>JAWZYV010000983.1:0-18829 GCA_038373885.1 Cheiracanthium punctorium | reverse complement strand
ATTTTTCATCATTTTGGTAAAACAAAACGATGAATTCAAAGCCCCTCCCTCCCTTTACCTATGGAAAAAACAGTTATTCTGTATAGATACAAACATAGGAAATGACCCAAAATATCTACTTTCTCTTTTATTTTGCATACATGGTTATACCTGAAAAGCTGTTGAAATCCCATCTCGGGATCTTCCGACTTCAACACCTGTACATAAGCGTGGAATGTCCGAAAATTTTGGGGATACAGAGGACATATGACATATTTAACAGTAAATATAGTAAAGCTTCTTCATGTCTTGGAGAAAAAATAAAAGGTTTTAATGAAATGTTTTTAGACAGAAATTGGGTGAATGGGAGGGGGAGGCATTCCTCCATTGTAACCCACCTCACGCTATGCCTATGTCCATGCGTGAACACATGTTTATATATTGATAAAATATAAGTAGCTTCTCAGAAATAGGAGAAGGAAAGTAAGAAAATAGAAAATTAGATGACTTCATTCACGCAAATAGATTTATATAATTTACTTCTAACTCCCATATATCGGAAACAGTTAATCTCACTTAAAACTCGCAAAGGACTTCTTAATGTAGAATTTTACTAGGAAGATTTTTAATATAAATAACAATCGACAAATGAACCATTTTGTGTAAAAATTAAAAAAAGAACGAAAAAAGCACTTTGTGGGTGCAAAGGTGGGGGGACGCAGCACCCCTGGAGGAGGGTCCTTTTCTAGTTCTTACTACTACACCCACCAAGAATGTTTTCTCAAAGTTTTAAAACTTTATAAATCCTCCCACATTTTTTTGAATAATATGAAGTATAAGTAATTATTTGGTAATTTACTTATAACGAGTAAATTTTTACAATCTTGACGGTTATATCCACTCAAATTCCAAACTCCTTTAGAGGACGGCCGTTTTGGCTTTTAAATGAATAATTTTTTTTTCCTGCCTCTTTATTTTTTCCAGGGGAAGGTGTTTAAATAAGAAGGGTGATAAGATTCCCGTTGTTTCTAATTATAATCATACATGTTTGTACAATTGAATTCACTCCCTTTTGAAAGTATTGCTTTTGTGGTGTAACCTAAACTGTGCTGAGAGTTTTGGGATAAATTACATTTAAATTTACATACAAAATCCAAAATATACCTTAACTCAGCGTTTCTCAGCCTGTGGAGCATGGCCCCTGAGGGAGGAGCAGAGCGTTCGCTGGGAAGGCGCGAGAAAAACCAAAGAGCAAGTAGTGATGCATGTTTTTTTTTTTTTTAATCATCCATTTTATTCTCATTTTTATCCAAAAATATATCCATTTTTGCTTAAAATGTTCATTCAAACTTTACTAATAACATTATTTTGTAGATAGTTTGACTAAATGTTCATTGTTAAAGATAAAAAACTGAATATATGCCGAAAAATGTGAGGGGGGGGGCTAGCCTTTGATGGCGGGGCGCGATGTTAAAAGGTTGAGAACCGCTGAATTAACTGTAAATGTTTAGGAATGCGCTTGTCTATTTTACTCTAGCCACTGAGGGTATCTGTTACAGGTATTCAATTGAGCATTTAGAAATATTATGGTTTTATTTTAAAGTAGTGCGAATTTCAAAGTATAATTAACATATACTGAAAAAACTACATTTTTCAAAAGAATATAAATTTACCCGCCGCTACTGGAATTGTTTTTATTTTTAAAATAATTAATGTCGATACTTCATATTATAAAAAAATATATTCGCTAAATTATTTTATTAAAACAATTTGAATATACATCTAAATTAATTTACTTTACACGTAATTGTTAGAAATTCCTC
The DNA here is from genome assembly GCA_038373885.1 of Cheiracanthium punctorium. Taxonomy (NCBI): domain Eukaryota; kingdom Metazoa; phylum Arthropoda; class Arachnida; order Araneae; family Cheiracanthiidae; genus Cheiracanthium; species Cheiracanthium punctorium. The sequence continues at coordinate 17,027 of JAWZYV010000983.1, read as the reverse complement.
GATAAAACTTTTCCGTGAAGGCCTCTCTTTTTCGTATAAAAGGGGGACTTTCGTCATTTAGAAATAATTAAAGAATAAGAAATAGAGTGATAGATATTCATTTTATTATTGCATTTTAAATATATGTTCAAAATATTTTGTAAATTACATATCTAGTTATTTCTATAAACCTTTTTTTGAAATCTTTAACATTGTACAACTGCAATTGCTGCATACAACTCTTGGTATATTTCAAACCACTGTACATTTAGAGAAAATATTGCTTTTCATGATTTTCTTTGGAAAATATTTCTCTTGATTTTCTGACCTCTGAAAACCTTTAGCTTATTAATTCTTTATATCTAACCAATTCTTGGAATGAAAACTGCCTTTCCTTTTGCCCTAGGTTTAGGAATGTACCTTGGAGGATCTGGAATAAAGGCTGTTCGACCAATTCTTGGAATGAAAATAGCTCGTTTTCCTTCTGAAGGAATGAACTCGTCGTAACTCTTTTTTCCTATTCTTGGAATGAAAATTGCTCTTTTGGCTTCGGAATAATCCATGTCATCGTACCTTTTTTTCCCGATCCTTGGAATAAAAATCGCCCTTTTGTTTTCTGAGGAATCGTCTTCGAAACTCTTTTTGCCGATTCTTGGGATAAAAATGGCTCTTTTGTCTAAATAGTAATCTTCCCCTTCAAAGCTCTTTTTTCCTATTCTTGGAATGAATTTGGCTCTTTTATCGACATTGTCTTCCATTTCATCGGAGCTCTTTTTCCCGATTCGTGGAATGAAGAATGCCTTGCTACGTGGTTTTCTTTTGTCTGCTTTCACTAAATCTGTTTCACCTTGGTTCCACACAGGATGGACGTGGCTGCCTTTACCGCTGGTATCCTTATCTGTTTTACTTTGCTCTTCGGAAACTGATCTTTTTCTCCTTATTTCATTGCTCTCTGCTGCGTGTAGTGCTCTCTCAGATTCGAAGTACTCTGGGTCCATACTGTTCACTTCTAGACTTTCCTCCAGGCTTGGATACATTGCAAAGGGCACGTCCTCATCCGTAAGGTATATTTCTCTGCCAATGCGAGCAGTTGGTATCAGACTCTGGCGCTTGGTTGCGTCGAAATCATCTTGACCTGTAAAGATCAAATCAAATGGATAAGTCAAAATTTACAAAAAAATTGCTATCTATTTGCAATTGCCCATACTTAAATTTTCTATTATTCCCTACACCGATTCACTGTTGTCTCAATATCTTCACAGTTAAAATTACTTCAAGAATGTGTATTGTTTACCTTTAGTATAGAAACAAAAAGCTACTTTCTTTTTTGTTGTTTGAAATGAAATAGTTTATAACATATTTAACCTTAGAATGTACATAACAAGAAAAAAAAGAAAACATAAATCCGAGAAAAGAATTGATATGCAGCGGAATCTTGACTTACGCAAGTGATGCATTCCAACATCCCTTACAAAGGTGAAAATTTCGCGTTCTTAAAACTTTCTGTGAGTATATATATATATATATATATATATATATATATATATATATATATATATATATATATATAATTTCATAATTACATATTATCATTTCATACATAACGCAATAAAAAAGGCAGGTTTGCACCGGGTCAATTTGGGTGTTCCCGCCTTTAGTGATTCTACGAGGGATGAAATTCTGTTTGAATATTAGTTATTTTCTTCAGTAGCAGATCAAGAAGACGATACTTACCCCTCACATCCCGCTCTTCTGTTTGCGCTTCTTATGTTGGCGATAAATGCGTGGTAGTTCTCAGATACGTTACTCGTGAAAAACTCGTGCAATATCGCACTCGCGTTAGATAGATCGCATTGCATCGCTAATCCACTGTACTTGTTCGGTTCTAGTTCTAATTGTTGTAGATGCGTGGTCAAAAATTGCTGTGTTTTTTAAATTTGGTGATTTTAATACTGACCTATAACTTTTAAGTTTTTCTGTTATTTTTCTAATTTGACTGACCCTATGTAAGAATTTAATTGCTTTGCAATGAAAGTTCAACAATATACATTTAGTTAGAAGCGAAATTGTAAAGCTACCTGAGATAAAGAGCTGCAATTGGCAGAATTTTCTATTCATTAAGATTTTGTTTCAAATATATTTGCAGACACTTTCAGAATTTAATTGTAAGATTGGAATATAAATTTAAATTTTTATAGTTCCGACCTATGCTACATAAATAAAAAATAAGTATGTTTCTATCCATTATTTTCGATAAAAGGGATTGAAAAATCATTGTTAATGTAAAAATATTTTTAACAAAATTTTATCTTATAGATGCTATACATTTGTAAAAACAGAATTATTTAAATGCATATATTGTTTTCAAATAAAAACGATTACATGATCAATGAGAAAAATGAAATAAAAACAAAATTTTATAGAGTTAAGAGAAACATACACTTTAGAATAAAAATGAGTTGTTTAAATTGTAACAGCATTTTAATATTAAACCTGCACATCCTAAATTATGTTACTGATGCTACTTTAAGTAGAACAAATCATTTTAAAAACTTAGGACACATAAAAAAGTACCCCGTGCAGAAGAATACATAATTTATATTTTTTTATAACAATACATGGTAATGAGAACTTAAGTTCTATGAAAAATAAAGTATTAGGAATTTTCAATAGATCAAAATCTGTTCTAGACTGCATTAAAAAGAATTTAATTCCAGATGTAGAGGGAATTTAGTTGCAACAGAACACAATTTATTTTTCTGCTAATTATAATTTAATTTATTGCGTGTTTATATTCTCAGCGAAACATATATTTAATTGTCTTTCAACTACAATTTCATTAAATTTTAAAGAACATATTTTAAAATTCAGTACTAACTAAAGTAAAAACTACTATGAAATGCTATTTTAGGCCTGGATTCGAGTAAAATCTCAATCATTCAATCTGTTTACTTATCACAAATAAAAATGTATTTTTAGAATAAAAGATTTTTCCCAATTAATCCAAATAAGTAATAGGTTCGTTCAAGAATATATTTAACATCCTGAATAAAACAAATATTTTCTTTAGAGACAATAATTATTTTGAAAAGAACTATTCAAAAGGCATAGTTTTTATTTATTTTTTATTTTTTTAATATGTATAACATTTATTTTACAGTAACAAACGTATAAACGTATGTGCTTCTAAATAGGAGTACTCAATGCAGGCTTTTACAAAAAGTGTCACATGATTCAGATATTTTTTAAATAATTTAATTTTAACTTTGTTCCACATTTTTCTAAATAAATGTGAACAAAATTTCTTCAGTATGAGTAATATGTAACTTATGTAAAAGGGACAACAGACAGACGTAAATATTTTCTTTCATTTTTTTTGCAGATGTTGACGTTGGCATACAATATTATGCTGTTGAAAGTTTTCCATACTTATTAATATTTTAATTGTAGATTAGAAACATTAATGAAGTTCAAGCTGGACAATATTAGGCAAAAATCAAAATATGCAAACCTTTTTATTTTATTTTATTTCATTTTTTAGTTATTGGTCGTCCTTACGGAATAAGAATTTCTTTTTTTTTCTAAGAAAATTTAATTGAATTTTCACTTATCAGAATTAATTAAACATAGTTCTTTCAAACATGCAAACAAAATTAGACTGTTGCATGTACATTACTTGCAATTCAAAAATTTTGCGATTTCTATCCGTTTCAAGTTCAAAAAATATGTTTGTTTGTCTGTCATTCTGTCGTTCTCTTCGTGACGCATCACGTGGAAATGACTGAAGGGAATTAAATGAAATTTAGTGACTTGATAGGTGTTATCAACTTAAACTATCGGTGTCAAATATTTTTAAAATGTTGATTTGATTTTTTGAAAATCATTTCAAACTGCGTGAATTTTTGTTCGCGCATCACGTAATAAGAATTAAAGGGAATAAAATAAAATTGGTGACATGATAGGTGGTTGCTCAATTGGCCCTATAAGTTTCAAATTTTTAAAAATATTTTAAAAGTATTTTGATATTTTGCTAAAATTGTTTCAAAATACGTAAACTTTTGTTTCAGCATAACGAAATAAAAACTAAAGAGGATAAAAGGAAATTTGTTGAGATGATATGATGTCACTGAACTTAAACTATAGGTCTCGAAATTTTTAAAAATTTTGATTAGAGTTTGAGATTTTGCGAATCACATAATAATGAATAAAGTGAAGGAAATAAAATTAGGTGACATGATAGGTGATTACCCACTTTAATTGTATGCGTTTAAATTTTAAAATGTTTAATTAGATTATTAGATGTTGCGAAAATCGTTTCAAAACATGTAAATATTTGTTCCGCATCACGTATTAACGACTAAAGAGTATGAAATGAAGTTTGGTGATTTGATAAGCGGTCACTCAACTTTAAATATGGGAGTCGAATTTTTTAAAATTTTGATTAGATTTTGAGATTTTGCGAAAATGTATTAAAAATGTAAAAATATTTGTCAATTACGTATAAACCACTGAAGCGAATTAAATAAAATTTAGAATCGTCACAGGGGTCACTTAAACTATAGGCATCAAAGTAATTAAGATTTTTAAAATAGATTTTGGGATTTTGTGAAAACTTAGAGTAATGCTTGTTCCAATCCTAAAAAATGACAATGGGCATTGAATGAAATTTGGAATTATGTTAGATGCTTATTAATTTAAACTCTAGATGCCAAAACTGTTTGAAGTATTTCACAGGCTTGGGGATTTTGTGAAAATTTTATGAATGTTTGTTCTTTCATCAATTAAAAATGCATTGAGGGAATACAGTTAATTTAGCAACAAGATATTCAACGACTAAAATTACAAATGTTGGAATTTTTTGAAAATGTGAATGAAATTTAGAGCTCTTTTAAAAACGTTTGTTTGCTTCTTTAGATTTTTGTAAAAATTGTGAAAAATTGTTTTTAGACATAATGTTAAAATTTCTACAGCGAATCAAACAAAATTACTTGGTAATTGTTAGAAGTTTTTGAATCACACCAATATCTAGACTTTTATGATTTCCTTCTCATCAAGATCAATTAGTGCGCTTAAGATGTTTTCCGAAGAAGGAAAAATGAATCTATTTTTAATGTAACTTTGAATTAATTTACTAATATTTTATTTAAAATATGTGCTTAAAACATTAATGTTATGGTGTTAAGTGATACGGAAGATGATTGAGAAAGATGATGTTTCAAAAACGTAGTATGAAAAGTTTTGGTACATTTAATTGGATTGTTCAAAAAATAAGGAAAAAAAAATGTTGTAAGTTCTTACATCAGACATTCAATGTGAAGTAAGTGTGAAATGAAAAATTGCACTACAGTACTGCGTACCTGAATATTAAATGTTGTGATAGATTATTCATTGAAAGTGTTTTCAATCGCATTGCTTACAAATAGTCATGCCAAAATAAAGATACATACCTAATGTAAATTGTATCACAAACGCTGCTACGAATACCTTTGGAACCATATTACAAGAACTCCAGGTTCTCTTGAGCATTTTTCTGTTCTTGGTGGAAAACCACTGTATCCAAAGTGGCTAGTGGTTTTTCTTGTAAAAACCCCACCAGGACGAGGAACTGTATCTACCATGGAAGTCAATGGGGATTTTATAAGAAAAGATCATGTAGCGCATGCTCTGTCGGTGTACATTACAATACTGACGTCATTTCCGTTTCAAAAGACAACACACTTACTGAAAGATCACCTAAATTATTAGATACAAATATATTGGACTTTAATATTACCCTCTTTCAATTTATCTGTCACGTTTTAGGATTCATAGGGCAATATATAGCTATAAAGCGGAAACTTTACTGCTGGTGTTACAAAAGATTGAAAATTTAGATTTTTTTAAGCGATCAATGACAACTCCTATTTTATAAATAGAAATCACCGTACTGCTAGGAGATCCCACGATTATAAGCGAATAATGCTTAAAAAACTATCCTCACGAGTAAAGCTGTAAGATAATGAAATATATTGAGATTAAAGTTTTCTTAATGTAATAAAAAGAAAGGGTTCTCAATTTAAGGCGCTTTATCCTAATTTATTTTCTGTAAATACACAAGTTGCATAGAAAATAAAAAGGCTTTTTTTTAACAAAAAAAAAGTATTTTGATTTCTTATTTCCATTACACAATATTATTATTAATCATACTATTTTATTTATTTATTTATTATGCCTATCTAATCCTTTAAATATTATCTCCAATACTAGCATAGTATCGTTCACGTTTGGCCTAAACAAATCGCACAGGAATTACAGTATTTTGCAAGCTAGTTACTTTTTATATCAAAATCTTTCAATGTTTTATAATATTCCACAGGTCTAAAAAATTACAGTAAGATGACATGTATTATGGAATAATATAATTAAGCTGAAACAAAGGATTTAGCTAAAAACATCCTTTAAAGCAAAATATTGGCTTACTAAGATGCAAAAATTTTTAAATTTCACTTTGGGTAAAGCTAGGCTTTTGTTTAAAGGCATTTGGAGGTTTTCTTAAATAACCCCTGTCCTGTATTTCGCACTTTATATATTATACACAGCACCCCACGTCCGTTCAAAGCATTTCAGCTCTTGTGGTTTTCAACCGTGCATGATAGCTAATAAACGGTACATTCGATTGTGCTCAAATTTGGTATATGTATCATAGAACACCATTGAAATACCCAAATTGATTTTAGTGTAGACGTATAGTTCTTTATAGTGCTGCAAGAAAGAATTATTTCACATTATGGCTTATGGATAGAAAATGGTGAAAGTGCGCTAGCGTTTAAACGGTGACTTTGATTGAGCGAAAATTGGAGGTGACACTGTCTATCTAATGATATAACTGTGACTTAACTGCAACTGTATAGCACCTTATGTACTTACTGTGTTTATGTCAGTCTAATAAAGAACACTTGAAGCTATAACATAGTGTATTTGTGGTTGAACTTTAACGAGTTAAAATCTAAGAATATAATTATGCATGAATCGTCCTTAAGGGGATGGCCTTATATAATAAAATCCGATCAAAAAATTGGCCCAAAAAATACGCCTTTTCTTTTTTACATACTAATATTCTACAGTTGAAGCTGAACCATAGAGAAAAAACCGCGTATGTCTGCGGCAATTTTTTAAAAAGATTTTAGGGTTTGAAAAAATTAAAACGGACAGTTAAAATGGCCACAAAAATGCAAACAAACGCGTAAATAAACACGTCACAATTTTTATTGAACGTTTTACAAAATAAGCTAATATTCGAATGAAAGTATTTAAAAAATATGTTTTGTTAAGGTAAAATCATAAGTAAAATTATTCAGAAGATACGGTATTAAAGGTAAATGAAAAATTACACATTAAACTGTATTTTCTCCAAATCAAGTTTTTTGTGATTTTCTTGCCTTCAAAATTCTCCATGCGACTTAATTTTGGTCGGAGTTATACAAAATTTACTACAAACATTCTTCTCATATATTACAATAAATCTGTGTATCCTTTTTAAATATGGTCAAAATTTCGATTATGAAATTTTACTTTTATTTACGAAAACTGAAAAATTTCGGGAAAGTTTGGTATATATCCAAGAAAATATTTCTAAAAAATTAACTACTCGGTCGTATCAAAAACCGGTACACAGACTTTTTTAAATATATTTTTATGCTAATATAAAACAAAACTACAAAAAAAAAAGTTAAAATTAAAATCATGGAGCATTTTTTTCGAAACTAAAAAATTAGTTAATTTTTAATTAATTACTAATATTTTTAAAATTTATTTTAATTTATTTTCAGTTGTTTATAATGATTTTAGTTTAGTATATTAAAATACAAAATTTCATAATCCTATCTTATTAAATTAAAAAAAAAACTTCTTAATGTCAACCATCCCCTTAAGGCCACCAAGATGTATGAATTTAATCGGAGATGTAGCAGAGGAGTGGGGACAATTTCGCTCTAAGAAAGATTTTGAAATATTTATCAGAGCTGGAAGCCACGATAAGAATGAAAGCGATGTTAAATTTGCGATACTGTCTGTCTTGGCAAGAAAGCAGTGTAATTATTTAACACTTCCTAGCTCAACGAGTTAATCTAGATGAAGTTCAAAAATCTTTAGAGGATTATGCTAATCCAATAAGACATGTTGTGGGTGGAACGTTATGTGTCCAAATGCAGAGTTCAGCAGTCGAGTGAGGGTTACGAGCTAGTAAGTGTGTTAATTTTTGCGAAAGAATGAGAAAGAAACAAAATTTACAAGCAGCAGTTTAACTCAACTTTTCCTTGGAATCATTCATTTTTCTCGTAGAACTAAAAAATTATTTGGATTATTTTAAATATATCACACTTGCACGTAATAATTTTTTTTATTGTTTTATTTTTCAAGGTGTAGTATACCATACCTTCCAACCTGTTTTAGATGATAAATATTTACCTAATTACCTACACATATTCACCTACACATACCTAATTACCTACCTAAATACCAACACATACATTTCACATGAAGGAAAAAAAATTGCTCTCTGCAAAAAATAATTGTAGCTTGCTAGAGTCAAGTTTCAACGCGTAGCATGGTACCAGGATTAAGCTAGGGTTTATCCAAATTGTTATCCGGCGAGCTCAAGGATTCAGCAATGCTGTATTATTTTATGAAAAATATTTCCAGTCTACTGCAATTTAATTTTATGGAGAATTTTGTGAATACTTATTTAAATAATTTTATTAGTACTCAGTTTCTTGTATTTGCTGTTTCAAAGAAATCGGTGCAAAATGGAAATTCATTTTTTTTTCAATTATATTTATTAATGTTCGTTGGCTGACCAAGGAGCTTCACCAGATCCTTCAATAACACGGCAATAGAAGAAATAGAGCCACTTCCGTGTTAGTAAGTCGTAGAGTGTGGAACATAGACTAAAGATATCTGGTAGACCGCTCGCGCTGTGGTAAAACCCCTATTCCCGAGTGAAGCAAACACCTCGGTTGAAATTCCACTCATCACGTGACTGAGGAGGAAATTTTTGGCTTCTTTTCGCCGCATTTGGTGAAGCGAGTATGAGGAATGTTGGAAACTAACGCATTTTAGCAAGTAGATAAAACGTTTATTTTAGTTCTTTGAAAAACTCACAAACCAAAGAAATCAGAATAAATGGATTTCGTGCATATGATTTACACCTCGCCGTAATGTAATAGTTTAACAACTGACTACAAACAAAAAAAAATTTATACATTTAAACTTTTTAAATAAAAAAATTCATTTTTTAAGCAATACCTTTATCATGCTATTATTATTATTATTTATTAGAGAACAATGTAACTAATGTTATTATTTTTTACAGGGAAGAAAAAAAACATAGTCATCATTAAAATTTCAAGTAGTTTTGTGAAAATTTATTAAAGAAGGGAATTATTTTCTTCAAATTTGCTGCGGAAATAAAATCAAGCTGTATTTTATTTTAGTTCAAAACTGGCAATAAATTTAAATTAAGAAGCCCAGTTAACTATTTCAAGAGATTATCTCTTTTCTTGATTTCTTGGAAATCTGAAAAGTAGTCGGATAAATCTTTTCCGGACATGTTCCAGATACTTTCGTTTTGTAATACGGTACATGTATTAACAAAAGCGAGAGTAAATAAATAACACGAAATACATTTTCAAACATCACATATGTGTATAAATAAACGAAAATTAAACAAAAAGATGTTATTCAGTTCTAAATCTCAATGACAGTATAGTTTTTAATTATTATGTAAAAAGAAAATGTTAAATAAACATTTCATGTGAATTCGTACGGAAAAGGACAATATATTTGTTACATACTGTAAAACATTCCACGTTTAATTAATAATCTCCACGTCTAAGTTTTATTTTCTTTTAAATAATAGCCTGAAAAAACATAAAAATGTCAGACTATAAACAACTTCGCCAACACATCGCCAATATATTCAGTTTACATCAAGACACGTAGTATCTGATTAAACTCTAATTTTGAGCATTTAATAAATATTTAAATATATAGATAGCTCTCATAAAGGATCATAAACAATTAACATAAGAAAAATGATTAATTTCATTCACAACAAATTGAATAACACCGTTTTTAATTACGACAAACGTCAGAGCTAGGAGCTAAGAAGTATTTTTGTGCAGCAGTATTTATCATTAATACAGCAAAAAACTTATAAAAATTTTATTTCCCGATGAAATGTAACAGAGCCACCTTTGGTAAATTTTTCATTGCATCCATGTGCGCTGCAGGATTTCACCCTTTTCAATAAATTTTCAGGTTTTCTAACCGGCCTTTCTCACTCACGCATTGAAATATCAATCGATTCCCGTATGAACTGGATCGGTCGGGTCCACTCATCACGTGACCAGGTGCTTGCTTCATTTTGCAACCCTGCGCGAGCGGTCTATTTAATCCTTAGTCTGTGGTGTGGAAGACCGACTTCCGCAATTTTGCACCAGTTCCAGATGAGAGACCAGAATCTAAATCGGCACCCCTAGTGGTATCGTTTCAGCAAGGAGAGGAAAATGGAACCGCGACAGATTTTATGAGCACCAGCTCCTTTTAACATATACACTGCACAGTCCCACAGCAGTCCACGCGTGAGAGGTTGTCAGCCTCCCTCTGTGCTGATGAAGGTCAGTGCTGCTTCATTTTCGGTGTTCTTAACCGATTTTAATCTTTTACAGGCCAATGTTCCCAACTGGGAACATCAAATAAAAATTTACACAAAAATTAAATTTTATCAATATTCACTTGAAAAAATTAGCATATATACAGTAAAACTCGCTTAAGACGCTCTTCAACGGACCAGCTTGAAAGAGCGTTTTAAACGGGAAATGTCTTTAAGCGGGAAAGCGTCTTAGGATGAATTCGGAAAGAACAAAATCTAAGTGGTTAGAAAAAATACGTATATATTGCTTTTCATTTAGAAATTGCATAAGATACTTATTATACTGGATAGATAATATTGTACAAATGAAAAATATAATACGCACCGAACTTCACATTTTTGATGTGCTGGGGAAAAAAGCTTCTATTTTTGTTTGTTTAAGATTCTGCGCATGTTTTGCAGCAAGAAAATTATCAATTTTGTTGACGTAGGTCAGCATATCCTCTGTATGTTCCAAAGAGGGCAGTACTTTCCGCAGCTCACTTACATAATACAAGCCAGTAGTAACGGTAGGTATAGCTGTCGGTTCCGTTTCTTCGGCCTCCTCTTGTTCGACGGCATCCTCTTTTACAATCCCTTCAAACGTGGTATCTGCGATTATTTCTTCCGAATGCTGCAGGTCACGAGTTGATCGTCCACCGTTGTATAATCAGGGAAATTCTCCAATGATTGAAAGTCCTCATCTTCTGGAAGTGAAGTAAGAGTCAGCCTGAAGTGAATTGCCCACACATCAAACGCAGATTTCCGAAAGCAGTTTTTTATTACATCTGGTTTAATTTCGTCCCAAGCTGCACTGATGTAATTTATGGAACTGATTTTACTTTTAACATTCCCTTCAGAAGTGGAGCGAATTTTGATGAATTGGATTTTTAGCTCCGGGAGACATTCACTGTCAAGGGAGAGAAAACCCGAACTATGTCGATATTGCAATCTTTCTGTATTCCCGAGTAAAGATGGGCATAACAACCTGACAGCAGCGTGGGAGAGAAGGGTAAGAGTTAAAGAGAGGGGTTTTGAATGAATGGATATACTTATCAAGGGGTATTAGAGCGTTAGGTTACCGTGACTAACCTCGGAGGGATTGCAATACCTTTCAAAAAGAAAAAAAAAGCTTCATCAGAAAAACGAGAACAGCGTCTTAACCGACGACACAAAGCAGAACAAAATCGTCTTATCAGGTGGATTTTACATTGATGAGTATAGGAAATGTCCAGGGACTGACGGAAAAAAGCGTTTTAAGCGGAAAAGCGTCTTAAGCGGGAGCGTCTTAAGCGAGTTTTACTGTAGTTAAAAATGGCTTGATTTTTGGATATAGAAGATGCATTTCTATCATTAGTGGGAAACATGATAAAAAATCGTAAAAATACCATTTTCAGAAATTTTTACAGAAATATCTTAAAACACCCTCCCTCCCTTCAAACTTAATTCATATATTTACTTAAATTTGAAAATAAACATTTCATTAATTCTTAATAGGTCACTCATTATTTAAACTACCCATCATCACTATATTCCGTTTTTGAAGCGGATGTAAAAGTATAGTCAGAAATGACCGACGCCTCCAATTGGGAACATAATGAAAATTGCATACAATATTTATTTTTCCACATTTAAATGACTGATATACCTTAACTAACGCACTAGAAGTCAAAATATGAAAAAAAAAGAAACTAATTTAAAATATGCCTGGATCTGAATTCAGTCGGTAAAAGGTTATAGCGAAGGGGCCACTCCGTTGCTTTTCAGAAAATTTTGGATACATTTATCGTTTAATTTATCAGAAATCCGCCACCTTCACGCATGTAAGTTTTTAAAAATGATAATGAATAAGTAATAGTATTTTTATTTATGCGTTCACAATAAACAATTTTTTTTAAAGACGGGCACTGTTTATAGCCGTTGTCCACTACTAAGGATTAAATTACTAGTCTTATATAATAAAATCCGATAGTAAACATTTTATGTAGCTATGTAGGTAGGTTTGTGACCACCCATCTTCTTGCGCGCGTCTCTCATTTGCATTGCGCCGAGACGATTGGTCGCAGACCTAACGAATTTTGCATACGGCTTCAAAAGGACAGACCCTAACACGCCTCGGAGCGATGTTTTCGAAATTCGAATTAGAAAAAGGTCTTATTTAATGTTTTGTCCGATTTTTAGCGATTTTTCTTGCGTAATACATAATAACGCCGGTAATTGCACTCGCAGGAAAACGATATTTACATCATAGTATAGAGGAGAAAATTTTCTTTTAAAACTGTTTGTTTGGACTGTGTAGCATAATTTGCAGATTTTTGGGAATTTTTCAAATAAAATTAAATTTGACGCTGAATTTTGTAAAATATTTTTTAAACTGCTGCATCTTAAATTCTATCTGTCATAACTTTTTTATATTTCGGCAAAAGACGGAGCATACAATTCGTCCACTTTAAAAAGAAGAATGGAGGAAAAATATAAAGTAGGAGAATTTTTACGAATTTTTAAGTAAAGAAGGATTTTCATTTCAATAGCAGCTGCTTACAAATTCCGATACGATACCTTGCGGTTTGGTTGTCTTGGAGACAGTAAAAATGATTAAAATTGCCAGTTGAAAAAAATAAATAAAATTACTTTAAAATAACTGGGTTTTTGATGTGAAATGTGCGTCATTTTGATATCACGGGCTTAAAAATCCTTTCGAAACTCAATCAGAAAAACGGACTCAGAAGCAAAACATACGCAACGCATGAAATAATTCCATATTTTATTATATGTTGCCAGAAAAAGAATTGAATGCTGTTTTTCACCAGTGAATTATCCAGCATTATTTTCCATTGAGATTTTAAACGGGACACGTTTTCGAATCGCAAAAAATATTTTACGGTGCTAAACAGGGCCTGATTATGACAAATTGGGACCCCGGGCATTGATGAATTTGGGGCCTTCATCTATGAAATTTGTTTTATTTTTCATAAAATTTTGTTATAAAAAAGAATATTTCATAACAACATTTCAAATTGGGGGCCATTTCGAGCCGGGGGCACTGGGCAAAGTCCCGATTTGCCCGTGAGATAATAGGGCCATAGTGCTAAATACGCCAATCTGACAAAAATTAAGCATACAAATGTATGGAGAGCTGTTTTAGTGGCAACCATAAAGTGAAATTATTATCGTTTATACTAATGTGTAAATGTCACCAAAAAAGTCACCAAAGAATAAAAGACTACATTCGTGGCAAATATCTAAGCCGTTTCTTCAAATTAAACATTAACGATTGAAAAACGAAAAGATATTGTATTGGTATTAGGTAAAGATAGTATGAGTAAGAGTTAGTAGATATGCGAGGGCAATATTGATCAAAACACATTATACCGCCTTAATAAATATTTCGTGAAACTAAGTGTTCTATTCCTTTTTCAACAACCATCTTACATCACAGCTAACTAAACATTAAGTAATTCTACGTCGCGTTAATATATCCCGCGGTATTTTCAACAGAAAAGACTGTAACTGAACTTTTTTTTTTCTTGGAGATTCTGTTTTCTCACGAGTAGTTATGATCACATTTCGGGAAAATGTTCTCTTCTTCCTTTGCGAAGAACGGGTACACAAATATTTAATTATAAAATAAAACGGTTCTCCACATCCCGTAGTATCTAAGGTATTAATGATATAACTTAAATCTAACAAAGAGTATGATGTAGAAATGAAACATTTTGAAATTTAGGAATTTTCGCTGCAAACCGTCACGCTTTTCTTTTTCTGATCGCGAATGACATCAAAATAGCTTTTTGTTTCATAATATTTACAATGGTCTCAGGTCATTACTTATATTAAGTTTACGAATAACTAATGAGTAACTTTACACCAAGAGTCAAATAATTTTGCTTATTTTTAGATTCCAAATCACTGGAATCAATTCGAATTATACATGGAATAAAAAGTTTCGTTCCCTACCGTGCGGAGAACGGGTACGCAGCTAGTAATAAATATAAGAATAAATTTCATTATCAGATATTTCATAATATTTAACATACTGTAAGAGGGCGACGACTTTTAGCAAAAAGTAAGTAGAATTTAACTCGCATCTCCCTCTCCCCTTACTTTGAATTTTTCTCAGCCTCAACGGCAAAACGCATATGTATTCTTTTCTTAGTGTCTATTGTTTTAATTGTCCTTTTCCTGCATTTCCTACTTTTTGTGTACAAAAATTGATCTTCGTTTACTTATATAGAATGTCTATCTATATAAATTAAATTCGACTTTTGTCTGTACATTTCTTGGAATTCAAAAATTTTGCGATTTCTATCCGTTTCAAGCACCTGGGAATCTGGTGCGACCCTCAAAAAACGTTTGTCTGGCTGTCATTCTGTCGTTCTGTCATTCTGTCATTCTGTCCGTGACACTTATTTTGCTGAAGCGACACGTAAAAACGACTGAAGCGAGTGATATGAAATTGGGTGTCATGATAGGGGGTCACTCAACTTAAAACATAGGCGTCGAATTTTTTAAAAATCTTTACTGGATTTAGAGATTTTGCGAAAATCCTTTCAAACTGCGCAAATTTTTGTTCAAGCATCGCGTAAAAACGACTGAAGCGAATGATATAAAATTGGGTATCGAGATAGGTGGTCACTCAACTTAAAGCATAGGCGTCGAATTTTTAAAAAATCTTGATTAGATTTTGGGATTTTGTGAAAATCGTTTTAAACTGCGTAAATTCGTGTTCAAGCATCACGTAAAAACGACTGAAGCTAATGTTATGAAATTGGTATCATGATAGGTGGTCACTCAACTTAAAACATAGCCGTCGAATTTTAAAAAAATCTTGATTGGATATTGGGATTTTGCATAAATCGTTTTAAACTGTGTAAATTCGTGTTCGCACATCACGTAATAACTGCTAAGTGAAAAAATGATACTTGATGAAATGATAGGTGATTACTCACCTTAAATTATTAGCATCTAATTAAAAAAGTCGATGAGATTTCGAGATTTTTCGAAAATCGTTTAAAACAGAGTGAATCTTCGTTCACGTATTACGTAATAACGAATAAAGCGAATTATATGAAATTTGGTCACATTATATTTGGTTGCTCAACATAAGCTATAGATGTCCAATTTTTCAAACATTTTTATTGGATTTTGTCATTTTGTGAAAATTCTCTCAAAATACATTTATATTTCTTCAAACATCACGTAACAACTGCTAATACGAATTATACGAAATTGAGTGATATGATAGGTAGTTGCTAATCTTAATTTATAGGCGTTGAATTTTTAAAATATATTGATTAAATTTTGAGATTTTGTGAAAATCGTTTTAAAATGCTGAAAATATTTTCCAGCATCACGAAATAAAGACTGCAGGGAATGAAACGGAATTGGGTGACATGATAGGTTGTCACTCAATTTAAATTCTAAGCTTCCAATTTTTCAAAAATATTGATTAGATTTTGAAATTTATCGAAAATTATTTCAATATGCGTAAGTATTCGTTCGCGCATCACATAATTACGACTAAAGCGAATGAAATATATTAAACATACATTCCAGCTTAAAGCATGGAAAATAACTGTAATAATCGGTTTCATATCTGATAAAAGATCAGTGAGCAGCGTGAAATTAATGATTTAGATGTTGCCAGTGAGACTGACGTTATTTTGATGTAAAGAGTTTAAAAATGCAGTTTTTAAAATCACGAATTTTGAAACACAATTAGATCAACACGCTTCACAAAAAATGTACAGCCAGCAAAAACATTCAATACGTTCAATAAATCACTTTAAAAATCTATTCATTAATAATTTCTAACTCAAACATTACGTAACGTGCAAAATTATTTCGTAAGTTATCCGTTTTTAGTTAGCTTTTATTTCCTTTTGAAATTAACAAGGTTGATTCATCCCCTTTTACTAACAAATTTACACTATATTTTGAATCATAAAACATACTGTAATAATATTTTAAAGTCACAGTAAATAATAAAAATATAGAATTTTGAAGAAATGTCCAAAGCATCATTTTATCAACAACCAAAGGCAAAATGATTTCGTATTTCAAAATAAATTAGCTGGCTTAGACCTGAGAGTTCAGTTATTTTCCCATGGACAAATATACGTAGCCCTTTCGCGTCTCACGTCACTTGCAAATAAAATGTTTTCGTATTATGCAAAGAAAAGTCATCAGCAAACATTGTTTAAGAAAGTGTTGTTCATAAAGAAATTCTATAATCAAAGGGAATAATTTCACATTTTTCACCTCTTCTTCTTTTTTTTTTTTTAAACTAGATTCCAAGATCAAAAAGTTTATATTTCAACTTTGTTGCAGAGCAGGGAGCGACATAAGCGGAA
The DNA here is from genome assembly GCA_038373885.1 of Cheiracanthium punctorium. Classification (NCBI taxonomy): domain Eukaryota; kingdom Metazoa; phylum Arthropoda; class Arachnida; order Araneae; family Cheiracanthiidae; genus Cheiracanthium; species Cheiracanthium punctorium. The sequence goes on along the minus strand of JAWZYV010000983.1, from coordinate 26 downwards.
ATATAGGTTCAATTCTAGTTATATTT
>JAWZYV010000982.1:0-18924 GCA_038373885.1 Cheiracanthium punctorium | reverse complement strand
ATGTGCACTTATGCGGACAAATTTCCGTTATAAAAACAATATTTTTAATGTGAAAAGTGTGCACTGTATCGGTTTATGTACTTATGAGGTGTGTACATTTGGTGGTTAACAAAACATTAGATGCATAGGGGAGAAATTCGGGGTTTTCATATCTTGTGCTCTAGAGAGGTTTATGCACTTAAGAGATGTTCAAAGCCCTCTTCTGCTGTGAAACGTACCTCATTCTACGTAAGCATAAATCAAGACAGCTGAGTTACACAGTTGAAGAATTGCGCATTCTTTTGACAACCCGAAACGGTTCAGTTATTTATGAGTAAGTTATCATAGATCCCATAAATTATGGCATAACGAATCACTAATGATAAAGTAACTTTACTAACATTCCCTTTTGAGTTTCGACAAAGCACTTTCGCAAAGTGTTGGAAATACGGGAACCCATCACAGAATTCCTCGCCCATCCAAAGATTTTCCCGACCACCAGAAATGTATCGTTGTATTCAGCAACTGGTATTCAGATCAAATTTTAATATACGTCATCTCTTTCGTACTCTTTCGAATTTATTAAAAACTACTGCGGTGCTTTCGACGCTGCAGCGTATTGGTGAAAGAAATAGGATGATCTTTAGTTTCAGGCGAAGCGAAGCTCCTGCTTCAGAGTGCCTCCTTGATGCAGTGCTATGCGACAGATTTTTACGCGGACTTTTGTATGATTCTCTAATTACCGATGACATTTGCCAACTCTGGTCTACGTGCTCATCTTGTTGACGAATAGCATTTCTATTACTTATTATATCTAACTGATTGAGAGTCTTTTTTTTAACACATTATTGCCAGTCACGTATAAGAGAGTTCATCCTGTACAAATAGAGACCTGGGGGTGGAAAGTTCGGCACACCAGGGGCTTAACCAGGGTGTGACTGAGCAAACAAGAATGAGCAAACAAGATATGAAGAAAATAAAGTATTCAGGGATAAATTTGATTGTTGTATGGAAAATTGTTCATGTAACTGTAGGAAAATGTGAAATCTGTAATTTTCCCTGTAAATTCACTGCATGTTTTTTAAAATAAAAATACATCAGGGTTTTCACTCTTATGTAGGGATTACAATCTGGAAAACCCCATCCGGCATCATTAGACGTCTACCGGATCCAGAAAGTTCTAAAAAATAAAAAGAATACAAATGAAATGAAGAAGTTTGAGGCAATACTTGTCTTACATTCAAGACTATTTGTTAAGAATGTTTTTCTTGTTGCTAATGCCCTCTGGCAACCACGTAGCGGTGGCAGATCTCCGTATAGGAATCCATAAGTGGGAACCGTATTATACCCATATAGCATATGGGTCAAATCCCCCCACTCATCTACAAAACAAATTCTATAAATTTTTAATTTTTAAACATCTTAAATGCCGCACTATGATCCAGAAACAAAAGATATAATTCATTCATCAAAATTACATTAGAATACACCCATAATGACAAAAAATCAAAAAAAATATCCGAAAAAAAATTCCTATCCCTGATTTCTTGATTGATCCATTTTTGGAACATTGACATGTAATACTATCTTTCCTCCTCTTATTTTCTTCATGTAAACAACACAACGCTGTATGATAAATAAAAATTTTATTCAATAATAAAGGTTTACCGCATAATTTGGCGTGAAATGACTAAAATTTAAGCAGAACTCAATTAAAAAAAAAAATTATAACCTTAAAATTACTATAATATTTTATAAGAAAGGCAATGAAAAAATGTATGAAAAAAACAATAAAAATTATTTTATGCTTGTATGCACTTGACTATTAATACAGATTATATATATAAATGCAATTCTAAAGATGTAAAAAAACCTTATAACGGAAGAATTAAATATTTTATTTTTAGAGGGTGCTTCGGATTTCAACCCGTAATACAAAAATTTTAAAATGTACAGAAACACTAATTTCTTTACATAATTTTATAGCAGTACTAGCTGAAGTACCCGTTCTTCGCACGGGAATGAATAGACTTTTTGATATTACGATTTGTGGTGATTACTATTCATTGTAATAAACAGATATAGCAATGTGGATATCGCGTTATATTGTGTCCAATAATCATGCATACCGAATTGCAAGGCAATCGTTTGTACGGTGCAGAAGGCCATGCGGCGTAGCGCAATCTAGTGGCGAGTTTTAGCAAAACGGATACGGGAAAATATTCTTCGCATTCAGAAATCGATGTATACGAATTTTCATGACGATTGGCTGGGCAGTCCTGAAGTTCATGTATTGACGCGACATCTAGTGGCAAGTTATAGGAAAATGGATAGCGCCAAACTCTTCCTCGTGTTCAAATATCTATGTATACCTATTTTTCATAGCGATCATTTGCACAGTCAAGAAGTGATACACTGCAGCGCCATCTAGTGGTTAATTAAAGTAATGATTTGCTACAGCGCCGTCAAGTGGCGAGTTATAGCAAAATGGATAACGCCAAAATATTCTCATTGTTCAAATAGCTATGTATACTGATTTTCATAGCGACCGTGTTCAACTATCTATGTATACCAATTTTCATAACGATCATTTGCACAGTCAAGAAGTGATACACTGCAGGGCCATCTAGGAGTTAATTAAAGTAATGATTTGCTACAGCGCCGTCAAGTGGCGAGTTATAGCAAAATGGATAACACCAAAATATTCTCATTGTTCAAATAGCTATGTATACTGATTTTCAAAGCGACCATTTGAATGGTCAAGAATTTGGCCTGCTGCAGCGTCATCTAGTGGCGAGTTAAAATAATAATGCATTGCAGTGACATCTAGTGGTGAGTAACATCAAAAGGAACGCAGTTAGAATATAGTCTTCGTGCTCAAATGTGTAAGTATAAAAAATTTTATGCCGATCGGTCGAACGGTATAGAAGTTGATGCTTTGCAGCGCCATTTAGCGGCAAGTTACAGCAAAATGGATAGTGAAAAATATTCTCCGTGTTCTAATATTCGTGTGTACCAAATTTCATCGAAATCGGTTGGACGATATTCGCATAGCAAACGGCTAAACGGAATAGAATTCGAAGTTGTGCTGCGGCACCAAGTGGCAAGTTAAGGAAAACGGATAGCATAAAAACCTTCTCCATCATAAAAGACTTAGGTGAACCAAATTTCATCGTGCAACGGTGCTCAACGGTTCTGGAGTTTTTCAACCTCATAAACACATACCAACATTCATTTTTATCTATAACCAGTGTTATTATATATAGCAGTCTCAAATAAAATCCAGTTTCAAATCTAAGCCTCGCCAAAGTGCCAACATACGCCATTTTGCAAGAGTTTTTTCAGGGAATCATTCGAAGCATTGACTTAGCAGCAATCAATATGGGAAATGGTTCGACCGCCAAAGAGTAGCACGCATTTATTTGAAAATTGGAATCCCTTAATACAGCCGATTTTTTTTTAAATTATCAACTATAATGTGTTTTATTCATCGTTACTCCGATGTACTAAATGAGAAGATTTCAATTTTCTGAAATTTGGCGGAATTCCCCCAACTTAAATCAATGTACTCAATTGGCGAGAATTCTGAAGTTAGATCACTTGAAATCCCTTAATAACTGCACTATTTCTTCACGGATCATTAAAATTTAACGCTGTATTCTAATAAAACCTTTGCACTTGTTTTCAAAAATCTATTTCCTTAAGCTCTCAATAAATTGCGCCAAGCCGAAAACTGTGCAAACCGCTAGAACTCACTTACTCAAAATCCATATTTCAGCCATTTTATTTTTTCGCCAAACTAAAAAAAATTTACACATTAGCCTCGGAAATCTTCAATTCTTATTGTTTTGCGTGTAAAGCATTACATTCCTGCTCTGATGTCCCATGCCCACGATATTATAATTTAAAAAAAAATAACCTTACGAATATAAACTAACAAAAAAAAATCATTATTATTCTTTTATTTTTACTTTGAGAATTTAAAACATTTTATTCGGCAAAATCGCCACACATGGCAACCACGATCCTTATTTCACACTTTTTTCACTACAGGGGTTACAATTACGGAAAGCTTTTTGCGTGAAGAGCATAAAAAATCTCTTAAATTCCGGGAACGGGTGGACTTTCAAAGTTTTAAAGTGGACTACGATTAATTCTATATTATTTTACATATCTGTGCTAAATTTCAGGCCGATAGGTTCATTTTTGTGGATTTGTATACGAACGACATTTTATTCGGCAAAATCGCCGCACATGGCAACCACGATCCTTATTTCACACTTTTTTCACTACAGGGGTTACAATTACGGAAAATTTTTGCGTGAAGAGCATAAAAAATCTCTTAAATTCCGGGAACGGGTGGACTTTCAAAGTTTTAAAGTGGACTACGATTTATTCTATATTATTTTACATATCTGTGCTAAATTTCAGGCCGATAGGTCCATTTTTGTGGATTTGTATACGAACGACATTTTATTCGGCAAAATCGCCACACATGGCAACCACGATCCTTATTTCACACTTTTTTCACTACAGGGGTTACAATTACGGAAAGATTTTTGCGTGAAGAGCATAAAAAATCTCTTAATTCCGGGAACGGGTGGACTTTCAAAGTTTTAAAGTGGACTATGATTTATTCTATATTATTTTACATATCTGTGCTAAATTTCAGGCCGATAGGTCCATTTTTGTGGATTTGTATACGAATCAAATCCACAAACAAACAAACAAACAGAATTTCATTTTTATTTATAAGATTTCCCGATGTCTATGATATGGGGGTAGTGTACATGACGCCTATTGTGGTATTCAAAAACATATGTTCATGGTTTTTTTTTTTTTTTGATACTTCAAAATGCTCTTACCTTTTAACTGCGTAATGTGCATATGAATTTTTTGCACACTTTTACTGGTGGGCACGGGGTGCAGGTATAACGTTGGTTTGAAGCTTCGTCTCAAACAAATTGAAATCAATTTTTCTAAAATTCTATTGCCCACAGATGTCTCCATGTGTAATCAGCTCTAAACTACTATCATTTATTTCTTCTTCATCGGTAATGCATCAGTTTTAACCAAGGGGCAATTGTCAAATATCTGTGATAAACTTATTTCAATCGTCCGATAAAGAATTTTTTTTTTAAATCGACATTGTCTGTAGTTGAAATTTTTTAGACTGCACTATCTGCATTGTTGCTACATATATTTATGCAAATTTTTAGTGAAATGGTCTCTAAAAATATCAGAGCGTAGAAAGAAAATCAAGCATCCAACTCTATAACACTCCTTCCCGCATGTTCCCTATACATAAAAAGGACTTTAGAGAAGGGGAAGGGTTTATTTATTAATAAATATATAAATTCTTCTCCAAAATAAATAAAGGGACCTGTGCTAAACTTTCTTTTCTGAATTTCACATTTTGTTGACATCGGTTTTGTTTTGAGGGAGGTAAACTTTTGTCTCTCAAATCCTCAAAGATATGCCCGTTACTCAGAAAACAGTATCAAGAGAGAAAGCTGTGAAAATGGTACATTACAAGTTTTATCTCGAACATTTTTTAAGTAATAATTAAGAAGTTTCAAGAAATGGGAAATAAGGTTTATCTCCTTTTAAATTGTGCTTTTCATTTTATCGATACATGACGACCACTAGAATAAGATTTACAAAATAGTATTCAGGGGCGTAGCCTGGGGGTGGCGTCACTGACTTGGCTGATGCCTCCCCCGTTTTGAGTGAACGTAAGATATTCAGAAAAATAGGTATTCTTCGATAAATTTGAAACTTCCCTACAGAAATTTGACATTCATCTAGGGAATTAAGCCAAAATATCTGGATATCGGGTTAGCATCCAGGAAGTGTCCGTGTTGAACTATTATTCTTTCACTGTTTTCTTAAAACGTTTTTCCGTAGAGTTTGAATCGAGGGAATGCCTATGTTGTAGTATTTTTCTTTACCCGTGTTCCTAAACTGGTGTTTTCTTCTGTTGATTGGTATCGAATGCACGTAGGGTCTATTATTTCGTTTTTCTTTGGCAGTGTTCTTAAACCTTTGTTTTCCTCTGCTGGTTTTCTTCGGAGCATAATTCTGTTTCCGTGCTCTTAAAATGAAGTTTTAGTGTGCTAGTTTGGCTCGATTGCAGGTTCCATTTCTTCATGCTTTTCTATCAACGTTTTCAAAACCGTAGTTTTCGCCTGCTTTTTGGGTTCTATCGCAGTCAGTTTCCATTCTCTGTGCTGTTCTTTCACTTTTTCTTACACTGAAGTTTTCGTTTTCATTTTGGGATCGAAGTATGATCCTCCAACAGTGTTCTTAAATGAAAATTTCCCTCTGCTGTTTAGGTTCGTTTTCAGCCACTGCTTCTTTAATTGTGGTGTTCCATCCCCTTGTTCTTAAACCGTTGTACTATCTGGAAGTTCGGTTAGAATCCAGGAAAAGTGTTCTTAAACTGACGTTTCCGTCCTGTTCTTGTTCGATATCAGGCAGGTTCCAATTCTTTGTGCTTTTTCAAAACCATGTACAGTAAAAACCGCGAAAGTGCACATCGATGTAAGAACAAAATTATGTGTATTTAAGCGGTTTGTGCACTCATGCGAGCTTTCTCAAATTAACACATGTAAAGCAATTTCTCGTTGAAAATCTGTGTAATTGATATTAAATAGTATAAGTAGTTATATATATATATATACACACAAAATATAAGTATATCTGTATTTGCTTTTCATTGTTAATTTTAAAATTACTACTTAAATTATTCTATCGCCCTTTGCTCTATGTCAATAATAAGTCCGTTACATTTCTTTAGCTTTCCTTGCTGTTAGGAAAAATACTTTTCTCCTGCATAACATTTACGTTTTATTAATATGCATCTATGCGTAACGTCTTTCTATATGCGTACATCACTTTATTTCTTTCATTACCAAATATGGACATGGACTCACGTCAGTTAAAATTCTGCTGAACTAATTTTCTTTCACGCGGGTTTACTGTAATTTTGGCTTGTTTTTATCCTCAATAATTCGGTGCCCAGACAATTGTTATGTCCTACCATTCTCTCTGTTGGCTGGGAATATTCTGCGGTTTTTCGGCGTCTTTAATAATGAATGTATTATTGGCTCTTGTTTGAGCGTTCTTTTACTATGCCAAGTTTAACTTTCTCTCCAACCCCCTGATCATTATTCGATTGAATTTGACCTCCGATTAATCAGACCCTTATTGACCATCATAGCTAACGGTCTCCCAGCCACCACCATCATGTAATCGTTTCTAAGACATTAAATAAAAGTTCTGCTCTTCTACAATTTGTTTCTCTTATAATTGCTTCACAAAGCGACGTTTACCTGGATTATTTTATACGACTTCAAACCGCTCTCCCAATGTACTTTATCGCTTTTAAAAGTAAACCTTCGATAGTAATTTAAATCGCCCCAACTAAGATCAACATCATACAATAGGAATAGGTTATGCGTAATTGTAACTTTTCAAACTTCTGTCGAGTTGTGAGTTTTTCAAGAACTCAATAATTATTCACAAAGCAAAAATATGAAATTTCGCTTATGCTCGAATACTTTTTGAGATTTTGTAGAACAAAAAAGACTTTGCAAGCAGTCACAACACAACCTTTCCAAAATGTCCACCATTCGTCGTACAGACTTGGCGCAAAGAAAAATGAAATTTGTCGTCACGGCCTGTAATGTCTAAACACAAAATTTATTCACTTGCTACACAAACCGACGATTCAAGCTTTTCCAGCGTGTATGGTTAGTTCTGGTAGACAGTAATTTTCAATGTGCCCACCCAGAAAATAGTCACAAGGACTCAAATCGAGAGAATATAGAGGTCTGGGATTGCAACGCCATCTGTAAGTGGCTTTTGTAACTACTACTTCGAATCTTCTCTATAAATTTTTTGAAGGCATACATAATATGCATACCGTTTCTTCTTATTACAATTCTATTCATAATTTTTTTTTTGAGATTTTTAACTTTGAAATCAGGGTCTAATTTACTGGACACCCTGTACATATTATTCAAAGTAGTAAACTTCATCTATAACACAATTAATCACAACTGCTTAAATATATGTCATTTAAAATCGTTAAAAATTCCTTTAAAGTAACAGATAAAAATATTCAGAGCGCCATTTTGAATCGGTGTCATTACTGTAATAGGGAGCCGCCCAGGTGGTGTAGTGGCTAGAGAACCATTCTATCACGCCGTGGGTCCGGGTTCGAATCCCGGCTTGGGCATGGATGTTAACTTGTCCGTCCCTTCATAGGGGGTAGTGCTGTCCGCCCACTGGGTGCTCCCATAATAAAATGGACAGTAACTAGGACGTTGATGGCAAAAGGCTTGTGGCCAGTGCCTGCCCATTTAAAAAAAAAAAAAAAAAAAACTGTAATAGGGAAAATCTGAGATGGGCTCATATCCAAAATTAAATCTTTATGGGTGTAATATAAGTTCCCCAAGTTATATACTTCCTTCATTAAAGACAAAACTATTTCACATAACAGCAGTACTAAAGTTTACATACCTTTTTCCTTTCTTTTACGTGTGATTTTGCTTCATATCTATTACTTTCCTTTCTATTCTTTAGAAAACTTAGCTTTACTTTAAAGCATAGAGTGCATTCTTTTTATCTAACATCTGGGGTCGAACTTTTGAGCTAGTAAAATGAATCAATTGAAAGATCAATTGAAATGCATTTTTGACTGCTTTGTGCAGCGTGTATTTAAGACAATCAATAAGAACTGTTAACGGGTGCGTTTGCCCAGAGCTACTTCTTTTTATATACAGTATTTGCTGTTTTCATAAAAAATCGCAAACATTTTGACAACTCTCCGAAGAAAAAAAGTACTTTAAATACTGTTTTTTACTTCGACAGAACTTTCTTGCATTTGTGAAAATGTTTTCCGATGTTGAAGAATGTTAAAAAACAAATTTCACTGCCTTATATAGTAGTGCTTAAATCCATTATATTCTAAAATATCACCGAATATTTGGATGAAATGTTTGAATTAAATTTACCCTAATAAACCAGTACGTAGCAGAATCTTTAAAAGAGCATTCATTTCTCGAACAAAAGTCTAATAATACTTTTTTCTAAGATGGGGAGGAATACTTTATTCCACCAGTAATTAAGATTTCATTCATCAATTTCATCACTTTTTCACCATCTTAGGAGTATAAGAATTGCCCGTGAAATAAGGGTAGACAATTTTTCTTCTTGACGTTTAGAAGGCCCTAGAGAAGAAGAATGCTTCGAGCAAATTTAATAGAATGTCTAATAAATAGTGTATTTTAGTTTGTAAAAAATAAGGAAAAAAACATGATATAAATTTATCATATTAGTAATTAATACAAATTTTTCATTGTTTTAGAGACACAATTTGAATTTAATTGATCAGATAAGACAAAAATTGGGTACTATTTAGAAATTTACCGGGCAATACCGGGCAAAGGATAAATGAAATAAATCTTGTAAATAATTTCTTGTGCTGGCATATAATATTGCATTCGGGTAAAACATCAGATAAACTTGCTTTCTATATTTTTTTGCATTTGGCACTTCTTTTCTGTAACAATAGTACAACGAAAATGGTCGTGCACCCACTCGAAAACATGAATGAAAGAAAAACTTCTCATCTTAGATTTTTGTGCAAGATAATCCATAAAAAACATAACTGTACGAAATATAATGAATCGAATTATTCAATGTATTTTTTCACGGACAATACTTTAATTATGAAAAAATAGTACGAAATTTGATATACATTCAAATACACAATACAATGTAGTACGTGTGTCAATCGCGTTTTTGAGATATTAGGCAATGACAAATCGTCCCCCTATTTCCAAACAATCTCTCTTTTCTTTGGGGGGGGGGGTGAGGGGGATATTCTGTGGTGTGCCATAATTTATGGTATAAATTATTAGTAAATATAGAAAAGGTAAAAGGTTTACTTCTTAAATTTTTAATCTGCTTACATACAAATCCTGCTTAAATTGTTCTGTTTATGAGACTTATTATTTATGCGTTTGGAATTTCTATGCTTTGTAACAGAATTTTTTTCCGACATGAAACGTAGAGCATATATATATTATACAGAACAGGTTCGACTACTTTTCAGTAGGTAAATAAGATCACGAGGATGTACTTGTTGCATATTACGTTTGAAATAACTATTAAGATTTCTATTATATAACTTACTAGCCGCCGGTGACCAGCTGGTTCGCCATCTTAATAAATCTTGTTCGGAGAGAATCCTGTTTCTCACCGGCTTCCTTGGCACTGTAATCTTTTAGATTCTGAATGAAATTTAAAATTAAGATGGTTACAAACAGGGGCTACCCAAGGGTAAGTGGCGCACCCTGCTAACATAAAAAAGACGCCCCCTTTTTTGTTCTACTTAGTTTTTGAGTTCGAAATGACGCCCCTTCGATGCCGGCGCCCCGATGCGATACTTACCTTGCTGATCTTGCCGGGATGCCCCTGGTTACAAAAATATGATGGTTTACTGATAAAAACCTACAAAAAGGTACTAATTATTTTCGTCCTATATTAATTCTGAAGAGCTTCTGGATATATTGGTCGTTATCAAAAAACGGAAAGAAAATAAAAAAGAAGTAAGAAAATCTAAAACACTTCCAGATTTTTAATACGCTACTTGCTATATATTAAAAGCGTATCATAATCCGTGCGTCTTCCCTGTATCATTATTCATGAGTGTGATTAAACAATATGGAAATTGATATTTCTAGCATCCTTTTTCGGGATGTAATACAATCGAAATAGAATGGGAAAAAGCTGCGCAGAAAAATGCACAATTCGAACTGAATGAAAGTTTCAAAAACTTATTCAGGTGTATTCTTTATCCAAGTCAGGAGTAGCGGACGATGAGATGACGTTTAGTCATTTGTTTAGCATCATTTAGCGATATTCTATAAGTTTGCGCCATCTGTCGACATCTCTATAAAATAAAATCTCTGTTGTATCGGGGCCATCTTGATTCTAGCGGGCCTGCTTACGCACTCTGAAAGAGGCCTACGGACGTTTCTTGATTGGTTAGATTCGGTCGTTAGATGGCGTATCTAAGTGCTGGAACCAATAAATGAGCATCCGTAGGCCTCTTTGGATGACTCATCAGAGGGCACAAGCAGACCCGGTAGAATCACGATGGCCCCAGTGTTTTTTTTTATTTTTATAAAAGATAGTTTATTTGTATATTATAGGAACAGTTTTTTTTTCGCTCGATAAAAAGTAGCCTATATGTTAATCCTGGACTTTAACTGTCTTTATTCCAAATTTCATTCAAAAAAGTCAAACCGTTTCAGCGTGAAAGAGTAACAAACATTGACATTTATATATTAGTAGGATTTTGAAGCTAAGTCTAGTTTCGTTCAAGTATAGTTTTAAACTTTTTTTTCCAAGTAATATGAGACTTTTCATCGAAACAGTCTCTATTGCGGCCCATTTTATTGTGCGTAAAATCCCGAGTGAACAATACACGATGAAAAAACATGTCATGTAGATGCTTAACTTTCAACAAGTTCCAACAAGCTTAAGTAGGGATGGACGCGAGACAAAAATAGGCGTCTCGCGTCTCGCAAAACAACCTAAAAGCTTTGTCTCGTCTCGCATCCATTCCTAAGCTTAAGGATGTATGTCAAAAAAAAAGAACTCTGTTTTTCGTCTTGGTACACACATTGAAATAAACTAATAGAATCATGGTCTCCAAAAAATTCCAGATAGTTCTTCATAAGCTGCTTTACACACTGCAATATGCGAAAACGCTGTGGTGTTTTTGAAATTTTCCGAAAAAACTCTTAAACATAGATCTGAGCTGCAAGATATTTCGAAGAGTGACACGTTTTTCGAAAATTTTCAATTTTTAAGAATTTTTTCTAAAAGTTTTGAAACTGATACAGATTGATCGTTTAATATGTAGTACAGCTTGTAAAGAGAAAGTTTCAAAATTTTGAAGTGTCTGGCATAATTAGTTTATTTGTACCTATGTAGCAAAATAACATTATTTTTTCGAACTACACTGTTAAGTAAAGTTATAAGCTTTTCCATGTTAAATCCTGTTATCCTTAGATATGTTTTTGAATAATAATAAAAAAAAGGGGATGAGACGCAAATTATTTTGATTGCTAGGGTTGATTAAAATGACTATATTTTTTAGAAGACAATTTCACTGTGAAATATTTTAATCAGGTAAGTATTTGATTTCGCATTTTCTGTTTTACTAATCTATAATGGAAGAAATTACGGCAGATCTTGAGACAAAAATCAGCTTACACAACATAAGACAAGCAGCCAGCCCCGAAGCATTTGTTAAACCTCTAGTTTAGCGAATCAAGGTCAGAGTAGTAACGTGATGCAGTTCGTCACATATTTTTAATTAGTTCTGATTTTCCTTTTCCTATTCTAAATTTAATACACTTTACCCTTTTTAAATTCCCATCTCTCTCCGATACGCTATTTTAATTCCGTTTTGTAAATTACTTTGGCTTTTACCGTTAAAATATTATGTCTTCTAGGCGCCCTCGTCTTCAGTATATGCTTTCCCCCTTGTGTTTTCCCATAGGGCTTCTGTAAATTGGATTGTATTAAAAATTGTCCTTTACTATCCCCTGTTGGCGAGCCTATTTTTAGCTACCAAACACAGTTATAACAACCTTTTATTATTTTATTTAAAATACTCTAACCTACATTTGGATTTTATTCATTTTTTGGATTGCAACAAACCGAGGTTATTTGCCATCCCAATGTAAGCTGTATTATCCGAATTGTCAAGGATAAAATTTTAATTTCAACCTCACCGATCAGCTATATTAGAAATAACCTTTTGGTCACCAAGCCCGCAAACTATAATTGGAACACCTCAAAGTTTAAGGTTGATGTAGATCAGAATAAATATGATATTTCTGAAAATGCATTTAACTATAGTAGTATGTAGAGTTGAGGAACAGCAAATGAGCACATGATATAAATGAGGAAAACACATAAAATCTTCATAACTAAACGATTGTTATTCCCATTTGATGGTGTTCTTTATATGTTGGCCACTGTTTTTTAGATCTTGAGATTTAAGCATAATTTGTAGTTGCAAGTGTGATAGTTCTCTTAACTGCTTGACTGAATACTTGTATTCATTGTCGCACTCATTAATAGTACTCTCCCAATAATTAACTTTTCCTAAAAAATAACTCCACAATTTTTTCTTTTCCTTATTGCAGTTTTCCCTTGCCTTGCCACAGAATATATATTTATATACTTTATAAAAAATTATTTAAAACAAAGAATTGTTGATTACTGGTACATATTTCCTTTTGGGGTTGTGTTTTTTTCCTTACTTACTGTTCCAGATATAAGCCACATTATGTGCATTGTTACAAATATATTATCGAGTAGTATACGCTCTTAATAACATAATTACATATAAATATTTTATTATTATTATTATTAGTTTTAAATAGTTTAATTTTATGTACTAATACCAGTATTATGTATATTTTCGTTCTTTCCTTTTTAATTTTTATTATTTATTTATTTTGTATTAATTTAATTATTTTTATAATTTCAATTCCTTTAGTACTTTTTAGCTATTTAAGCCTGTATTTTGTTGGTCATTGGTTAGCTTGACTGGATTCTAAACATTCTACACGTCTTTCCTCCTCCCAAATTTACTGTTATTGTTGTTAAATATTCTCTCTTTTTAACAACATGGTTCATGCTACAATATCATCTGGTTGTTTAAATTTTCTCTCTTCGATCTTGCTAATTTACTCCTGGGATTTTGCTGCTTACTTTTGTCACTTAAATTTTTATGGTTGCTTCACCTTTTTTCGATTTATAGTACTGGCATCATCTCTGAGCTTCCTTCATGTTTGGATCTTTTACACGTTTTTTTCTTTTTCCCCCCTTCTATAGCTATGGTTGTGCCCCAAAGTTATTTTTATTACTCTTTTTGTCATGTAACCTACAGAAACCTAGCTATTTTTGTTTTCCTTTTAATTTGAAAGATGAATGTGGTGGCACATGTGACGACCGAGCATTCTACTTCAAATATGAGTTCAAATATCCACATCTTTTTTTGTTGGGTTCTTGTAGTTAGGATTAGGCCCACGAGTTCTCAATTGGTCTAGAGATCCTACTATTTTTTATCTTTGATGGCTCTGTTTTGTTACAATATTTATGGCCCATGTCTCCATTTTTATTCTTGGTTCCTTGTTTTTGTTGTTGCTGTTGTGATGTGCTTTCACTTGCTCGAAGGATTATTAGGATATCCATACGAAGTAAGTTCAGCTGTTTATATATATATCCATACAGGGTATCTCAAAAAAGTTGGTAACGTGCTTTAATTTTTCATTTATTAGAGATAAGTGGGCAATAAAAACTGAAAAAAAAGGTTCAAAATAAGGTAGTAAAAAGACCACGATAAGAAAAAATTCCTGTCATCAATTTAAAAAAAAGTTACATTTTTTAAATTTATATACGTCCCCCATATAAAAAAAAAATCCCAGTTAGTAAAATGTGCCCAATACACTAATTAAGTTATGAACAAATTTTTAGCCCTTCATCAAAAAACGTGTCAGAGATATCTTATTGTAAATATGGTCGGGAGCTATACATGAATTTGAATGTAAACGTTTATTGTTAGCGGGAAAAAAGTAATTTCTTTAGTAATTTCTGTACGACCCCTGAAACGCGATCATAAGAAGTGACTTCTTCCTTTCAATAGCCATTGAAAAGTGCTTAAAATCAACATATACTTATCTTCATATCTTTGACATTATTGAGGATTTAATTTTTTAATTTTGTATATCGCCTCATTAGTGTATGAAGCACGTTTTACTAATTGGGTTTTTTTGTGCGAGGGTCTTAAAAAAAACTTTTTTAATTTGTATTTTTTAAATTGACGAAGAAAGTTTTTCTTGATGTAGTCTTTTTCTCCACCTTATTTTAAACATTTTTTTTTTCAAATTACACTGCAGTCTTATCTCTAATAGATAAACAATTAAAGCATGTTACCACCTTTCCCGAACACCCTGTATGTGTATATTTTCAAGTTGCACTTTTAAATTCATATGAGTGTAAATTCTTTGTTTGGTAAATAGGTGGAAATTAAAATAATCAAACAAAATGATCAGTACCACTGTAATTTCGAGCGATGAAGGTCTTTTTTATAAATAGGAGAAGGTGACCCCAAATGATCCCCTTAAGGTTAAAACTTGTACAACATTTCTTAAATATTTAAATACAACTTTGGCCTTTTTCTAGCATATTTCACATTATATTTTGCATCATAAACATATTTTAATAATATTTTAAAAGCACAATGAGTAATGGTAAAAATAGAATTTTTAAAAAGTGTCTAAGGGATCAATTTGCCCTCAACAGAAGGGTAAATGATCTTTCATTTGAAAATAATTTTAAATTGTTTTTTATCGGCAAAATAAAAGATATAAAAGCAATTACGACTTTCATAATGAAATAAAATAAATTTTACAATCATATAGTATGCATGATTTGTTTTACTAAAAGGTTAAAATAAAATAGAATATTTTAAAATTATAAATAAAAATTATAGCCCATAATAAATACAGACATAAATTAAATAATGCACTGGGGAGTCACGCATTTTGAGAACGGTTGAATGAGGACTAGAACCCGGTACTGGAGTTTCTTCAGTCGAGGGATCATTTTACCCGGCAGTATGCCTTTTCGCTTTAGGTCATATAGTTGGAACATGCCGAGAAACATAGCAAACTTAGCAAGTATAATTCCCATCAAAAGAGATACTCTATTCAGTAAACCAAGTCACATTTCTGAATATTAAAGACTGTATTTCTAAATAAATAGGAAAGTTAGCGATTACCTTATAAGAGATATGATAAAACCCAGTTTTTTGAAGAATTCTACTCAGACACGTAATACACTGATCGCTTAAATATCCCCTTTCTTCTTCTTGACTTGGCACAACTAGTTTATGTGTTAGTTGGTAGCAGGTACGTAGCCAGAAGGAGGGCTGAGGGGCTGCACATCCCCCCCGCCCCGAAATGGGACCCTTTACTTAGATTACAATTTCATATTTAGCTTGCAGTGTGATTCACAGCCCCCGAAAACAAAATCTTGGCTTGGCTACTGCCTGTATCTAAGAAACCTCATGTAGATCTTTTTGTCTGCTAGGATCATTTTGGGCCACGTTACCCTACATCTTTTTAAAGATCCTCTCACTATATTGATTATTAGATCTCACTGACGCAGACAGTTACGCAGACAAAAAGTCGTGTGCCTTCTTTGTTCAAACTGATCTCTGAGTAATTCTTTTATTTCTCATGATTATCAACCAATTATAACTAATAAATTGGAAAAAAATATTCCTTAAATTAATTCTTGGGTGAAATACACAAATATTTACTTTAATTACACATTTTATTAATAATTCACTTCTTTGTTTTTTACTCGACTATAACAAAAAAAGCATGTTTTATTTACCTTTTTCTCAGGCGGCTTTAACTAGCGATGCAGAACTGTGTCAGGTCCAGTCAAAATTGTGCAGGTTTATATTGTTAAAGCTAAAAAATTGTTTTCTTTCTACTAAATAACATATATAATGTTAACGTCTGGGCCTGATTTATACCCCTTGCCGGCCCTGGCCCAAAACTTCATATGGGGGCCCCCCATACATCTTACCTTCCTCGAATACAAGAGTGATTTTATTTTAGAGGCTGCTATGAGTTTACATACCTTTGACATGTATACATAAGCAAAGCATTTTTGAATCTAATGAAAGAATTTTTTTTTTAATTTTAGAATTCCACTAAACTAACTCCAAACATAAAACAATGAAAACTTTATAAATAAACACTCATAAAAGGATACCTTTTTTACAGAAAACGCGTTTTTTATTTACAAAATTTTCATTGTTTTATCTTTTTAACACCTGTATTTTGAGTGAATTTACTGTAAGTCCAAACATATTACAGATGTCTGTGCAATCTACGTACAGTATCTGGCTATAAAAATTATCGACAGTCAAAACACGTGAAATAACACAAAACAAAAACACACACAGAATGAGCGAAGCGTACGTACAGCGATCTTAGCGATTCTTCTTCACTCCACTTCTCTCACCACACTAACTCCCATCACAGCAGTTATTTCCAGTAACACACCTACGTATTATTGGATGTTAAATAACCCACGCCTTCAGTTCTTCCTATGACGCTGCATGTGATTGGACAATTTCTAATATTGCCCTTATATGAGAAATACGTCAAGTTCGAAAATTATATTTTGTTACGTTTTACAGTATGTCAGAAAATATGAGCGAAATGTTAGATGTACAAAAAATTACTGCGTATTTTTTTCATTTTGGACCCCCCCCCTAGAGTGGGGGTCCCGGGCCAGTGCCCCGAATGCCCCGCCGTAAATCAGGCCCTGGTTAACGTTTAAGACAGACTCTTTCTTATATACCTGTTTTAGATAATAGATTACATTTCTTTAACATTGCATGTCAGTAGAAGGTACGTTAATTATGAAAATTGTTTCTTGAATATATTTAAAAAAAAGAAATGAGAATTTTCTGAAGAGAGAGAAACGTCAACTTAAAAAAAAAAGGCATTAATCGCTTGAAATAAAACTTCTTTTAAATAATATTATTTGCCCAAAATATTTATGTACGGTTATTTAAACTTAATAAATATTTCAGGAAATGCTTATAAATTTTCTTAAAGCTTAAAAATGTGACTTACAATTAGCTATCAAAGAGAATTAATTCCTTTAGAACACTCAGAAACGTTTTAGTTTGTCTGATATGTAAACACATCGAACAAGTACTATAATTCTCTCTGGTATTTAAGAGACATTTTTACTCATGAAGAAAGAATTATTTAAATAACGTCTTGTTTAAGAAAAGCATAAGCGTTTTAAAACTTGAAAAATAAATAATAAAACTCACCAAGAAAGTATGTTTTATTCATTTAGTGTATTAAAATACTTCAAACCAACATGTAGTTACAGTTTCTTCTTCTTACAGATCTCAAGGAATCTCTTGTGTACGATCTCCCTATTGTTTTTAAAAACAAATCTTGGTTGAATATATTTTTTTTTTTAAGTTAGTCACATTGAATGTATTCCCAGATGTCTCAAGAATAAATGTTTTCTGGCACATTTCATCATTTCCTTTCTCCAGAGAGTATTGAATTTCGTCTTCTCCCCCCCCCCTGCAATGAAATTATATTCAGTTTGTGTTTCTGATATTTTATTTATTTATGTTCAAAAATATATTAAAAGAAACAAAGTTTATATCAATTGAAATCAAACTTAGATGAACTTTAGACTCGATGTGTTATAAAATTACACTCATGAAATATTTTTGCAAGTGAACACTTATAACTTTTTGACTAAGTAAAATAAAAACAACAGACATGTATTTGACCTGAGTCACGTCTACAACAAGTTAGGCTGCGCTGCGAGCATGTGTTACGTAGTATGCTGTTGAATGCTTACGGGGCCTTTTGAATGTAGGCATGATTTAACTTGATCGAATATGTACTGCATTTATGTGCTAGTTTATACTGTATTCTATTTATTTATTACTGAGTTACCTAATGTTAATCTGTTTTCATTAGACTCGTGTACTTGGAAGATAACTCTTTGGAGGAAGCATGCCAATTGCTGGTACCTTCATTTTATTCTGAAGACGTGTGTATATATCCAAAATAAATTGAGCTCACAGAGAGCTCACAATAATTGAGTTCACAGAGACATTGCATATGACTTGGAATACGAAATTTAATTTCTAATTTCATTGCAATGCTTCTCGGACCAAATGATATATTTGATACTTCCGATGATGCGTAAATTTGTGTATATTTTATTTAGCCCATGTTGTGGATTGTTTTGTTTACACTAGAAATGATAAACTATTTTCCTCACATG
>JAWZYV010000981.1:0-32298 GCA_038373885.1 Cheiracanthium punctorium | reverse complement strand
GAATTATTACAAGACGTGGAGTTAACGGCAGAACAGAGAAGCGCTGCGGAGAAAGTAATAGCTGAATTTGAAGACCTCTTCTCTCGTACTTCCGGTGACTTTGGCCGTACGAGGTTAACGAAGCATAGAATAGACACAAGCAGCCATTCTCCCATCAAGCAACATCCTAGGCGGCTGCCGTTTGCTAAGCAACAAGAGGTGAGCAGACTTTTAGAGGAGATGCAGCGTGATGACGTCATCGAGCCATCGACTAGTCCGTGGGCCTCGCCGATTGTTTTGGTCCGAAAGAAAGATGGTTCCACCCAGTTCTGCGTTGACTATAGACGTCTGAATGACATTACCAAGAAAGACAGCTACACTCTTCCCAGATAGACAACACATTGGACACTTTATCGGGAAACGAATGGTTCTCCACTCTGGATCTCAAGAGTGGCTACTGGCAAGTAGAAATCCATCCCGATGACTGTGAAAAGACTGCGTTCACCACGGGACAAGGATTGTGGCAGTTCAAAGTTATGCCTTTTGGACTCTGCAACGCACCGGCTACATTCGAGCGTCTGATGGAGACAGTGTTGAGAGGACTCTCCTACGAAGCATGCCTCGTCTATTTGGACGATATCATCATCGTCGGGAGGACTTTCGAAGAGCATCTCGAGAACATTCGAAAGGTACTGCAGAAATTAAAAGAGGCGAACTTGAAACTATGTCCATCGAAGTGCAATTTGTTTCGTCGGGAAGTACGTTACCTCGGGCACATAATATCCGCCCACGGAGTTCGAACCGATCCCGAAAAGACGTCCGCAGTCCAGAACTGGAGTCGTCCCGAGAATATCCATGACTTAAGAAGTTTTCTCGGTTTGTGTACTTACTATCGAAAATTCGTGAAGGGCTTTTCTCAAATTGCAAGACCCCTTCACAAATTGACCGAGACTGGACAGAAATTTCTATGGACTGAGGAATGTGAGGACGCATTCAACGAACTGAAGACGGCTTTAACATCTTCGCCGATCCTGTCGTATCCTCACCCTGACAAGCCATTTATCCTGGACACAGACGCAAGTAAGGAGAGTGTTGGAGCAGTTTTGTCCCAGGAGATAGATGGCCAAGAACACGTCATTGCTTACTGGAGCAAGTGCCTCTCAAAGGCAGAACGTAACTATTGTGTTACGAGAAAGGAACTTCTTGCTATCATTAAGGCCGTAGAGCACTTCCATCATTACCTGTACGGCCGAAAGTTCCTGCTCCGAACGGACCATGCCTCTTTAACCTGGCTTCTAAATTTCAAGAATCCAGAGGGCCAAATAGCCAGATGGATACAGCGATTACAAGAATATGACATCGAGATACGTCATCGGAAAGGGTCATCTCATGGAAATGCAGATGCTTTGTCGAGAAGGCCCTGCATAGACAGTTGTCGCTATTGCTCCAGGGCAGAGAAAAATTACCATCTGAAACATCCCGTTGTCCGCCAAGTTACACCATCGACACCATCCCAAGATCCCTGGAGTGACGAAAATGTTCGGGCGGACCAATTAGCAGACAGCGACATCAAACCTATTGTGGAATTTATGGAAAAATCCAGCGCTAAGCCCAGTTGGCAAGAAATATTATCTTACAGTCCGGCAACAAAACAGTACTGGGCTTTATGGGATTCACTTCGCCTGAGGAATGGAGTCCTGTATCGTAAATGGGAGTCGGACGACGGCAAGATGCTCCGATGGCAGTTAGTACTCCCTCGCTCGAGGATTCCGAAGGTTCTAGAAGAACTTCATAATGGCTACACTGGAGGCCATTTTGGCGTAATGAAGACCCTGCAGAAAGTTCGCGAGCGCTTCTACTGGGTTAGGGCTCGAGGCGACGTCGAAAAGTGGTGTCAAGCTTGTGACGCCTGTGCCGCCCGTAAAGGCCCGAGGAAACGAAGCCGTGGAAGACTACATCGTTATAATGTACGAGCGCCTTTTGAGAGGATTGCCCTCGACATCCTGGGACCTCTTCCGCGAACTTCGGATGGCAAAAAATACATCCTAGTTGTCATTGACTACTTCTCTAAATGGCCCGAAGCGTTTCCTATTCCCGATCAAGAAGCTACGACCGTAGCAGAATGGATTTCCAGATATGGAACCCCTCTGCAACTTCATTCCGACCAAGGAACGAACTTTACCTCTGCAGTCTTTAAAGGACTATGCCAATCTTCTCGGAATGGACAAAACCCAGACTACGCCTTTACACCCACAATCCGACGGCATGGTGGAGAGGTTCAATCGCACAATTTTGAACAACCTCTCGCTCCTGGTATCTAGGAATCAAGAGGACTGGGACAAGAAACTCCCCTTCTTCCTGCTGGCCTATAGGAGTGCCGTCCATGAGACTACCGGCTTCACACCTTCCCAGATGCTGTTCGGCAGAGATCTTCGTCTTCCCGCCGATCTAGTGTTCGGCCGCCCTCCAGATGCGCCTTCATCGCCAGAGGAGTACGTGGAAAACCTTCGGGCACGGTTTGAAGATGTACATCATTTTGCTCGGGAGCGGATCAACCTGAACACGGAAAAGATGAAGACTCGCTACGACACGAAGGCTACGGGACACGAGTTCAACGCAGGTGACAAAGTTTGGCTATGGAATCCTACTCGACGGAAAGGCCTGTCTCCCAAGCTGCAATCGCCGTGGGACGGTCCTTACACAGTCCTAAACCGGCTGAATGACGTCATCGTACGGATTCGTAAGTCACCAAACTCGAAGCCAAGAGTTGTACATTACGATCGGCTAGCCATCTACCGCGGTTGTAATTAGCTCAGACTATGGTCACTATGGCGTAATTCCTCTTTTCTTTCACCTCTCATTCCTTTCCTGTCTTTCTCTTCTCTTCCTCTTTCTTCAACTCTCTTTCTCTCACCACTTACGCCATGTTTAGTGTACATATTTGTAATATATTGGATTTTATTAATGTGTATTTGTTATTACATTGATTACTTATTACAGTGTAATTATTTATTATGTTGATTATTTATTTATTAATGTGTATTTGCTTATTGTGCTATTGATTACTTGCTTGAATTATGTTGTTAAGATCTTGTTAAGTGTTATACAGTGTAGGTACCTGTGTGACCTCCTAACTAGGGATTGTACTGCCCGGGACGTGCAGTCCTTGGGAAGGGGGCAATGTTACGAATTTTCGGGGCAACCCGCTGCTCTGGGGCTTAAAATGTTTAAAATTCGTATTCTACGCTTCAAATAGATAAATTTTGCTTTTTGTTGCATCAAAATCGGCCAATTAGAACCGGAGATACGGAGGTTTCGCTTTCCCCATATGTTTTTCTATGGGCTTCTAGAAATCTCGAGAAATATTAGTCCTAGAGCTTAGATCTCTTCACTTTTGAGGACTTATTTTTGGCGCCAAATTTGGCGATATTTCGTCCAAAAGTCGCCAAGCTTGGCGACTTTTTGGTCATTTGGCGCGATTTTCCCAATGGGGCCTGGAAGTTGTTTTTCCTGCATTAAAAACGCATAATAACCTAACATTTCTCTTCTATGACGTAATCAAAATTCACGCTTTATGTAGAACCCTCGAGAAATTGACTTTTCTGGAAACCTCTTGTACCTCCTGCGTCGGCTATTTATAGAAGCGGGCATCGCCCCGAAGTCAGTTGCGAGCTTGAACATTCAATGTGTGAAGAGCTCTGAGTACGCTTGTTTTGTGTGAACTGATAGTGCTATAGAAGCTGTGTTTTAGCTTGCTTTGTGAAGCTGTTTTTAAAGTGCTGTGTGTAAATTCTTCATTGCTGTGTCTTAAGGGATAGTGTACTATATCCCTTGAATATTTCCACGGAATTTTTGCCTGTAAAAGTGTACTTATTTTGTGTGAGAAATACAGCATTTGTGAGAGCTTCTGATCCAAGCGGATTGTTAAAAGCACGTTACTGCTAGATTGTGCTTGTGAATTGTGTGCAGACTGATTGTTCTCACGAAGTTCTAGAAGAAATAAAGTTTGTGTTCCATCCTGACAAGTGACTTTTACTTGAATTTTTCACCACTGGACTTTATAACACACACATCAGGCAAGGCTGAGAACTTTGGGTTATTTAACTAACTACTGCAGACACAACGCATGGTCGAATCTTAATTCTGTTTTGGTAACTTGCTTAATTTGAAATCAAAATTTTAACTTTGCTAAACTATTTTTCGCGGCAGTGGTAGCAAAATACTACAAATGATGCCGTGACCTCTCCTTGCCAATCTTGTGTGTGTTGAATAAGGTGAAATGGATACAGAAAATTTTCATTTTTTGACGCATTTACATTTCTCTTTGTAACTGGGGACTCTCTTGAGAAGCACATTGGGTGGTTAACTTTTATTTTGGGGTGTTTCAAAATTTTTTAAGTCCCAGTATGGCCCTAGAAGAAGGTGCTAGGGCAGCGACATTGCCAGGTCCGGCTTTTATCGGCATGCTCCCAACGCTGTCCGGTAGCAACTGCTCAACATTTTTTCACACACTTGCCTTGGTTCAGCCTTTGGCGGCCTGGAATGATGACCAGGCCATGGCAGTCGCAAAGTTGAAAATGGAGGGTGCTGCTCTCCAATTTTACACTTCTACCATAGAGGCAATTGAGGGTCTAACCTTGAAAGAGTTGAAGGACTGCTTCATGGCACACTTTGCAGAAGCGGGATCCTTGGCCCAGGACATAGAAAAATTAACGTCCTGTAAGCAACATTTTGGGGAGACAGTGCGTGATTACGCCACTAGGCTGGAAGGAATTGCCCATAAGGCCCTCAAAAATCCCGTAAATTCCTCGGACTCTATACCTCAGAGTTTTTCTCAGGAGATGCTCCTTTCACAATTTAAAGTGGGTCTTCTCCCAAACATTAAGGCCCAGGTCGTTGTTGTAGACCCTAAAACTTTTGTCGAGGCGGTACAGGTCGCGAAACGTGTGGAAGTGGCACTCCAATGCCACCTGTCAGACATAAATGCCGTAACGGCACGTTCCCAGATGGTGGAAGACGACTTTGAGAGGCTCCTTAAGGCCACCACGGACTCATATGCAAAAAGCCTTGAATTGCTCACCAGCCAGATGGCTGCGATGCAGGCTCAGTTATCATAAATGCAGTCGCAGAGTTTTATCCCACAATCTTTTCCTCCGCAGCGAAATTCCCAACCTGCCCGCACTCAACGTAACATAACTTGTTTTTATTGTGACCGCCCAGGACATTACGCGAGAGATTGTCGGAAAAAACAGCATGACCAGGCTGCTAGATCCCAACACAGGCCTTGTCAGGAAAATCAGGCTCCTGCCAATGTTTCAGGCTCCGATCAGAGTGGGGTTAACGATGGGAATTTAAACTAAATTTGGGGGGAGGTTGGTCTGGATCACAACACTCCATTAATTCCCCGTTTGATCCCGCTGTGCAACCCGAAGTAAGTGTGTCGAGTTCTTTACCCTTAATTTATGTTAACTTTGGCAATTTTAAGTTTTGTGCACTCATAGATTCTGGAGCCAGTGTTAATTTAATTTCTTCTAATGTTTTTAATATTCTTATTGACTTTAAAGAATTTGATAGTTCTCGCCTCTCTTTAAAAGCATTGACGGGTTTTGACATTGTCACCCCAAAATTAATTCAAACTGAGTTGCACATTTGTAACACCCCGTTTTCGTGTAAATTTTTGGTTGCTCAGAGTTTTCTTTCTCCTAACTTTGATGTCATTTTGGGACTGGATTTTCTAAAGACTTACAAATTTCATATCGATTGTGACAACTGTATTTTATCTAATGATGATATTAGTGTGGTCTGGACGCATGAACATCCCCCGTTTTCTCTGAATGCTGTCGTGCCAAGTGCACATGATGATGTTGATCCCGATGTTGACTTTTCTCTTTTTGGCAAGTTGCCCGCTAAGATCATTTTACCCGCTTATTCTCAAAAGAGATTTTTTGTAACTATTCCAAACTGTGATCCCTCTTTCAAAAATACTACTGTAATAATCGAACCTAATCCTGATACAAATTTAACTTCTTTTCTTGTTGCCAATGCTATTTCCACCATCAATGACAATAGTCAGTGTTTAATTCAAGTTATTAATCTTACCCATGATTCCATTACCTTAAATAAGAATATGAAAATAGTTAATATTACCCCTATCCATTTTAATAAAATTTCTGATGAAGTCAACTCAGTAGAACAACAAGCTGGTTCAGATGATTTTAGCCTGTGGGCTAAGGACATAGATTTATCCCATCTTGACGAATCTCAACGTAATGATATGATTGCTCTTTTGTCCAAATATAAGTCTGTTTTTTCATTAAACTCCTCCGACTTGGGCGCCTGCCCCATCATTCAACACCGTATACATCTTACAGATGACATTCCGGTTCGTTCTAAGCCCTATCGTGTCCCTTACCACCTCAAGCCTGAAATGAAGAGGCAGATTCAAACTCTTTTGGAGGCTGGCATTATCGAACCATCGACCAGCAGTTATGCTGCGCCAGTCCTTCTGGTCAAAAAAGCGGATGGATCATTTCGCCTGGTGGCCGATCTCCGTAAGCTTAATGCCAAGCCCATACCAGATAATTTCCCTCTTCCGAATTTGCAAGAGATGATAGATTTTCTTTCTGGGGCTAAATTTTTCTCTTCCTTGGATTTGACGTCAGGTTTTCATCAAATGTTCATGCATCCAGACGATGCTCATCTCACGGGTATTACTACAGAGGAGGGCCTCTTTCACTTCAAACGGATGCCATTTGGCTTGCGAAACGCGAGTGCTAGTTTCCAGCGGTTGATGGGTGTTGTTTTATCCGGACTATCCAACTTCCAAATCGGTGTTTATATTGATGATGTGGTTGTGGCATCAACTACCTTCGAAGATCATCTGTCTAGACTCGAGCTCGTTTTTCAGCGTCTAACTGATGCAAACCTAAAACTTAAACCCAAAAAGTGTGCTTTGGCAAAAAATGAAATTACGTATTTAGGACATAGAGTAACGGAGGGTAAAGTAATGCCAGATCCTAATAACATCAAATCTATTCTCAATGCTGCTGTTCCAAAAACCCGAACACAAGTTCGTTCATTTTTAGGCCTGACTGGATTTTATAAAAAATTTATCAACAATTATTCCTTAAAAGCTCTCCCTTTAACCAATTTAACTAAAGATTCCGTAAAATTTTCCTGGGGGGATCTCGAACAAGATGCCTTTGACCAACTTAAGTCTGATTTAACGAAAGAACCTTGCTTAAAATTACCAGATTTCAATAAGCCCTTTTCTATCTGTACTGACGCGAGCAAGTTCGCCATGGGCACTGTGCTCACGCAAGAGGATGAAGCCAGCTTTCCGCACCCAGTCTGTTTTGCTTCCAAAAAATTTTCTGCCGCTGAAAGAAATTATTCTGTTGTGGAGAAGGAAGCCCTTGCTGTGGTTTTGGTATTAATCAATTTAAACAGTACATTTATATGGCACTCATGTAACTATTTTTTCTGACCAACAGTCACTTTCGCAACTTTTTAAATTGAAGGATCCCACCTCTCGCATAGCTCGTTGGATTATGACGTTACAACAATATGACTATACTATTGTACACAAACCCGGACGGTTAAATTTAATGGCAGACTTTCTTTCTAGAGAAGTTAACGTTGTTGATAATGTTCCATTTAAGTGTGAATTTTTACCTTTGCCTGACCAGGACTTAATTAAATTACAACAGGAAGACTCTTTTTGCCAAAAGATGGCGAGTAACATTTCGCAAGATCCCTTTTTCATTCATAAGTCAAATTAATTTTTTTTTCAACAAAATGTTCTTGTTTGCCAATCTACTGATGCAAATTTTTCCAATATTCGACTTGTTGTCCCTCAATCTCTTGTTCAGGAAGTTCTTCAAGCCTGCCATGACAACAAAACTGTTGCGCATCCAGGTCTTTCTCGAACATTGCATTGGGTTAGGCAAAATTTTTTTTGGGTAGGTCTTTACCGTAATGTTAAAAATTATGTGATGTAGTGCCATTCTTGTTTACAAAGACGTGGTTTCAAAAAAGGTCAAAAGGCTCCCATCCAAGAGATCCCCACTGTTGATAGACCTTTCCAGAAATGTGCTATTGATGCGGTTGGTCCCTTCATTACCTCTAAACATGGGAACAAATTTTTAATTGTAATTACTGATTATTTTACTAGATTTCCTGAAGCTTACCCTGTTAAAGACATACAAAGTGCCACAGTAGCTAGGGTTTTGGTGGACTTTATTTCGAGACATGGCATTATGGAGGTGCTGTACTCAGACAGGGGGTCCAATTTCCTCTCGCAGGCAATGGAGGAAGTCTATAAGGTCTTAGGAATCAAGAAAATGCACACTGTAGCCTATAATCCGCAAGGCAACGGGGTCGTTGAACGGTTGAACAAGGTTTTAGTAGACTCTTTAAGTCATTTGGTTAGTGAAACTCAGGAGGATTGGTGCGAACAGGTTCCTTTTGCTTTGCTGGCCTTTCGCACAGCCTACCACAGAACTATTCAAAACACTCCTGCTTTTCTCACCTATGGTAGAGATCTGGTGTTGCCATATGACCTGATTTTTTCATCTAAATTCAGGACATATGCCAACACTAGATCCTATGCTCAGGAAATTGTCACCAATCTCCAGAACACTTTCCCAATAATTAAAGATCGCCTTGAAGTTGCATCTCATAACCAAGCTAACTCTGCTCCTACAAAATTTAACTTAAAAGACATTAAAGTTGGTGACACTGTCTTTTTACACACACCTGCACATAAACCTAATTTGTCAAAAAAACTATGTAAATTCAATAAGGGTCCCTATCGCGTTTTAAAGCAATGTTCTCCTGTTTTATTTTTGATTTCTCTTTTAACTAATCCTTCAGATATTCAAAAGGTACATGTCAATAGAATTTTTAAAGTTGTTGATAGAGATGTTTTTCCTACTAGTAATAATATCTTGCCACACACTCCTGAGTCTGTTTTACCTGAGTCTACCCCTTCGTCTTCAACTGAGGATTGGGAAGCGAAGATGTTGAAAGAGTACCCAAACCCCTTTCTTCCTTATGATCCCACTTGGGATGACAGTTTTGGTAGTTTTCAAGCTTCTCCTATGCCGCCTGTTGTAGCCCTGTCTGATGCAGAACCTGATACTGATTTTTTTAGAGAAACTGTTGTGTCCCCTGTTTCCTTTTTAAGTTCAAATGGTGATGATATTGATGCCGCAACCCCATCTTCGATTTCTCCAGGCCTGTCTAGCTCCACTAGTAGTCATGGGTATAATCTTAGGCCACGTGATCAATTTGGCTTGTAATTAAAACGTAGTGCTGGGTCTTTTATTTGCGAATCATTTTTTTTTTCCTTTTTGAATTTGTCATTTTTGTATTTTTTTTAATTTAGTGTTTGCATTTGTGTTTACCTTTTCGTTTACTTTTAATTTCTTGTGGGTTGGGTGTTTTGTTTACTTGTTTGTTAGTATCAATGTTTTTGTGTAAGTGTTATAAACTGATGTAGTACCCTTTTGGTAGTACAAATTGTGTATGGCTAAGGGCCATTGCAATAATTCATGTGATATTTTTTTTTTTTTTTTTTTTTTACCTTTTATTACTGTATAACCACATGAATGTTTTCTTAAAATACTTTTTTTTTACCTGATTATGTCAAAAAAAAAAAAAAAAAAAAAAAAACTTGTACTGGAATTGTCAAATCAGTGCAGAAATTTCTGGGGTTCAAACCTTTGTTCTCTCTGTAATGGCTTGAGGAAAGTTTTAAAGTTGTTAACTTTGCTGGTGCAGACAATCCCAGGGCCTTTATCTAAGAAACTTAGGGTTCAAAATTTTTTTTTTTCTCACTTGGTTTACAATAAGTAATTCTTTTGTTACTACCAACCTTCTGGTTACCTTTTGTTAAATGGGGGGGTGTTTGCTTTAAGTTATTCATGCTGGTTTGGGCTGTTTTCTTAAAATTACCTTGTTTTGTTTTCCTCTTTGGAGAAAATGATTAGTGTTCAGAAGTGTTTCTAGAGCCTTCTTGGTCACTTGAATTAACCTCCATGTTTGGTGGTAATTGATCTTGGGTCACAATTGGGCTGGTGTTTAGCCTATTGTACTCAGACCAATTGCTGCTGGATGTGGGGTTGTTCAGGGATCATTTCTCTCCTGTCTTCTAATGTTTTTACCAACTTAACCTCTAATTTGATGCATTAATTGGGTTTTTTCTTTCTCTACAAATTTGGGATTGTCATGTCCCTGTCAAATTTTTTTTTTCTCAGCTTTCTCTGGAAGGGGGGTGGTTCAACATCCTAGGTACTTGTCCGCCCTTGCCTGCTAGTGGTCTTGTATTCAATACATGACACTGACTAGCTTTTTATTTACTTTTGGAAATGTCTGAACTGATTTTTACCCACGCTTGTGACAACAAACTCCACGTAGTGACTACTTATACGAGGACCTTACAAAATTTTGCTACTGACCACTTCCTTGGACTCTAAATCATCATGGTCAGAATTGTGCATTACCCTTTTATGTACCAAAGATTTTTTACCTTTTTGTCTTCGTTTAATGTTGTTCTGTCATGTTTTATATGTCGTACTACATATATACTGTATGTTTTTGTTGTGAAGGAATGTGCAGGTAAAACTTTGCCTTTTGATTGATTTTTTTTTTGTGGAACATGTAGGTATAGGGTTGAAATTTTTTTTTATGTGTCCTGACTTGGGACACGGGTTCTTAATGTTTATTTGAGGTATTTTGCATTATGCAAATTTTTTTCTTGCTGCCATGGCTGGTCTTCCCGAGGTTTGGTTGTCAAAATGGAATTATACGCTGCTTCTCAAGACATTTCACCAGTCTGTTCCTGGCTTCTCCACGAAAAATTTTTTACTTCGTAAAAAATTTTTGGGGGAGAAGGAAGGATAATATGTTGTATTGTTTTTTGGGGGATAATGTTTTTACAAATCAAATGCAGTAATTTTTATTTTAATTGTTTTAACCATTAATTATTTATTTTCTAATGCTTGTAATTAACTTGGAAGTTTAATTTAAATACCCTTTGTCAGGAGTTATAATGCTCTGGGTGACTCTTCTTGTATAGCTCAATAGCTTGTCTTTTTAAATTACTACTAATTACCGCTTTTTTTGTTGGGACTTTCTAAATAATTACCTTTTCTTTAAATTAATTGTGGGGACGAAAAAAGACTGAGCTTCCCTTCACTTCAGAGGTTAATCGGCCCTGATTCAAGCATCTGCAGCTAGCCTCGAAATGGGAAATCAAACGAATTTTAAAAGTAAGATTGATTGCCAATTCTCTCCAAATTGTTTCTGCAATCTCTCTCTGTCAAAGCAAAACTGTACAGTTTTTTTTAAATTAGTTCAAATTGACTAGTTGGGACCAAAACTGGACAAACAGAACCACGTTTTTTCCATTGTGTACACAAGCTCATCTCATCAAAACAATTTCTGACAGATATGATGCTCATGCACGATGTTTTTTTGAAACTTTTATTCTCTCTCTTTGAAGAAAAGCAACATCCCCATCGTGTATGCAATTAAGAAAATAAGTTAAACAACTAGATTCTTAGAATTAATGTCGATAATAAAGGGAACACATGTTAAACACGGAGGTAGCAATGCAGGAAATGAAATTTGGAACTGTCCACCTGACCAGTCAATGGAGGTTCCAGGGGAGGGGCTAAGGGTGTTTCAGCCTACATTGTTAAAGGGCAACAATCTGCTTTATTATACACTTTGGATAGGTAAAATGAATTTTTTTTAAAATAAATTATTCCCTCCCAAAAATATCTACCTTGGTTTAGACTAAAATTTTGCTTTATTGTATATTTTGTTTGAGTCAATTGAGCTTTTTTCAAAATTATATACAGCCTTCTATATTGGTTACTGACAAAAAAGGCAGAGACGTTTTTATGTCAGATTGTCTTCTAAACTCCCAATACCCACCCCTCCTTCCCCCACGAAGTGATGCGTTCTGGGAAAAAATTTTTTAGCACTACAACACTGGTTATACATTATCAAAATCGATGGTGAGGGTTATGATTTAGGCTAGTCTGACAGGGCTGTACTTGGTTATCCAAAGCATAGATTATTATAAAACTTGTTCTTTCTTCCTTTTCCTTTTTGTGACTCCAATATAACATCCAGAACAGGCATGTATCCAAAAAAACATTTCAAGGGGGGGGGGGGGGGTTCCAAAGAGTAAAAAAGGCAGAATTTCACCCAAAAATACTATATCATTACTATTTTAGTAACAAAAATCCAAATTTCGGGGACGTACATTGCAGAACAGTCTGCAGATTATTTTCAGAAGTGTATTCCTTTTTATGGCCATGAAAAAAATTCCTCTTCTAATTCTCAAAATAAATATTTTCTGTTAGAAAATGCAGAAGAATGCAATATCCCCCCCCCCCCCAAATGGCTCTCGCACGCCAATAACACGTTCTTTATTGTTTACACGTACGTTATTATTTTCCTTGTCTGCTGATCTAATCATATTGCTAGCAAGTAGTTTTTCAATTAATATATCATTTCAAAAATACTCTAGGCATCAAATGTATGCAGATAGCAGATACAAAAGGAAATTTTGGGTTCTCTTTGAATTTTTTATTGAAATGGCTGCAAAGCTGGATAAAGTTGCTTGATTGGAATGCAAGAATTAGATATAAATCGGTTTCCAATCCAAATTCAGGGTTCATACTTATTTTTCAAAATGAAATTCCCTGAGTTTTCCAGGTGATTTTTCAAGAATTTCCAGGTTATCACAAAAAAAATAAACATAAGATAAAGACTAAATACTTTTAATGCCCCATTCTAAGGTAATGAAATTATGATAGCACTATGGTAATCACATATATACTCCCCCTAAATTATCGCAAAATCAATGGATTACATTTATATCAAACATGCTTTTAAATTCAATTTCACCTATAAAATATCAGAAATTAAGCAGCAGCTTCTCAGAAGTAAAAAAAGAATGCTTGGGACCACTTCTTTGATTGATAGTTTCAAGATATGTTTTTTATACTATTAGTACACAAGGCTATTGGTAAAAATTGCCATATGCTTTAGAACTAAGTAAATTCCACCAATCCTATGCATAAACAATGAAATATTTAACACTAATAGGAACACACATTCTACATTGTAATCTAGCACATATCAGCAGAGTTTGCATATACGTGATAATATTACACAACCTAACTCTGTGCACAGTACACAACACAAAGAACAGCCCCTCCAACTCAAATGAGAAAAGGGGACAATCACAAATGCTCAGAACTGCAGAGACAAAATGAGAAGCAAGTGTGCTATTCGTCCTAAGCAGTCTTATGACGATAGCAGATAGATGATTAATCTTGTATAATCCATTTCCAATTGCATGAGTGCTTCATTAGCGAAGTAGTTGACCCTTGAATAGGGTGAAAGCCATAAAAATAAAGAGAGCAGGGTAAATTTTCTTAAAATTCCAGGGTTGAAGCTGGATTTTCCAGGTTTTTAAAGCAAAATTACATTTTTCCATGAGATTTCCCA
The DNA here is from genome assembly GCA_038373885.1 of Cheiracanthium punctorium. Classification (NCBI taxonomy): domain Eukaryota; kingdom Metazoa; phylum Arthropoda; class Arachnida; order Araneae; family Cheiracanthiidae; genus Cheiracanthium; species Cheiracanthium punctorium. The sequence continues at coordinate 18,789 of JAWZYV010000981.1, read as the reverse complement.
GAGTTTTAAGAGCTAATTTTCAATTCCCTGAGTTTTCCAGGTTTCCCTGAGGGCATAGGAACCCTGAAATTGTTAAAGGTGGTTAATGAGCTTTCAAAGAAAATACCTGCATTTCCTGCAAGTTTGCAATACCTGCAAGTTTTTTACACACACACTTTCAATTCCAGTATCAGAAGCTTCCTGTGACAGTTGGGGGTTGGTCACTGAGAAAGTGAGCAAAATGCAATTAAGAAATACAGATGACAGTGAACAAGCTGTTGGAACTGACGACAAGAGAGTATTTATATTTCTTAATGGCCCTTCATCTGGTTATACAGGAACCAGAAAATTTTTGTAAGGTGCATTAATTTCCACATTTGGAGTATCTTATTACAAACATTTTGCTAGCGTCCCCGCAGCACCCTTTTCAGGCTAAAAACTTTCACGGTAGGTCTCCTTTAAAGCAATATCAATGTGAAGGTTAGAATGTAGACAAACAGTAAACCTATAACAAGTTTTTTCAGCAATAAGGATGTTAAGTCAGTGACGGCTATGGAAGCTCTTTTTTCGGGATTTTCAGTGTAACACAATATATAGTTAAATTCGGCAGATCATGCCGGAGCACTTTCTAGAAAAATGTTTCCTGATTCAGAAATCGACAAAAAATATGGCAGCGGCAGGACAAAGAAAACAGCTATTATTAAATGCGTAGCAGAAGAAAGAAAAAACGTTGTGATTGATAATTTGAAAAAAAGTTCATTTTCAATAGCCACCACAGATGCCAGCAATGATTTTGCTGTCAAAAATCTTTTTCCAGTGACATTGTACAGTGAATCAGAAGGCCAAGTGAGTACTTCTCTACTTTCTTTATTAGAATCTGTTGATTCAAGTGGTGAAGGAATATTTAATCTTCTTGCCAGTGAATTATCCCGTCTAGAAGTTAAGTGGGAGAACTGTGTATCATTTTCCTGTGATAATGCAGGCAATATGATTGGAAAATATAAAGGTGTAGTCTCATTTCTTAAAAAACAGCATCCCAATATAAAAGTTATCGGATGCTGTTGTCATTTTATACATAGGGCTGTACAAAAAGGAACAAAATAATCCCTTCCTGTGTACATGGAGTTATTAGTTGTCCAAGTATTTTATTATTTGGAGAAGAGTAGTAAGAGGAAACATTAATTTTCCCTTTATCAAGAACTCTGTGGGGGGAAAACCTCATAAAATTTTGAAACATGTAAACACTGGATGGTTGTCTTTGGAAAATTCACTGAACAGGATTTTAGAAGAGTGGGAACCTATGCAGCTTTTTTTTTTTATTCTGACGGGGATGATACAAAAAATAAAAACGAGCAATTTAAATCAGTGAGCAGAATTCTCCATGATCCCCCAACAAAGCTGTATGCTTTGTTCTTAAGTAATGCATTTCCAATGTTTAATAAAATGAATTTAGCTTAGCAAAAGGAGAAGCCCTGTATCCATAATTTAAGGGATGAACTCCGCACATTATTTTTCAGTTTAATTGCTTGGTTTGTAAAACCATCTGCTGTTGCAAAAGCAGATTATGTTCCGAGTATACTATGCAAAAGCAAAAAACAAAAAATGATGAAGACATCATTATTGGTGCAAAAACCAGACAATTTTTGAATGATGAGAATTTTTCTGATGAAGCTAGGACACTGTTTTTTAGTTCCATAAGAAAATTTTTTTGTGTTGTTTGTGACTATATTTTAAAAAAGTTCCCTCTCAAAGATGAGTTCCTTAAGCATGCAGAAATGGCTAATATAAAAAAAAAGAACTGCAATGCATTTCAGCTCTCTACAGTATTTTTGCAAGACGTATCCCAAATTGTTTGAAAACATTTGCCTTAATAATTTAGAAAGTGAATTTGCAGCTACCAAATAGAAAACTTTTCTTTGGATATAATTGAATGTGACAGTATTGATATTTCATGGCACAAAATACCCTTACTGCAATGCTGAAGGACAAAAAAAATACCAGAAGTTACCAAAAGTTAGATTTGCTATTTTGACTGTGCTACATAGAAATACCATAACAGAAAGAGTGTTTAGTTTGATTCGAAAGAATCAGCCTGAATTTCGATCCTCACTTGGATTAAAAACAATGGAAGCTATACCCATCGAAAAACTTAGTAGTGAAAATTGTTTTCAAAAAACATTTAATGAAAAAGAACTCCAAATGCTTAAGAGTGCAACATATGCTTCTGCACAAAAAACTGAATAAATAAAAAACTTATAAATGTATATGTCAGTGTGATTTTTTAAAGAGATTTTATATATATGTAATCTTAAAATTATGCCTCCCTTTTATTTGTACAAGTGTGCATGCGTATATGTAAATACATGCATGGTGCATGGACTCATACACGTACAGGTTGTTGTGCTACTGATGAGCAACTTTGAATGTTGGCAGGTATGACATAATATCCACCCACGGAGTCCAAACCGATCCTGAAAAGACATCTGCAGTCAAAAACTGGAGTGTCCTGAGAATGTCCATGAGTTACAAAGTTTTCTTGGACTATGTACCTACTATCGAAAATTCGTGAAGGGTTTTTCTCAGACTGCAAGGTCACTTCACAAATTGACAGAGACTGGACAAAAATTCCAACAGACTGAAGAATGTAAGGATATATTCAACGAACTGAAAACGGCCTTAACACCTGCACCAATCTTGTCATATCCTCATCCTGATAAGCCATTTATGCTAGTCACAGATGCAAGTAAGGAGAGTGTCAGAGCTGCTTTGGAATAGGAGATAGATGGCCAAGAACATGTCATTGCTTACTGGAGGAAATGCATTTCGAAGGCAGAGTGTAATTATTGTGTAACCAGAAAGGAACTTCTTACGATCATCAAGGCTGTGAAGCATTTTCATCATTATCTGTACTGCCAAAAGCTCCAGTTCCAAACGGACCACTTTTAAATTTCAAGAGTGGAGGGCCAGATAGCCAATTGGATACAGAGATTAAAAGAATATGACACAGAAATACGTCATCAAAAAGGAGCATCTCATGGGAACCCAGATGCTTCGTTGAGAAGGCTCTGCATAGAGTTGTTGCTACTGCTCCCGGGCAGAGAAAAATTACCATCTGAAACATCCTACTGTATGCCAAGTGACATCCTCTGTACCATCTCAAGATCCTTGGAGTGACAAAAATGTTCGGGTGGATCTGTTAGCCAATAGCAACATCATACCTATTGTGGAGTTAATGGAAAAATCCAGCGATAAGCCCAGTTTGCAAGAAATATCCTCATGTAGTTCAGCAACAAAACAATAATGGGCTTTGTGGAATTTGCTTTGCCTGAGAAACAGAGTCCTGTATCGTAAATGGGAGTCAGACGACGGCAAGATACTTCGATGGCAGTAGGGAATGCAATCCCGCACTGTTTTTCGCTTCGCGGGATTGAGATTTGTTGATCCCGCGGGATCCCGTAGGATTAATATTTCATTCAACTAAAAATGGATTTTGATGGAGAAAAGTAGGAAAAAGTCTGATTGTAAGCTCTATGAAGTTTAACTTTTAATAATAATACTTTTTCTTATTTGATAATTAATACAATCACTTTCCTAAATATGAAAATTATAGTCAGGTATTCATGATAATATACTAAGTTATTTCTTAGTTGCTAAAAAGGAAGAATGTAAAAAAGACAACGTAAAGAGGAACTCGTCTTTCTAGTCTTCGTCTAATTTTGACAGAGAATACAAAAGATCTTAACAAAAGATTTATTTTTTTTGTATTAAATCCTGAAGGAGCCGTACTTTTTTAGCGGTTAACTGAAGTTCACCTTTAAAAAATATCACTAGCTTGGGTGGCAACATGGTTGTTAATGGAGGGGGGGGGGGGGGGGGGCAAGTCAAGGGGCCTATCCCAGAAAGGTACAATATTTGGTGTGGAAGCTCTTCTGCGTTTTACCAGTATGTAAACCATAATAATATGGGAGTTAGGGGGGGGGGGAGGATGATCAATTGATGATCGGGAAAGAGGCGTGAAACTGTAATAAAAATCATTTATTGTTCAGTTTCAATCCCGCGGGATTATGGTCTTAATCCAGCGGGACTAGCCCCGCAAATATTTGTGCGGGATCCCGCAGGATCCTGTTCCCGTGGGATCGGGATTGCATTCCCTAGATTTTCAGTTAATACTTCTTTGTTCAAGGACTCTGAAGGGTCTAGAAGAGCTGCATAATGGCTTAACTGGGGGCCATTTTGGCATAATGAAGACCTTGCAGAAAGTTCGCGAGTGCTTCTATTGGGCTAGGGCTCGAGGCGATGTCGAAAAGTGGTGTCAAACTTGTGATGCCTGTGCTGCCCATAAAAGCCTGAAGAAACGTAGCTATAGAAAACTTCATCCTTATAATGTAGGAGCGGCTTTTGAAAGAATTGCCCTCGACATCCTGGGAACTCTTCCGCAAACTTCGGATGGCAGCAAGCACATAATAGTTGCCATTGGCTATTTCTCAAAATGGCCTGAAGTGTATCCCGTTCCTAATTAGGAAGCTACTACCGTAGCAGAGGTATTGGTACAGAAATGGATTTCCAGGAATGGAACCCCTCTGCAACTTCCTTCCTACTACGGAACGAACTTAACCTCTGAAGTTTTTAAAGGACTGTGTCAATTTCTCTGAATCAAGAAAACCCAGACTATGCCTGTACACTAGGGTGGATCGAAAAAAAAAATATCTCGAAATCGCTATCTCCTGAGGTGTCAAAAGTTGTAAATTGATATAAATAAGACATGTGTAAAATTTGAATGTTTGTTAGCCCTATCAGGCATTAAAGCTTTATTTTCGGTCTTGTTACCGTACTTTGCTCGTAAATACTTCTTTTAAGCTTAAATACAAACAGCCAACAAATTTCAGTTCACATTTATTTCATTCTAAAAGTTAACCTCTAAAATTCTCTTATTTGCCATACATACATTGCCATTTAATCTGTAATGCTTTAAAACATCTCTTAAAAGTTTCTTACCTCACTGGTTTCTTACGTGTGAACAATTGCTAACGCACTTTCATTTTGCGTTATGCAAATTAACTTTGACTTTCGGTTTATGCAGATTAACGCCAATCGTCCAATGATGCCGCGCACCTCGCACCTGCCGTTTTCCCCGGTACGCATGTCCTTGGAATAGCGTACTTCGCCGATCGCGGCTAAGATTTAAATACTCTTACAGGGTGTCTACCAAATTTCTGAAAGTCAATTTCTGGACTTTTTCCTGACTTTTGGGAGGTCCCGGAAAAAAAATTCCTGACCAGTGTATTTTACTTTGGGAAATTGCACAATGACCCCTCCCTTGTCTTTATGTTTGCATATTTGTAAAACTTCTTGAAATCAATTTTAACTGAAGTATACAGGATTAAGCTTTCATCAATTGAGAAACAGAAGTAGTCGCACTTTCTGATAGAATTAACTAACTGTTCTTGGAAATAGGGTCCTAAGCCGTAAGTTATCAAGTAAGCTAATTTGTCTTTTACCCTCCCGTCACAATTGATGAGCCCCCATTTTTCCCTCCTTATACAAACACATAGTTAGATGCTTTTGCGGTTTGAAAAATGTGTTACAGTTGCTTTTGGTTTCTAGTCTGACAGTTAAGAGAGAAAGCGTAAAAAAAAAAAAAAGGACACGAACCAGAAAAAAAAAATTATTCTTTTATTGAATTTTCCGGACCCATTATCCAATTTCCCATTTTTTTCCAGACTTTCCAGACCCATTTTCCAATTTCCCGGCTTTTTCCAGATTTTCCGGAGCGGTAGACACCCTGTCTTAGCTTTGATGCCTGGCTGGCGATGCTCAGTTTTTTTTTTGCTTGCTTAGTCCTTTTTCTTTTAGCACTTTTAGTTTGACAATGTTAAGATAATAAAAGTACTATAGTCGTCGGCTCAAGTGAGCTCTTACCTTTTAAAAGGAATACTCCAATTTGTAACAGTAAAATGATAATGTAAGTTCTGTTTTACTTAATATGTTGCTTTTCCGGACTGTAACCGGATGAATGTCTTTTCAAGTATCAAGATTGCAATAAAACTGTTTTTATCTTATTGAAAATATTTTTGATCACTTTACAACTTTTTATACTGTCTTTTACATTGAGCAAGTCTTTTAAAAACTGCTTCCATTGTGCGTAAAGTCTGCTAAAGTTTTAGTTAATTAGCACTAACAGACTTAGTGAAATTATTTGAGACTTTATAATTTTTATTCAGCCTTTCCTCACTTGCCCGTTCAGTACTGACTTACATTAGGTTATGGGCAGAGGATAAAGAAGCTTTGCTCAAAGACAGTGTAGTGCATAGAAGTATAAAAGCTTCCCATTGTTTCAAGAAGCTCTGTGATAATTTAAGAAGGGGGGGCAAGAAAGCTGAAAAATGATTACGCAGATAACCATAGAAAAATTACATCATTCGAACTATACGAATTGGGCGGCTGATATCAAGTATGTTCTATTAGAAAAGGGACGTGGGATATTGTATCCGGTAAAGAAACACGTCCTGTACTAGATGATAAATCGCCGACTTCAGCCCAAGATGTTAAAGATTTCGATGCGAGAAATCGGTCCGCTTTAGCGACCATTTACCTCAACATTGAACCTGAGTTCCGGAAGATAATAGAGGACTTTGAAGATGCCGCACTCGCCTGGAATAAACTCAACCAGCATTTCCGACCAGATAATAGATCATACCATATGTCCTTATTCATGGACTTATGTGCCAGTCGAATCCAAGCTGACGAGTCCATCGACGAGTTTGCCGCACGTTTAAGAAGAATTCGAAACCAGCTGTCTGCAATTAAACAGCCGCTTCCTGAGGTGTATCTCAACTTCCAGATATTGAGGTACCTCACCCCTCAATTTGATGGTATAGTACAGTCTATTCTCCGCTGGACCGATGACGACTTTACGTTTGACAGGATCCTAGTCGAGCTAGTCGCTGAGGAATCCTGCCTCAAGCTCCGAGATTCAGATATGCTGAGCGAATCTCAATATGAAGCGCAACAGGTGTTTAAACGCCAGAGACCTCCCCGCTTTCATCCTTGTCAAAGACAGTCTTCTAGAAGGAGATCCCTCACTCCCGGAGCCCGGACTGATTCTAAACAACGTGACCGTCCTGCATCGAGGAGACCTAAAAGAGGTGAAAGCTCCAATGCTAACCGACCGTCTAACACCCGTGGGTTAAGGTACTGTCCATCTTCTAATTTTGTTATAGAAACAAGTTTAAGTGCAATTCACGACAGTGACGCATGGCTGTTTGATACAGCTGCATCACATCATTTTTGTAAAGATAAACATTTATTTAGTAACTTTACGCCTTTAAAAAATGAAAGTTTAGTTGTTGCCGTAAACGGCATTACAGTTCCCATTGAGGGAGAGGGAACTATTAAGTTAAAATTTGGTCGAAGTGTTCATACATTCAACAATGTTATGTACTCTCCCAACTTAAGACGTAACTTAATTTCAGGTTCATGCCTTGATTTAAAAGGTGCCAAATTTGTCGGAGAAAAGGGAAAAATTAAAATTTTTAAAAATGATAAACTAATTTTCACCGCCACTCTCAAAAATGGTGTATATTGTCTGTATCCCAAATATCTCAAAGCACGTAAAAAGGTTCGTTTTGAAACTGCTGTAACAGAGGGGAGGGATGTAAGTGAAGCCTTACTTTGGCATCGACGTTTAGGACACATAAATTCAGAAGCTGTAAACCATACAAGTAAAAATAACTCTGTAGATGGTTTACCTGAATTAACTGAAAATATAAAGTGTGAACCCTGTAAACTCAATAAACAAAGTCGAGTTTCTTTTAAACCTTTACCAAACGTCAGATCAAAACATCCCTTAGAATTATTACACATGGATATCTGGGGTCCAACCAGAGTAAGAGGCAGGAATGGTGAAAAATATTTTTTATCTATTGTTGACGATTTTTCAAAACGCGTTTCGATATATCCAATGAAAGATAAAGTTTTAGTATTTAATGTCTTTGAAAGACACGTTAAACGGGCTGAACGTTTCTTAGATTTAAAATTAAAAGCTATTCGATCTGATAATGGCACCGAATTTGTGAATAAAGAATTTGAGAAATTTTGTTCCGATAATGGAATCAAACACGAATTCACAAACACCTACACGCCTGAGCAGAATGGAGCAGCGGAACGTTATAATCGTACCGTGATGGACGCAGTACGAACCATCTTATCCGAAAGTGGTTTACCCTACAGCTTTTGGCCAGAGGCTATGCTATATTTTACATATACGCAAAACCATACTTGCCATAGTAAGCAGTCAAAAACACCTTTCGAGTTATACGAAGGTACTGTACCATCCGTGCGCCATTTGAAACCTTTCAGCTGCATCGCCTACGTAGGTGTGCCTAAACAATTAAGAAAAAATAAATTTCAGCCTAAGGCTAAAAGAGGCGTAATGGTAGGATACGCATTCCGAACAAAAGGTTACCGTATCTGGTTCATAAGCGTAAAGTTTTCAAAATTATTGGGGGGGCCGGGCCCCACAACCACATATATTCACGTCAGTGGCGTACCCAAAGGGGGGTGTTAGGGGGATCATACCCCCCACCCCATGAGGAATTTTTTGCCCACAAAATGTATATTCTTCACTCCCTTATCATACACCCGTATACATATATGTGAGTTGCAGAAGTCGTACCCCCCCATGAAAAATTTCTGGCTACGCCACTGATTCACGTACATATAACTTAGTCATAGCTGCCAACTACTACGGAATATAATGAACAATTTTTTCTACATGATTTTTCGGTTAAAATACTCGTATAGCAAAATTTTTGAGCTGCACACGCGAGCTGGTTACTATTTTGAAAAAAATAATTAAAAAATATACTGTTTACAAAAACTGGTTAGTGGTTAATTATATTCCGTAGTAGCTGGCAGCTATGACTTACTATATATAAGTGTAAGTTATTGGAGTCGCTCGAGCTCTATGGGTCCATAGAATTCTACACCTATGTAAGGTAAGTATTCATGTTAGTATCTTCCTACCATGTTATAAGTTAAAAATAGAAGCAAAGCAAAAAATCCAAAGGAGGAAAAAAAACAAACATTTTCGATGAGATAGTGCATTTTAGACACATCTGAACTTTTCTTCATTTCATACTTTACATTGCATAACTGATTTTAATTAACAGAGCTTGGAGCCAGAGGGGGGCAGCTTATAGTAACATTGTGTGTTACGTGGCGTCACAATGGATACTAAATCATGATTGAAATCAAAAGAAAATTTTTAAAAGTACAAGTAAAGGTTTTGTTAAACGTTTGTAAATGTGTAAAATACTTTTTTTTATGTTAGTATAAATGAGTTTTCTGTATTTAGTGGTAAATTATTGGGTGGGCTCAGCCCCTATTCACAATTTATTGGGGGGGCTCGAGCCCCACGGGCCCATATAACTCTACGCCTATGATCTGGTTACCAGAGGAAAATAAAATTATCGAAACCATTAACGTCAACTTTGACGAGCAAACCTTTTATAGTAAAGATAAAAATAAAGCGTGATCACAAATTTTTGAGCTAGACAATAGCCTCAGTGGAGCAGTGATGGGCGACATACCTAATAGTTCAGAAAGTGATATAGAAAATGTCAGCGGTAGTGAGTCTGAGTATGAAAGTTCCATTTTGGACGATGCTCCCTCCTCCCACGAATCTGAGGGTGAGGACGATCAGCCACAGTTACGTGAAGTTAGGTGGTTGAGAAAACCAGTAACAAGAGCTGATGGCAGCCGCAGATAAAAGTCAAAGTTTCATTTCATATCCCTGATTTATCGCCTGCTTATACGTGTTTGGGACTTATCTTTTCTAGTCATACTGAAGTGTTTGCACTAGCTGTTGAACTTCCACTCTGACCTTGTACTATACCTCTGTACAGATTTTTTGAGGAAAAATCAAAAACATATGGTTCAAATTTTATGTTGTGTTTTGAACAGTAATTTTCGGCTTCATTTAAAGACCTAATTCTTTGTGTTTTTTCGGGTTTAGTCACCCCTGTCTCGTAGTAGTAAATGTCTGTGCGGCTGCCATCAGCCCTTGTTACAGGTTTTCTCAACCACCTAACTTCACGTAACTGTGGCTGATCGTCCTCACCCTCAGATTCGTGGGAGGAGGGAGCATCGTCCAAAATGGAACTTTCATACTCAGACTCACTACCGCTGACATTTTCTATATCACTTTCTGAACTATTAGGTATGTCGCCCATCACTGCTCCACTGAGGCTATTGTCTAGCTCAAAAATTTGTGAGCACGTTTTATTTTTATCTTTACTATAAAAGGTTTGCTCGTCAAAGTTGATGTTAATGGTTTTCATAATTTTATTTTCCTCTGGTAACCAGATACGGTAACCTTTTGTTCGGAATGCGTATCCTACCATTACGCCTCTTTTAGCCTTAGGCTGAAATTTATTTTTTCTTAATTGTTTAGGCACACCTACGTAGGCGATGCAGCCGAAAGGTTTCAAATGGCGCACGGATGGTACAGTACCTTCGTATAACTCGAAAGGTGTTTTTGACTGCTTACTATGGCAAGTACGGTTTTGCGTATATGTAAAATATAGCATAGCCTCTGGCCAAAAGCTGTAGGGTAAACCACTTTTGGATAAGATGGTTCGTACTGCGTCCATCACGGTACGATTATAACGTTCCGCTGCTCCATTCTGCTCAGGCGTGTAGGTGTTTGTGAATTCGTGTTTGATTCCATTATCGGAACAAAATTTCTCAAATTCTTTATTCACAAATTCGGTGCCATTATCAGATCGAATAGCTTTTAATTTTAAATCTAAGAAACGTTCAGCCTGTTTAACGTGTCTTTCAAAGACATTAAATACTAAAACTTTATCTTTCATCGGATATATCGAAACACGTTTTGAAAAATCGTCAACAATAGATAAAAAATATTTTTCACCATTCCTGCCTCTTACTCTGGTTGGACCCCAGATATCCATGTGTAATAATTCTAAGGGACGTTTTGATCTGACGTTTGGTAAAGGTTTAAAAGAAACTCGACTTTGTTTATTGAGTTTACAGGGTTCACACTTTATATTTTCAGTTAATTCAGGCAAACCCTCTACAGAGTTATTTTTACTTGTACGGTTTACAGCTTCTGAATTTATGTGTCCTAAACGTCGATGCCAAAGTAAGGCTTCACTTACATCCCTCCCCTCTGTTACAGCGGTTTCAAAACGAACCTTTTTACGTGCTTTGAGATATTTGGGATACAGACAATATACACCATTTTTGAGAGTGGCGGCGAAAAAGATAAAAGTGTCAAAAGATAAAAGTGGCAAATACGACATTGCAGAGATTTAGTTAGATTAGAGAACTGCGTTATTAGATTTCGGATGACTCCTTTGTTCTTTCCGGAATTCGATGATTCGCCACCACCCGCAATGCCTGTGAGCGTCCAAAGATCAATGGGATTCGTGTCAAACTTTATTAAATTTCCAGTGAAATTCTTAAAATCAGATCGTGACATATAGCCAAAGTATGTTGAACCAGGTTCCATAATCAGCGAGATATGTTCTTTGGGACAAATTCTTGGGTCTAATTTACCGCCAACAAATTTTTCTATATATCTGGTTTTGTACTTCATCCTATCAAAAGACAATCCAAAGAAATTTTTAAATCCTTCTTCCGTTTGTTTCACTGCAAGTCATCTCAGCTTTCCTCTAACTTTATATTGGTCCAGAATCAGTTGAGAAGGTTTCTCTCCATCTGCATTCCTTCCGCTTTCTGGATTGTGAAATAAAGCTGATAATTTCTGCTGCCTAGTCCGTAATAACTTTGTGTCGCAGACTTGTGAAAGTAATGAGATTTTTATTCTAACTTGGTCATTTGTGAACGCATCTCCTAAAGTGGCGGTAGATAGGCATTCAGCATTTTCTTCAGTCTTTCGTACTTCTCTTTCGTTATTTTCACTTTCCAAATCAATGACTAAAGTTGGAGACTGGATATTGGAACTTTCACCTCTTTCTCCACCAATCTCGAAATTTCTCTTTCACACATTTCAACTTTTCTCTCGTCCTCCATAACTTTTCTTCTTTACAATTCCATAGATTGTCACATATCTAGCTCCCCTCTGGTCTTCTAATACCTCCCGTTCTGTGTGAGGTATGTGAGGCTCTGAGCCACACCTGCTCCAGAAAAAGTCAGTACATTTGCAAGTGCGATATTCAATAGCTCGATAAGGGAGAGTTTTTCCAACTTTCTTCATAAACAATTCCTTATGTCAATCTCTAACATACGATACTAGATGCTGAACTTGCTCATGACCTTTTCTAACTATCTCTTCAATTCCTTGGATTTACACAGTAGGGATACTGGCTTTGATCCAAATTTCCTGTATTTTGATCGCCACAACTAAGGTTACTTCTCCTTCCGGTGGTTCCTGCCCTTTATTAAGAAATTTTTCTTTGTTAAGCACAAAATAGTAATATAGAAGTACGAGTATGTCTTCTTGGGTTGGTAACTTGGTACAAGGTAATTCTTTTGATATTCCCAGCTTTTCTAAGAACATCAAGTTTTGTTCCATGCCCTGTTGCAGACAGTTGTTGGGTTAATACCTTCTAAACTTCCTTTCTGACTGCGATTTGTCTATAAATGTTCATAAGCACTCATTCTGGATTAATTTATTATGCTTAATTTACATATATACATTTAAGACAGAGGTTTTAGAAGTTTAGCCATGCAGGCGAACATGCCTGTCTCTGTTGGCCCAGTACTAATTACATATACTTTTTTTCCAGTTCATAGAACTGTTAATTTCAGCCAAATACCGGTTTAAGTTCTTCTCACCTTATTCTATATTTAATGTTTGAATCTTTTACTTACTACCATCTTTAACTTAAAGTTGTTTTTCCGGCCCAACGCTTCACCGCAACATCGACATCTTGTTTGTCTTGACTGACTTGTTGAACTAGCCGCGTGTGCTGCTGTCCGTGACGTAATCCGGCAGTGACGTCATTTGACACATTCTGCGTAAGCGGCGTACGTATTTTTCTGCTCGCCTGATGTGGGCGTTATGGCTTCCGTTCCCGGCAGTATTTAAGAAGCAATTGCCGCTGGATCGGCAGTTTCGCTTAGTTTCGTTATGTTTTAGTGATGCATCTCTGCTAATGTAGTTGAGCCTCTTGCGTTTTAAGTATGGGAACTTCACTATAAAGTGACAGGCTGGAAATGTTTATGAGTCTGATGGAACAAGCATATAGTTTATCATATTGAAGCCTCCGGTCCGGCGTCCTGAAGAAAATGTCAATGTCAAAAGTAAATCCTGTTTATTTTAATTGAGTCATAGAATCGTGATAGCAATGCATTTATTTGGTTTTTAAACAATTGTTAAGTTTGAAACTTCAGTGCAATAGATTTTAATACTTTACCTAGTTAATTGTTTTTCCTTTTATGTAACTGTTTTTAATATGATTAACTGCTAATAAAATGAAGTTCGTTGTTTTAAATTAAAAGTCTTGTTACTGAGTTTATACATGCTACATACTATGTTAGTCAATTTTTTACACAGGTTTTTAAGGACTTTACAGCTACGCTGAAATTGCGTATTACTCTGCTGTCTTTAAAGTTAAAGAGTTAAATCTTAGATTAATGAATGGGCCACTGAATAGTTAACCCTTATCGGGTACAACAAAAGGGTTATGGGCTTGAAGCCTTGTTGGACCTGTCTTTAACCGAATTCGGTCATGGCTGGCATTAGTGAAAGGTAGCTTTGTTTTTACCCCCTTTTTAAAGTGTATTAGATAATTTCAGTTGGGGGGGGGGGGGGGCAAGAGCAGGACCGTAGATAAATTTAAACCTTTTAAAGTGAAACTTTCAAAAATTTGTAAAATATTTTAATTGAAAAAAAAAAGTGGTAAACTGTGAGTTATTAAAGATAGTATAAAGTATAAATTTCAAAAAAAAAAAAAAAAAAAAAAAATGGCTTCTGCATATGCTATCACAAGACTTAACACTCAAAATTATGACACGTGGTCGACCGACATAAAATTAGTGCTAAAGGAACGAAATGTGTGGAGTGTAGTGGACGGAACTGAGAATGCACCTACACCTCCTACCGTCAAGACGGGTGAGGCCTCTGGCGACAATGAGTACCTGAAAAATCTTAAGGAATTCAACAAAAATAAGAACGTCGCCTTGTCTCTTAGATACCTCAACATCGATGAGGAGTGTAGAAGGATCCTTGATGGTGTCGACGATCCGTGACTGCGTGGGAGTTGTTAGCAAAGTATTTCCGCCCAGATACGAGGGCGAATCACATGACAAATTTTTCTGAGCTGTGCGAAGCAAGAATGGCATTGGATGAAAACGTTCTCATGTTCTCTACGAGATTAATGGAGATCTTCAACAAAATAAAGGCCATCGATCCAGATCTTAGTGAGAAATACGTGAGCTTCCAATTATTACGCTAGCTCCCAAGTCATTTCGATCGCATTGTACAAACGATTTTGAGTTGGACTGAGGAACAGTTCCAATATAAGAAAATCACAGAGGCGTTAAATGCAGAGGAGGTTCGTCTCCTGTTACGCGAGAAAGACTCTCTTGTACATACAAGTGCTACGTCTGTTTCACCTAGAGTTAAGTCGGTGGTGTGCTTCAGATGCCATCAGCCGGGTCACCTTCGTAGTTCCTGTCCTGCAAGACCCCAGGTTGGTAAGGATCTTGGACCAAGTGCTCACCTATATCGTGAAAGACCCCGGAGGAAGTCTAGTCAATCCAGGAGGTATGAACAGCACAGATCTCCTAGTCATGATCCTGCTGGCAACAGAAACCCACAACGTAGCTTGCGTTCCCCGAGTAGGAGTAACAGAGGTTACGACCAAAAGAAGTCGTCTGATCCTCGGAATAATGGACCGTCATTTTGTAAGTCAAGTTTCCTTATTTCTACTAGCTACTTAGGTCAATCCAAGGTTGGGACCGGATGGGTGTTTGACTCAGCCGCGTCTCATCATTTTTGCCATGTAAAAGACTGGTTTATAAATTTTGTGCCCTTGAAGGATGAGAAATTATCTGTAGCTATAGACGGTGTTGAATTTCCTATCGAAGGGAAGGGATCTGTGAAATTGTGGTTTGGTCCACGTAAATATACATTGAACAACGTCATGTATTCTCCTAATCTACGTAGGGACTTAATCTCAGGTCCACGTTTTGATATGCATGGTTTTGAATTCCACGGGGGTGACGGGGCGGTAAGAGTGTCGGCTAAAGGTGAAAGTAAACTAGTTTTTAAGGCCATTTTAAGAGATGGCGTATATAAAGTTTCCCCTAGAGTCGTTAAAAATAACAAGAAAGTTCTTTTTTCCACTAACGTAAAAGACGATAAAGCCCTTGAGCTCTGGCATAGGCGTTTTGGACATATAAGTACCTCTACCTTAGCTCACACTAGTAAAAAGGAGGGTGTAAAAGGGTTACCCATTTTAAGTGACAAAACAGTTTTTTGTGACCCCTGTAAATTAAGTAAATATAGAAGAGTCTCTTTTAAATCCTTAGAGGAAGTAAGGTCCAAGGCACCATTAGAACTCTTGTATGCAGACGTCTGGGGTCCCATCTCTTTTCGGGGACGCATGGGGAAAGGTATTTCTTAACAATCATAGATGACTACTCGCGTAAAGTGTCCTTATACCCTATAGCCGAAAAGTCTGAGGTTACTGGGATCGTGAAGTCGCACATTACTAGAGTCAAGAACTTCCTGCGCCGTCAGGTTAAGTCGTTTCGTACAGACAACGGTTCAGAACTTGTAAGCAGACAGCTACAGAGCTATTTTGACTCTAAGGGCATAGTGCACGAGCTCACTAATACATTTACTCCCGAACAAAATGGTGTCTGTGAACGGTATAATCAGACGGTGGCTTGTGGTGCGAGGGCGGTTCTCCAGGAGTCTGGTTTGCCACAGTGTTTTTGGCCCGAGGCCATGTTGTACTTCACATACACTTGGAATCGGGTCTGTCACACAAAACTAGAAAAGACACCTTTTGAGTTATTCGGAGGACACAAACCTTCCGTTAAGCACCTAAAACCGTTTGGCATTTTAGCCTACGTGGGAGTACCCCGACAGCGTCGCGGCAAGCTCGATGCTAGGGCCCAGAAGGGCTTTCTTGTGGGTTACGCCTTCCGTACGAAAGGATACCGAATCTGGATCCCCGATTCAAACAAGATTAAACAGACCATCAATGTCTCCTTTAAAGAGGATTGTATGTATAGAGACACATTGAGTGGAGCTGTGCTGGGCCCTAGAGGTACTTCAGTCGTCGCTAGTGAAGAAGACACTAATAGTGAAAGTGGTGATAGCAATCTGGGATATCCCATTGCCCCACGAGATTCTGACAGCGACGATAGTGAAACTGTCGCTTCTGGTGTTGATGAGGTTCCTAACCTTGCTCCAGGTCTAAAAGTTGTTAAATGGGAGAGGAAACCGATACTAAGAAGTGACAAGTCACATACTGACGTTTATTACTACGAGGAAGGGAAAAAGGAAAGGTTAAGATCCCTTAATGATGTTTCCAAGTATTGTAGTAAAAATAATCTTGTTTTTAATCCCACACTTTTTGACTTTAGGGGGTCTAATCAAACGGAAGGTCTTGTGCTAGGGAATCAAGTCAGTGATAGTGCGGATTTAGAGTTACCCGATAGCAGTGACGGTGAACCATTTAAAATCCTTACTGAGTCTAGCTGACTAGATCGTGTCCCAATTCCTAACACGTATAAGCAAGCGGTCGAGTCTGCGTATAAAGACGAATGGCTGAAAGCTATGAAAGAGGAACTGGATGTTATGAAAGATCGGGGAGTCTGGCACTTGGAGGATTTGCCAGAAAAGATTACGCCTATCGGCTGTAGATGGGTTTTCACCTTGAAGAGGGACGAAATGGGAAAGATCGTTAGATTTAAAGCAAGGTTGGTGGCGCAGGGCTACAAACAGGTTAAAGGCATCTCTTATGACGAAACTTTTAGTCCAGTCGTAAACTTTAGCTTAATCCGATTCTTTTTCGCCCTTTTAGTATCTTTTAGAGGATGGAGCCATCTACAGTGCGATGTAAAGGGCACGTATTTTTATGCTCCTTTAGAAGAACGAATTTTCATGTCCCAACCTCCAGGATTTGAGGTCCCTGGCCATGAAAGTAAATTTTGCCTTTTGGAGTGCAATCTATGGATTGCGACAAAGCAGTCGGCAATGGTTCTATGAAATTCATTCTGTCCTGCTGGAATTGGGTTTTCATAAATTTGAGTGGGGTAACTGTGCGTACGTGCTGAAAAATTACTTGATTTTAATTTTATATGTTGACGACTTTGTGGTGTTCGGCAAAGATCAAAAGATTATTGACAATGTTTTAAAAGATCTTATGAAGCACTTCGACATTAAAGTATTGAGCAGGACCCGTACTCTTTTGGGAGTAGAGTTCAGAGAGGGCAGTGGTAAGGTTTGGATTAACCAGCGCTCTTAGATAGAAGAGGTCGGCAAACGCTTTAAAAAGTTCAAAATCTCTATAACTTCTCTCCCAATTACGAAAGGTTATGTGTTCTCAAAAGCATCTTGCCTTTCTACAGCAGATGAAATAGCAGAAATGTCTAAACTACCATATAGAAGTGTACTAGGCTGTTTGTCTTTTATTTCTAATAGAACCCGTCCGGACATCTCCTATGCTGTCAACATTTTCAGCCAATTTCAGTCAAACCCCGGTATGCCCCATTGGGATGGCTTACTGAGACTTTTAGGCTATGTTATAAACACTGCAGACTTTTCCCTAGATTTGACCTGTAAACAACCCCAGATAACAGTATACTCGCATGCTGACTTTGCCGTAAATCGAGACGACAGGATGTCTCCCGGGGGCCAGCTTGTGCTATTAGGTAACTCCCCAATAGGCTGGCGTACCTTCAAAGAAAAAAGCGTTAGTCTCTCAACAATGGAGGCCGAGTTTGTGGCCATGACAGAGGCAGCAAAAGAGATTATATGGTTCAGTGGTATTCTCGATGAGTGCTACGAGAAACGGGTCTTGACAGGTGAACATATAATACCCATTCTGTATGCCGATAATCAGGCCGCAATTGACTTTATAAAATCACCGATAGAGAACTACAGGTCAAAGCATATTGACGTTAAGCTATTTTTTATACGTGATTTGTATAATTCAAATGAGTTTTCTCTGCGTTTCGTTCGCAGTAAGTCTAACCTTGCCGATACTTTTACCAAACCACTCACAAAAGCACAAATGCAAAAATTCATTACGAGTATCTTTAAAATGTGATTTAGTGCCTGGCATATGTAATTTTCTGAAACCTTGTGTCAACCATATCCTTTGGTGAAATGCAATAGAAATTTGAGAGCTCAACATTTATATGTGTATGTAATAATAAAATAAACTTTTCTAATTTAACCTAATTTAATTTAATGTTATTTGAAAAAGCTTCTTTAATCTTTTACTCTTACTGTAAAGTTTGTTTCTCGGCCACACAAATATTACGCTCGGAGACGTTTTTTGAAGTTCCATAAATAGAAAATTGTTTATTCAGCAGTATTCTTGATTTTCTGTGGTTTTCATTACTACGTGCTTTTAGAACTCGTGGGTAAGCAGGTGTTTCTCATTTCTTGATTGACAATCTAGTTAACTAATTACATTTGAGAGTAGCGCCTTCGTGATCGTGCTGCACCCTGCCAGCAGGTGTAGTAACTAAGGAGTATTTAAGCAAGAGCGCGAAAATTTCGAGAGCTTCGTCTTAACTTCGCGCTTAGCTTTTTAGGAGTTTGGAACGTAAAGCTTAGCTTCGAGCCTTTAGACTGCG
>JAWZYV010000979.1:0-366305 GCA_038373885.1 Cheiracanthium punctorium | reverse complement strand
CTTTTGATCTTAGTATTATTTGATTCACTATTTTTTTAATTGCAACTATTCAAGATCTAATGTTTAGCATGTCAAAATTATATAGTCAAGAAAACATTCTAAATTCTATGTCATTTTTAATTGTCAATAAAAACTGAACTCAGAATTTGAATTACTTTATTTGAGTTAGTCAATTTTAAGAAAAATGTTCCCTTTCAGCTTTTATCACAATATGGGTTCTGAGTCTTAATTCCTTACCAGGTGAGTGTAAGTAAAATAAGTTGTTCTTATCTCTATATTCAGGTTTTTAATGCCTAGGCGGCAAACTGCAATGTACTTTTTTCTGATCTGAATTTTTGTTCAGAAGTACTTTCTACCTCTCACATTTTACACCCTATCGATCATGGCAGTTAACGTCAAAGGTTTTTTAAAACCTACCCGTTAACACACATTTAGATGTTACAACAATCGTATATATGAAATTTCAACATTCTACGACTAATAGTTTTTGAGATTTGACAGTAAAATACATACACACATACAAAAGTCGCCAAGCTTGGCGACTTTTGGCGTAATTCTTGAGGGAGGCACGTGACCGTGGTTGGACCATTACCTAACTATATGGTAGAACGGTATTGTACTTGAAATGTATGAATATCCCTAAAACCTTGACCGTAAAGTGTTGGAAATCTTTTGAGTGTTCCTGTAGCAGCACTGTAAATGATAAAGACACTTTCATCGATGGAAAAATTCATTTTGTAACCCTAACAGCATATATCACTTCTGAGTCGTTTGAACTAGCCTAATACCTCTCTCTAAAATTCGCTTTAATGAATTTCTGCCCATAGAGCCCATTTTAGAATCTTTTGGGCGGTCTTGTAGATAAATTATCCAGTTGATTGGGACCAAAACTGTATTTACATCCAGTGTCATCCACTACACGTTTGTGCTTGAAATGTATGAATGCCTCTAAAACTGCCATTGACCATAATGTGTTGAAATGTTTTTGGGTGTTTCCTGTAGAAGAACTAAAAGTGATAAACACACTATTTCGATGGAGAAATTCATTCTGTAACCCTCAACAACATATATCACTTCTGAGTCACTTGAAATAGCCTAATACCTCTAAAATACTCTTTAATGAATTTCTGCCCATAGAGCATATTGTATTGAAAATCTTTTTGACGGGCCCGTAGATAAACTATCCAATGGAATGGGACCGAAATGGCGTGTGCACAACTATATGTTACAAAAATCCTGAATATAAAGTTTCAACATTCTACCGTCTAATAGTTTTTGAGATATGCTAGTTTAATGAATTTCGGCCCATAGACCGTAATATATTTAGAATCTTTTGGGCGGTCATGTAGATAAATTATACAGTTGATTGGAACCAAAACTGTGTTAACATTCAGTGTCATCCATTCCAAGTTTAAAAAAATGTATTTGAACTTAAGTGGATCAATAAAAAAGTATTTTATAACGATTGAAAATTTGTAGAAAATATATATAGGGAAAGTGTGACCTAATAGTAGGAATTGAGTACAAGATGACAGAATGAGCTTTTGTGATCGATTGATAAGGTTGAATTATTTTTAAGTGTTATGAGTATTGACAGCGAAATATTAGAGGGGATTTATTTTTAGTGAAATTATTAAAACTTTTGTAGAAAAGAAATGTAGAAAGGCCAATATTGTATAGAAATTTTTATGTATTAAAATCTAATAGAGCAAGAGCCCGCGCCGCCAGACCTTCGTCATAGTATAAAAGCTGAAACTTTCGCTGCGCATACCTCCCAACAGAGGTAGGAACAATCGGCCACTATAAAGTTTGGATGATCCTGGCTTTGGCATGTAACAGGTGGTAAAGGTGTATAAAATTGCAGAAAATTTTCGCCATTTCATAAAGCTTAATTTTTTTATATGTTCTTCTTCGCAGTACTAGAAATCATTTTATCCCTTGCCAGACACTTTTCTATTGTGGCAAACCCCCGCCAGACAATCTCAAAATCATGGAAAACGTAATTCTATTTTCGTCATTTCAAAAAGCGTGATTTTTTTATATGTTCTTCGGCGCAGTACTAGAAGTCACTCTATCCTTTGCCAGACACTTTAGCATCGTTGCAAACCGCCGCCAGACAACCTCAAAGTCATGGAGCCGGATTTATCGGATAATTCCTTTATATAGAATTATTTATGAGTTTAAAAAAATCAAAAATTATTCACTATAATTTCCATCTTAATACCTTAATCAGAAATCTGATATGGACACCACATGACTTTCTTGTACGTAATATTATAAATTGTCTGTTACATTATAAATATTTTCCGTGCATTTCATCTAAACTTCTTTTGTTTGAAAGACATAAAATACTGCAGTAATAATAAGGTTTAGCGATTTCTAGCCAAATATTTTCGATATCTCCAAGCTGGATTCAATTTGAAAGATTTCTTTTTGACACTTCTTTGTTTTATACTTCACCAAAAGCCGGAGACTTGAGATAGTTAGCGAGATTCTGGTCACATCCGAAATGGTGATTCATCACCATGAATCACTATTTCGGCTATGACTAGAGGTGTCAGTATCATTATAATGAATTGAAAGTGTCCATAGACCTTAATATATTTAATGTCTTAGGTAACCCTGTAAAGAAATTACTCGGTTGATTGCAATCAGAAAAGATATGCGCAGTTAGCTGTTATAATAATTCTAAATACAAAATTTTAACATTCTACGGTAAACAGTTTGAGTTCTGCAAAATACGTAGTTATTTTTCGAGTTAAATTTGGCGATATTTCTGCAAAGCACGTGAAGGTCGATGACAAATGGTAAGATTTGGGGCAAACAAATGAAATGACGGAAATAGAATTAAGTTTTCCATGACTTTGAGATTGTCTGGCGGGAGTTTGCAACAATGCGAAAGTGTCTGGCAAGCAGTGGCGGCTGGTGGGTTATTTAAAAGGAGGTTCACAAAACAATTTTCGAAAATTAAATGTGCAGATACGACGCACCTTGCAAGTTAAAATAGATTTGCGTTTCCAGCAGTTAATGGAAAACAATGCACGCGAATGAAAGAAAACAAGTCATCTTTGCAGGGCCGTACCCAGAAAAAAATTTCAGGAGGGGGGACCAAGAGGTGAAAAAGGCTAAATTTTTCACAAAAAGGCTTCATTATTATTGTTTTGTTAACAAAATTTTAAATTTCGGGGCAGGCGCCCCTAGGTACGGCCTTGCATCTTTGGTGTTACATTTCGTCACCAAGATAAGTTTTAGAAAAGGTACTGTCTTGATTCATTTTATTTCCATTTTTTTTCAAAGGATACTATTGAAAAATGCCATTGCTTTAGCTCCGAAACACATCTTTCACTCGCATCTAATTTACTTTGCACTAGTTTGTAAAAAAATAATGTAGAGAAAAATGATAGAAATAAAGAAAATGTTAAGAAAATGAAAAAAAAAATTAATTAACTAACCGAATGTAACAAACCATTTGAAAATCCGGAAGCTATACCGAAAATTGCTGTGTGCACTGAATGTGCGAACGGAATGATTTCATCAGTGCCGTACACTTTCCCAGCTGTCTCGGCTTCTCATACCAGAGAGCGGTTCAGGGGAAAAATTTTCCGTTCGCACGTGCGATTGATTCAAGACTGCTGTAGTAACCTACCTTACAGTGCGTTAGTTATAATAAGCCTATTTAATAATAGTGGGAAGAGGGGGGAGAGAGTAAAATTCATGTTTTAAATTCACATAAATCTGGAAGTGTGCTTAATATTTGTTTTAAATTTAATTTGTTAATGTGTTTATTCTTTAGTTTTTCCTTTGGGGGTTCACGTGCTCATGTGCTCAAATGGAGGAGCCGCCACTGCTTGCAAGGGATAAATTGATTTCTAGTACTGCGCTGAAGAACATATAAAAATTCTGGAGTGACTCCACTCAACTTTTCCGAACACTTACGATTAAGATCATTACCAAGCATTTAAATAAATTTTAATCGATGAATAATTCAAACATATATACCAAATTGAAGCTTAATCGAATGTACCGTTTAAACGCTAGCGCACTTTCAAGAATTTCTCCCCATAGGCCATAATGTAAAAGAAATCTTTGTCGTGGCCCTGTAGAAAAACGATAAGTCGTATACACACCAAAATCAATACCGGTCTTACGATGGTGGTTTATAGCATGTATACCCAATTTGAGCTCAATCGAATGTACCGTTTAAACGCTAGCGCACTTTCAAGAATTCCTCCCCATAGGCCATAATGTCAAAAGAAATCTTTGTCGTAGCCCTGTAGAAAAACTATAAGTCCTATACACATCAAAATCAATACCGGTCTTATAATGGTGGTTTATAACATGTATACCCAATTTGAGCTGAATCGAATGTATCGTTTAAACGCTGGCGCACTTTCAAGAATTTCCTCCATAGGCCATAATGTAAAAGAAATCTTTGTCGTAGCCCTGTAGAAAAACTATAAGTCGTATACACACCAAAATCAATACTGGTCTTGCGACGGTGGTTTATAACACATATACCCAATTTGAGCTCAATCGAATGCCCCGTTCAGGAGCTATCGTGTTCACTCCACACACACACACACACACACACATCCATCATCGTAAAAATAGCATGAATGAATTCAGAAGACCTCAAAACGTGTAAATACACCAAAATCTCGAATTTGAATTTTTTCATGATTACAATACTTTCCTTACATGATACATCTTCGGAAAGTAAAAAATCACGCTTTATGAAATGACGAAAATAGGAATTGCGTTTTCCATGACTTTGAGGTTGTCTGACTTGAGGATTGGTGAGGGTTTGCCGCGATGGAAAAGTGTCTGGCAAGGGATAAAGTGACTTCTAGTACTGCGACGAAGAACATATTAAAAATAATCACGCTTTATGAAATGACGAAAATAGAATTACGTTTTCCATGACTTTGAGATTGTCTGGCGGGGGTTTGCCACGATGGAAAAGTGTCTGGCAAGGGATAAAGTGATTTCTAGTACTGCGAAGAAGAACCTATAAAAAAATTAAGCTTTATGAAATGACGAAAATTTTCTGCAATTTTATACACCTTTGCCACCTGTTACCTGCCAAAGCCACGATCATCCAAACTTTAGAGTGGCCGATTGTTCCTTACCTCTGTTGGGGGGTATGCGCAGAGAAAGTTTCAGCTTTTATACTATGACGAAGGTCTGACGGTCGCTGGCTCTTAGACTATTATGACGGAAAGTCTCCCTGGGCAAGCATACAAGACCCAATTTTCAATTGTCGCCAAAGCGAATGGCTGGACGATCCGGAGAAACCAAACTGGCCGATTATCTTAACGGAGAAACAATTAACGTACTACAAACCATCGGAGGGACAAAGATAGGATATTTTGACGCCCTTGCAAGTGAATTGGAGATGAAAATCGGTGAGAAGTGACAGAAAGAGTTACAGTAGAATACAAACTAAAGTCCAAGGACGCAGAGATCAGGCGAGACTCTTCAAGAGCTGGCTTCGGATATAGATAGGCTGTGTCATCTAGCCTACATGGACCATTTCGGTGATGTCCGAGAAGAAACGGCCGTGCGCCATTTTATTGAAGCCGTCTTGGATCCAGAAACCCAAAAGTCACTCGTGTTGGAGGATTATCAGGATTTGAAGTCTGCTCTTGTGTTCGCAATGAAGCTACAAGCAGCTCAGTGGGCCGTGAGGAAAGATCGTCACACTGTTTGAGCGGTGACGGTCCAAGAGCGAGCTGACAATGACACAGAGAGCGTCGAGAACAGATTGAAAAGAATTGAAGATCTCATAGAACGAAAATTAAGATCCGATAGAACGAGAGATGGCCCAAAGAAAGTAAAATGCTGTAGGGTGGCGTCGAAGGATATGTACAAAAGTACTGTGGTCGAAAGTCTCATGACCAGCAAGAGAACTCTAAGAACACCAAGGAGGAAAACTAGGAGGAGGCCATCTCGCGGGGCGGAGGTTGCCAGATATTCACCCACCTAATATAAAGCCCCACCTAAAAGTCTTATAGATTTCATCAGTGAATAGCGGCAGTAATATCGGCTCGGATGCGTAACCATTTACGTATCCGAGTACTATTTGTACTCGGATACGTAAAGGGTTTTCCATGACACATGGTCTTTGACACTGGAGCTAATGCAACCATCATAAGAACAGATCTGGCAAAGAAATTAAATTTGAAGACTATCTGGACTTCGCCCTCGCTGACCCTCCAGACTGTGACAGGTGACAAGATCGAAGTGGGCGGAAAAGCTAGAGTAGAAATTACGTTTGCATATGTTACGGACTGGATATATTACGCCAATATTACGGACGGCGGACTTTTTAAAGTCACACAAATTGAATTTGGACTTTAAAAATTATGAGCTTCGTTCAGACTCTGAAGAAATAGCTGCGTTCGGATAACTTTGGCCGTACGAGCTTAACGCAACATACACTCACTTGCAAAAGTTATAAGCACGGAGAGGAAAATGCTAATTACCGGAAGCCAATCAGAATTGAAGAGGGTGCAATTCGCTGCAGAGGTAGATGGAAGTATGCAAATATGTTAGGTAACAGCCAATCGCGCTTTCATGTCAAGAAATATGCAAAAAGGGCAGTCTTATAAGATGCCAGCTTTATGAAGGCTTACAGAAGTTGACTGTAAGTGCTCATAGAAGGTGTTTAAAACTTTCGTACAACTTTCGTTTCTGTGACTTCCAGAAGACGAATGGAAGATTCTGAGCGCTGGCGTGCTATGGGGCGCATTGAGGCTGGACAGTCGATCACAGATGTTGTCTTTTCTTCGGCGTTCATCATTCTGTAATTTAACGTTTATGGAAACAATTCCAAACCACTAAGACAGCTGTCCGAAGGCCCGTAGCCGGTCGCCCAAGGGTTACAACCCCCGCGGAAGATCGCTATATTGCTAGTTTAGCCAAGCGGAATCGCAGAGCGATCTCCACACGTGTGGCATCTATGGTTACAGCGTCCATTGGTAAGGCGATATCTGCAGCTACTGTACGCCGAAGATTACATATGAGTGGACTGTACGCCCGGGTACCTCGAGTTTTTGTTTTTCTATCCGTCCAATCAAGAGCTGCACGATTAAAGTGGTGACAGGAACATGTCAATTGGACTGTGTCTGACTGGGGCAATGTCATGTTTACTGATGAGTCAAGATTTGCTCTGGAGCCAGATGACAAGCGTATAAGGATATAGCGTGAACAAGGAACACGCAATCAGCCCCAAAACATCACCGAACATCACGCATTCCGAGGCGGAAGCATTATGGTGTGGGCAGGGATTTCATTAGGATACCGCACCGACCTGCACATCTTTAAACGGGGTTCTGTGACGGCTGTCCGGTATCGAGATGAAGTCCTAGAACCCATTGTGAGATTGTACGCTGCAGCAGTTAGCCCTACATTTGTTTTAATGGACGATAACGCACGTCCCCATAGAGCTGACATCGTCGATCACTACCTGGAGAGTGATGGGATTGCGCGTATGGCGTGGCCACCATATTCGCCCGACCTTATTCTCATTGAAAATCTTTGGGATGCTCTCGACCTTGCTGTATCTTCACGTTTCCCACCTCCAGCCACTCTTATTGAGCTGGAAACTGCTCTACAAGAAGAATGGCGATTGCTTAATTCTGCGGTGGTTGACCACCTAATTGAAAGCATGGTCACAACACACACAGCACACTATGTCCAAATCAGGTCTAATAGATATCCAAACCGATCTTATAACATCCAGGACATTTAAAGGATATTCATATGCGGAGAAAAATTTATAACTATAGGACATCTAAATCGCTACTTGTATAAGATATCCAGATATCTAATAGTCATCCGAAACAAGATATCTATTAGAAATGTATGTACGACATCCATAAGAAATCCATCAGTAGACATCTTATGTAGCTTATGAAACAAATATCCCATAGATGTTTAATTGCCATCCCAAGCTACAAATCTAGTGGATGTGCGTGTATAATATCAATAAGAGATGCATTTGTAGACATCTTATTTGCGTAGAAGATTGGATGGCTACTGAAAGAAAAATTTACACAGTTTGAAAGGATTTTCAGAAAAACCGCAAAATCTAGTAAGAATTTTTTTTTAATTCGATGCCTATAGCTTGAGTTGAGTGATCATCTATCATTTCACCAAATTTTAGTCGTTATTATGTGATGTGCGAAAAAAAAATTTTGCTCAGTTTGAAAGAATTTTCAGAAAATCTCAAAATCTAATGAATTTTTTAAAAATTCGAAGCCTATAGTTTAAGTTGAGTGACCACCTATCATGTCACCAAATTTTATTTCATTCGCTTCAGTCAGTTTTACGTGATATGCAGACAAACTTTTTTTACGGTTGTACTGGGGTCACAAATACTTAAAACGGACAGAAATCGCAAAATTTTGTGATACCAAGTAGTGTACGGCAAATTCTAATTTTATTTATATGGATACATAAAAGTGTTTTCATTCCGAAATTGAAGCAACAATTACTTCAAACTTAAGTCTTCTTACGCCGAGTCGAATCTGTCTAGTGGTTAGAATGCTCGCCTTTCACGGCTTGTATCCCTGGTTCGATCCCAGCCGAAGAAAACAGGTTTCAGTTTAAAAGTAACTTGAAGTTTTTTGTATGATAACAGACAATACACGGCAGCACCAAAATTCACAGAATGGAGGATTAATACTCTGTGGGTAAAAAAAGTCGTAGTTATGACGTCAGAATTCACTTTCCCCCGGAGAAACCTTGCATATTTTGGACGTCCAATTAATATACTTGGATATAGATCTCTTACCCTTTCGCGGGTGGTGGCTAGACGTTCTAGCCTCCTACATATGGTGTACATGACAAATTTCAGAAGCATTAGTTAATTTTCCTATGCATATTTACCAGATAATAATGAAATTTGCACAAAATGATATTAGGAGCTAAAGTGTCACGCATATTTATAGAAATGTTATAGATATTTTACAGAAAAATTATCCATGCTTCATTAAATTGACATCAGAAATTTAACTATTACTCTAGGCATCTGCATAAACGAGAAAATACAATAAAAGTTCTTGCGCCGGAAAGGGTTAACAGAAATCCTGGATATTATAGATGTTGTCTAGTTCTTGGAGAGATCGCATACCCCATATCTCTAATAGATCGATTTTATGTTATCTGGAGGATCTTCGATTTCTATCCCCATTATCCAATACTGATTCCTTATAGATAACTAGTGGATATCTTTGTGCTATGTGGGAAGGTGTAAACTTTGTATACAGATGAGGGGGATATCATACCCTATTAATGTCCTTTTTTTTCATTTTGTGCTGTTTATTTTCACTTTATACATAATTCTGTATAAGTCTCCAGTATGTCATTATCTGATAACTTACAAAAATTTAATATTGTTTTCATTTCTGTATATAATTATTCATTTTGTTTTATCCATAAATATATATGCTACTTTCCTGCCGAATTTTGTGTCAATCAAAGCAGTATTTGTTGATTTTTTTTGCATTTTACATGTTCATGCGTAACTTTCTGTTATTGGAAGTGAGTGTAGAATAGACACAGGCAGTCATTCTCCTATCAAGCAACATCCTAGGCGGCTGCCGTTTGCTAAGCAAGAAGAGGTGAGCAGACTTTTAGAGGAGATGCAGCGTGATGACGTCATCGAGCCATCGACTAGTCCCTGGGCCTCGCCAATTGTTTTGGTCCGGAAGAAGGATGGTTCCACCCGGTTCTGCGTTGACTATAGACGTCTGAATGACATTACCAAGAAAGACAGCTACCCTCTTCCCAGGATAGACGACACATTGGACACTTTATCGGGAAATGAATGGTTTTCCACTCTGGATCTGAAGAGTGGCTACTGGCAAGTAGAAATTCATCCCGATGACCGTGAAAAGACTGCGTTCACCACGGGACAAGGATTGTGGCAGTTCAAAGTTATGCCTTTTGGACTCTGCAACGCACCTGCTACATTCGAGCGTCTAATGGAGACAGTGTTGAGAGGACTTTCCTACGAAGCATGTCTCGTTTATTTGGACGATATCATCATCGTCGGAAGGACTTTCGAAGAGCATCTCGAGAACATCCGAAAGGTGCTGCAGAAATTAAAGGAGGCAAACTTGAAACTGAGTCCATCGAAGTGCAACTTGTTTCGTCGGGAAGTACGTTATCTCGGGCACATAATATCCGCCCACGGAGTCCGAACCGATCCCGAAAAGACGTCCGCAGTCCAGAACTGGAGTCGTCCTGAGAATATCCATGACTTAAGAAGTTTTCTCGGTCTGTGTACTTACTATCGAAAATTCGTGAAGGGCTTTTCTCCAATTGCAAGACCTCTTCACAAATTGACCGAGACTGGACAAAAATTTCTATGGACTGAGAATGTGAGGACGCATTCAACGAACTGAAGACAGCTTTAACATCTGCGCCGATCTTGTCGTATCCTCATCCTGACAAGCCATTTATCCTGGACACAGATGCAAGTAAGGAGAGTGTCGGAGCGTTTTGTCCCAGGAGATAGATGGCCAAGAACATGTCATTGCTTACTGGAGCAAGTGCCTTTCGAAGGCAGAACGTAACTATTGTGTTACGAGAAAGGAACTTCTTGCTATCGTTAAGGCCGTGGAGCACTTCCATCATTACCTGTACGGCCGAAAGTTCCTGCTCCGAACGGACCATGCCTCTTTAACCTGGCTTCTAAATTTCAAGAATCCAGAGGGCCAGATAGCCAGGTGGATACAGAGATTACAAGAATATGACATCGAGATACGTCATCAGAAAGGAGCATCTCATGGAAATGCAGATGCTTTGTCGAGAAGGCCCTGCATAGACAGTTGCCGCTATTGCTCCAGGGCGGAGAAAAATTACGATCTGAAACATCCCGTTGTCCGCCAAGTTACATCATCGGACCATCTCAAGATCCCTGGAGTGACGAAAATGTTCGGGCGGACCAGTTAGCTGATAGCGACATCAAGCCTATTGTGGAGTTACTGGAGAAATCAGGCGGTAAGCCCAGCTGGCAAGAAATATCATCTTGCAGTCCGGCAACAAAACATTACTGGGCTTTATGGGATTCTCTTCGCCTGAGAAATGGAGTCCTGTATCGTAAATGGGAGTCGGACGACGGCAAAATTCTCCGATGGCAGTTAAAGGGACAGCCTACTTTTAAAATGCCCAAAAAAATCGATTTTGAGATTTTTATCTCATTAAATAGCTTACTTTATTCTAAAAAGATTGATACCAACCATTTTTCTGTATGACATTTATTTGTTGAGATAAAAAGGAAAATGTAAACGCAAGTTGGGCAGCATGCTGTAGAAGCTGCAACTAAGGTTGACACTCACAGCATAAAAGAGGGAGAATAGAAATGTACAGAATTTAATTTAGAAACTCGAAGAGCCAGAAAAATGCTCATCAGTTCTCAGTTTGAGGCAATAAAAGAAAACGAAGGCATTGTGCATGAAAGCGGAAAATTTTAAATCGAAATTTCATAAAGTGAAATAAAATCAAATTTTTATGTTGCAAAGTAAAAATAAATATATATATATATGGATATAATTATTAAAATAACTTCAAAACATGTACTTTACCAATATTAATGCCTTTATATCCTAAAAATGTATCTTTTGTTAAGGTATGTACATATATTTTCATATTTACAATTGTCGAGCTTTTCTTTAGACTGATGTTTCTTAAGCCATATTAAAACATATTTTGGGTTAATCATATTAAGTACTCCGTAAAATTATTCTTAAATAGTAAATGTTTCATTAGAAAATGTTTTTAACTTTTAAAAATTAAAATTTATGTTCCAAAACAACAATTTGAACTTTAATTGGCGTTTTCTCAAAACACTGTTTTTCAAGTTTGCGCGCATGATATTTTAAAAACTATTTAAGATATCAACTTGAAATTTTTCTCAGGCATTTATTCTAATATAATGAACAAAATGAACTAAAATGAAATGGTTGTGTTTCATAGAAAAAAAGTTATGATTGTAAAACTATCAAAATTTTTATGGTAATTTAAATTTTCAGATTAAATGATTTTTTTAAATTTAAATTATGAAAATAATTAAACCATTTTAGTTCAGATTGTTAATTTGAATGTCTTGTTTAATTTAGAAAAAAATTATGAGGTTCAAAGGAATTCTAATTGAGATATCTTGCGCGCAGTGGGAAAGTACCCTTGAATTTTTTTTTTCCAATATTGTGTGGTAAAATAATATTTTTAAAATTATCACCTTTATAATAAACTAAAATAATATTTTTAATCAATAGAGTAATATCATAGTAGTTAACTGAAAAAAAAGTTATGCTTCTGCATGCATTCATTATTTTTTTAAAAATTATGAAAGTTGATCTAAAATTTATACATATTCCCATTCTTAAAAGTAGGCTGTCCCCTTAATAATCCCTCGTTCGAGGATTCCGAAGGTTCTAGAAGAGCTGCATAATGGCTTAACTGGGGGCCATTTTGGCATAATGAAGACCCTGCATAAAGTTCGCGAGCGCTTCTACTGGGCTAGGGCTCGAGGCGATGTCGAAAAGTGGTGTCAAGCTTGTGACGCCTGTGCCGCCCGTAAAGGCCCGAAGAAACGAAGCCGTGGAAAACTACATCGTTATAATGTAGGAGCGCCTTTTGAGAGAATTGCCCTCGACATCTTGGGACCTCTTCCGCGAACTTCGGATGGCAACAAATACATCCTAGTTGTCATTGACTATTTCTCTAAATGGCCCGAAGCGTTTCCTATTCCCGATCAAGAAGCTACGACCGTAGCAGAGGTATTGGTGCAAGAATGGATTTCCAGATATGGAACCCCTCTGCAACTTCATTCCGACCAAGGAACGAACTTTACCTCTGCAGTCTTTAAAGGACTATGTCAACTTCTCGGAATAGACAAAACCCAGACTACGCCTTTACACCCACAATCCGACGGCATGGTGGAGAGGTTCAATCGCACAATTTTGAACAACCTCTCGCTCCTGGTATGTAGGAATCAAGAGGACTGGGACAAGAAACTCCCCCTCTTCTGCTGGCCTATAGGAGTGCTGTCCATGAGACTACCGGCTTCACACCTTCCCAGATGCTGTTCGGAAGAGATCTTCGTCTTCCCGCCGATCTAGTGTTCGGCCGTCCTCCAGATGCGCCTTCATCGCCAGAAGAGTACATGGAAAATCTTCGGGCACGGTTTGAAGACGTGCATAATTTTGCTCGGGAGCCGATCAATCTGAACACGGAAAAGATGAAGACTCGCTATGATACGAAGGCTACGGCACACGAGTTCAACATAGGTGACAAAGTTTGGCTATGGAATCCTACTCGACGGAAAGGCCTGTCTTCAAAGCTGCAATCACTGTGGGACGGTCCTTACATAGTCCTTAACAGACTGAATGACGTCATCGTACGGATTCGTAAGTCATCTAACTCGAAACCAAGAGTTGTACATTACGATCGGCTAGCCATCTACCGCGGTTGTAATTAGTTATTTGAATATCAGACCATGGTCACTATGGCGTAATTCCTCCTTTCTTTCAACTCTCATTTCTTTCCTGTCTTTCTTTTCTCTTCCTCTTTCTTCAACTCTCTTTCACTCACTACTTACGCCATGTTTAGTGTACATATTTGTAATATATTAGTTTTCATTAATGTGTATTTGTTTATTATGTTTATTATTTATTAGTGTGTAATTATTTATTATGTTGATTATTTATTTATTAGTGTGTATTTGCTTATTGTGTTTATTGATTACTTGCTTAAATTAGTTGTTAAGATCTTGTTAATGTTATACACTGTAGATATTTGTGTGACCTCCTAACTAGGGATTGTACTGCCCGGGACGTGCAGTCCTTGGGAAGGGAGCAATGTTACGAATTTTCGGGGCAACCCGCTGCTCTGGGGCTTAAAATAGTTTAAAATTCGTATTCTACGTTTCAAATAGATAAATTTTGGTTTTTGTTTGCATCCAAATCGGCCAACTAGAACCGGAGATACGGAGGTGTCAGTTTCCCTATATTTTTTTTCTATGGGTTTCTAGAAATCTCGGGAAATATGGGTCCTAGGGCTTCGATCTCTTCACTTTTGGGGACTTATTTTTGGCGCCCAATTGGGCGATATTTCGCCAAAAGTCGCCAAGCTTGGCGACATTTTGGTCTTTGGGCGCGATTTTCCCTATGGGGCCTGTAAAGCTGCTTTTGCTGCATTAAAAACACATAATACCTGACATTTCTCTTCTATGACGTCATCAGAATTCCCGCTTTATCTGGAATCTTCGAGAAATAGGCTTTTCTGGAAACTGCTCGCAGCTTCTGCCTCGGCTATATATAGAAGCGCGCGCTGCCCCGAGAGTTCAGTACGAGTTGAAAGTTCAGAGTGAGAGAGCGCCCGTATTGTGAAAGCTCTCTGAGCGAGTACGCTTGCTTTGTGACTTGATAGTGCTATAGAAGCTGTGTTTTGGCTTGCTTTTTGAAGCTTTGAATTTAAGTGCTGTGTGTCCATTCTTCACTGCTGAGTCTTGAGGGACTGTTAGTGTTATCCCTCGAATATTTCCACTGAAGTTTTACCTGTGGATGTGCTTTATTTTATGTGAGAAATACAGCATTTGTGAAAGCTTCTGATCTTAGCGGATTGTTAAACGCACGTTACTGTTAGATTGTGCTTGTGAATTGTGTGCAGCTGATTGTTCTAGAAGCCATAAAGTTTGTGTTTCATCCTGACAAGTGACTTTTTACACCCACTGGACTTTAGAACGACGAACCCCGGAAACAAGTAGAGTAGTTCAGCAACAGTATATGCGGCCGTCAGGGTCACCCATTGCACTACATTTTTGAAAACTGTCCCATAATGCCACATCGCTTCAGATCTAATAATAGTATGGATATATATCAACAATTTTTATTTTTAATGCAATGTAAAAACTACTTACGGCAGATATGTCTTATTTACGATGCATTGCAGAAGTTATATTTAGAATATCTTAGATGAAAAATTTACCATAACAGTACTAGTGTGATGCGTAATATGTAAATGAATTTACTTATATTTATGGGATGGTGCTATGTTATGCTTATATGAATGCTTCAATGTTTATATGAAGGTGCCTATCTTACATCTATAATAATAAATATGAATGTTTGTAAATCTGTCTGTCTGTATGTGTGCGGTCTCCAGACAAACCTACTGCACGTAGAACTCTGAAAATTTGAATATATAAGCCCATGAGTCCGATAATGTGCACCTGAGAATCAGAATTTTAAAATTTTAATTACTTTTTTAATTATTAATTAAAAAACCGTTTTCAGGATGCCATGCTCGGCGAGTTTCGCCAGCATGATACTGTGAAACAAAATCGCATGCATTGGAAAACATGAAATGGCACGGAAATTTAGTCAGTTTTGCGCCAATCTATATCAATAAAAATGAATGTCTGAAAATCTGCATGCGTGCGATGTCCAGAAAAAACTACTGGACGCAGAACTCTGAAAATTCGAACATATGAGCCCATTCCTTCGGTAATGTACACCTGAGGCTCAGAATTTTGAAATTTTAATTACTTTTTAAATTATTAATTAAAAACTGATTTTAGATCGTCATGTTTGGCGAACTTTGGCCTCATGAAAAGATTTATGCTTGAAGTGAGTGGTAACCGCAAAAGTAAAAAAACCGTTTTTTACGTTGCCATGCTTGGCGAGTTTCGCCTGAATGCTACTATAAAACAAATCGTTTACATTTGAGAAGCATGAAATGGCACGAAAATTTCATCAGGTTTACGCCAAATCTATCTATCTCTATAATAATAAAAATGAATGTTTGTAAATCTGTCTGTGTGCGGTCTCCAGACAAATCTACTGCACACAGAACTCTGAAAATTTGAATATAGCCCATGAATGCCGATAATATGCACCTGAGAATCAGAATTTTAAAATTTTAATTACTTTTTTTAATTATTAATTAAAAACCGTTCTAAAACGGAAATTTTCTTACCCTGTGTTACGAATTTTGGGAGCAACCCGCTGTTCTGGGGTTTAAAATAGTTTAAAATTCGTATTCTATGCGTTAAATAGTTAAATTTTGCTTTTTGTTGCATCAATATGGAATGTTCTGGAAATCTCGGGTTCCATGGGTCGTAGGTCTTCGAAAACCTAATTTTTGGGGACTTATTTTTGGCGCCAATTTTGGCGATATTTCGCCAAAACTCGCCAAGTTTGACGATTTTTCTGTCATTTGGCGCGTTTTTCCTAATGGGACCTTTTCATGAAAAATTTTATGGTATTTTTTATGGTATTTAATACGTTTAATGACCTAATATTTCCTAATTTTAAGAAATTTAAATCGAAAATTGTGGATTTTACAAGATAATTTGCTTAATTGGATGAAATATTTAATAACTCCAGCAATTTTAATGCAAATTACACGATATTTCTGGGGGAAATATGTGACGGCCACGGCAGTGAGTTGTCTTAGTGGTGCGTTTGTAAGTACGTACCTGAAACTCTGGAACCATTATCTGCACATTCTGTTATACAATTGCGGCCTAGAATACTAATCTGGAGTTGCAGTTCACATGTCAGATTTTGTAAATCGCATAATTTAAGGGGTTCACGGGCAACGCCGTGCGGGACTGCTAGTGATGAATATATGTGCATATATGTGAATATGTGTGTGCATGTGTATGTGTTATATATGTATATATATTGTTGTTTTTGTTTTTAATGTACACTGCCCTCCAAAAGTTAAGGTACAACCTGTTTTTTGTGAATAATATGGAAACGAATTAACATAAAAGCAAAAAATTCGGACTAACTGAGCACTAAATAGTTCTTTATTGAGTACGACGTAGAAATTTACATAAATTCAACACAAACATGGTATAAAAGCAAAAGAACATTTTTGGTAGGAAAGTCCGCTTTTGGAGAAAACAGTTTATCAAAGCTTTTTGTGGAAACATTACAAAAATGAGTTCTAATAAGGAATGTGTCCACCCCTAACTGCAATGCACTGGTGGCATAGATTCTCCATGCTGCTAATTAATTTGTCGGACACATGAATAGGGAGCGAAAACCACGCACGGATTAGTCCTTGTTCCAGCTCATTCAACGATCTTGGAGGAGGACTTGAAGCAGCCACTTGTCGCCAAGGTAGTCCCAAACCTGTTCTATCGGATTGAGGTCTGGAGATTGAGCTGGCCATTCCATTCGCTCCAAATCTTGACTCTCAAGATAATCCTCAAGAAGCACAGCTCGGTGAGGTCGGGCATTATCATCCATCAGAATGAAATCATTGCCAATAACAGCAACATATGGCCGAACATAGGCATCAAGGATCTCGTCCCGATATCTCACACCAGTCATAGTTCCTCCCTGGAACACATTCAAATCAGTGGGACCATCGAGTGGGATCCCTGCCCAACCATTATTCCACCACTTCGATAAC
This sequence comes from Cheiracanthium punctorium, assembly GCA_038373885.1. Classification (NCBI taxonomy): domain Eukaryota; kingdom Metazoa; phylum Arthropoda; class Arachnida; order Araneae; family Cheiracanthiidae; genus Cheiracanthium; species Cheiracanthium punctorium. The sequence continues at coordinate 348,869 of JAWZYV010000979.1, read as the reverse complement.
TGTGTCTTTCCACAGTGTTGGATTGATGGTATCGCGTGCTTTGTTCCCTCCAGATAAGCAGACGTCCTGAATCGCTCTCCAGTGTGAAGCTGGACTCGTCTGTAAAGAGTACAGAAACCCATCGCTGTCTGGTCTAAGGAACGTGTTCCCTTGGCCCAGATAAAGGGACCCTTCTCTGTCGTCCGTTGAGGGGGACACGTACAAGTGGTCACCTTGCATTGTGAAGAAGCCTTCGCACCGTACTAGCGGATATTCTTCTCTCTGATGCTTCAGAGTAGTCTGCAACAAGTTGTGGCACAGAAATGCTTCTTCTTTTCCGGGCCGAAAGAGCTATAAAACGATATTCTGCGCGTGTTGTAGCTCGTGGTCGGCCTAGAACATGTCTTCTGGGCACAGAAGCTTCCGTTTGATATTGATTCTAGAGACGGTGGAACACTCTGCGAGACACATTAAGACGCTTAGGAGCATAAGCCTGTGACAACTCCATTTCCATTCATACGACCGCCCGCCACCTTAACGAATCGGGCAAACAGTTTCTCTAAGACATAGCGGGACCCTGCTACCTATTGTTAACGAATCTACTAACAAAAATTGTAAATCAACAAAAGTTACACGCGTAATTATGAAAGCCTGATATTTGCACATTTTTCTCGGACTCATATATGCCTGCTCTTTTCTATAAAAGCGAAGCGGTAGCTATAGTTTTTGAATAAATTTGCATAAAGTTCATTTTTATCATTTATATAAACCATAAATCTTACTGTCAGTGTCATTTATTTTATGGTGAGCTTCGAAAAACATGTTGTTCCTTAACTTTTGGAGGCCAGTATAATTTAAGATGTATGTTTAGATTGCAATCTGTATCCACACACAGCATTATAATAGTATTGGAAAATATAGATGTGTATATTTGTATGTGTATGTATATAGGGGTTTGATAATTTATGATGCACAAATATTAGTTTAAAAATTTAAATGTGTTGTAGTCTCGCGCTTGGCCTTAATTTCCCGCTGATAGTTCCTCCTCCTCTTGTCAGTGACCATGGCGGTGCGGTTTTAGGTCACCTCCGGGGGATAATTAGTTGAAAACCGCTTTCGCGGTCGGCTCCCCCGGCGGGTACTTCCTCCAGATACGCCAGAGGAGTACATGGAAATTCTTCGGGCACGGTTTGAAGACGTGCATAATTTTGCTCTGGAGCGGTCAACCTGAACACGGAGAAGATGAAGACTCGCTACGACACGAAGGCTAGGGGACACGAGTTCAACGTAGGTGACAAAGTTTGGCTATGGAATCCTACTCGACGGAAAGGCCTGTTTCCCAAGCTGCAATCGCCGTGGGACGGTCCTTACACAGTTCTAAACAGATTGAATGACGTCATTGTACGGATTCGTAAGTCACCTAACTCGAAACCAAGAGTCGTTCATTACGATCGGCGAGCCGTTTACCGCGGTTGTAATTACTTATCTGAATATGAGACTGGTCACTATGGCGTAATTCCTACTTTCTTTCATCTCTCATTTCTTTCCTGTCTTTTTCTTCTCTTCCTTTTTCCCACAACTCTCTTTTACTCAGCACTTACGCCGTGTTTAGTGTACATATTTCTATTGGTTCTCATTAATGTGTATTTGCTTATTATGTTTCTTAGTTATTAGTGTGTAATTATTTTCATTATTTATTTATTAATGTGTATTTGCTTATTGTGCTATTGATTATGTGCTTAAATTATGTTGTTAAGATCTTGTTAAATGTTATACATTGCAGATATTTGTGAGACCTCCTAACTGGGGATTGTACTGCCCGGGACGTGCAGTGCTTGGAAGGCGGCAATGTTACGAATTTTCTGGGCAAACCTCTGTTCTTCGGCTTAAAATAGTTAAAAATTCGTATTCTACGCTTCAAATAGTTAAATTTTGCTTTTTGTTGCAGTAAAATCGGTCAACTAGAACCGGAAATACGGAGGTTTCGGCTCCCCCCTTTTTTTCTATGGGGTATCTAGAAATCTCGAGAAATATTGGTCCTAAGCCTTCGGTAACTTCACTTTTAAAGACTTATTTTTGGCGTCGGGTATAAATATAAGCGTGTTTCAGAAGCCCCAGTTCAGTGTGAGTTGAGCTCTGAGTGAGTACGCTTGCTTTGCTCTGTGAATTGATAGTGCTATAGAAGCATTATTTTCGCTTGCTTTTCGAAGCTGTTTTTAAAGTGCTGTGTGTAAATTCTTCATTGCTGTGTCTTAAGGGATTGTGTACGATATCCCTTGAATATTTTCGCTGAATTTTTGAATGTGAAAGTGTCTTATTTTGTATGAGAAATACAGCCTTTGCGAGAGCTTGAGATCTAAGCGGACTGTTAAAAGCACATTACAGTTTGATTGTGCTTGTGAATTTTATACAGCTGATTGTTCGACGAAGTTCTAGAAGCAATAAAGTTGTGTTCCATCCTGACCAGTGGACTTTTTACTAGAACTTTCTATACCAACTGGACTTTAGAACGACGAGCTCCGGAAACAAGGAGAGGTTGTCAGCAACAATATGATCATTTTAGCTATGTCAAGTGTATAATAAAGTGGTGGGTGGAGCTGAAGCCCCCCTTGCCCCTCCCCTGGATCCGCTACTGACCTGTACAATAGGCCCATTCACCCGTCTCTCGCACCGGATTGATTGTAAATAAATAGTTTAATACAAGTAATCATAAAATAGAAAATATTTGGGTGCACCCTAGGACCAGTATTTTTTATAGGGTGTCTATACTGCTGAACCTTGTTAACGAACAAGGTTCGACAACCATCTTGTTTACGCAAACATTCACGAGCAATAAATATTTTTTGGAGTTTGTGCAATAATTGCGGTTTGTTAAAAAATAGTCTCCCTGGAATCCACTGTGTATATTATTTAAATCTCTTTAACAGGAGCAGACAAAATAGCTCTCATAGATTAGGCTCTAAGTGCAGTGATTTAAAACTATAATTTATTGCCTTTGTGTTCATCTGCTACCTCTTATTGAACCAAAACGTCGGTTGCTGCGATTCCCCTTCCCTGATCGTCGTTGCTTCCCGACTGCCCAAACGCACACGTTGTCTCAACTGTACCAAAAACTCAATATGATGATGCTGCATGAAAGTTTCAATATATGCAATGACAACCTTAGTTTAAATGCTTCTGGCGTCAAGTTCTCTAAGCTTATGGTAATATTCTGAATTCCTCAATCCTGATCGTCGTTGCTTCCCGACTGCCCAATTGCAACGATTGATACAGAAGGGGAAGACACTAACTTCTTTTAAGAGACTGGTTACACACGTATGTTGAAAAGCGTAACCATTATTTTAAAAATGAAAAAATGTATGAATTTTTTTTTAGGAAGTGATTTGTAATCTGATTGATTTCTTTTTATTTATTGACATCATTTTAAATAAAGTTTGTGGCCATCGCAATATTAGTTAAATAAAAAGTAGCTGGCTACCGAGCCATGCTCAGAATCTAAAAATTCCTTCAGTGTAAAATAAGGGGTACGCCAGTACCCTGACATGTATCAATAATCTTCGTGATTACCAAAGATTTACATCGCTGTCGGATCATTCATTCATTATCAGGGAAGCTTTGGTCGGCATTCAATGTTACAATGGCATATACTTTGTTCTGAAGAGGGATGCTAAATATTCGATAGTCGGTGGCATCAGGGTTGAACAAAAAGTAGTTTAACGGAAGGTGCCTCCTTTCCTTCTGTAGCAGATCAACGAGGGTATCAGTGAAGATTTTGGCCGATATAATGGGGATTGTTCATGCATTCACTAACAGAGTCTTGATTATCTCAGAAATATATCTGTCCATATTGAGGACGTTCAAATTCAGCATCAGGAATTTGAGTTGGTTGAACTGTCAAATGAATGAGTTTATAAAAAAAATTCATCAAGTCTGTTATACACAGTACTCAAGTTAGCTGTACACACCGCAATCGTTAATAATTTCATTCATCATATATTATAATCAAAGCTATTGCAAAGTAATGCGTTCAAATTTTGATTTCTTTTATGAAATTCTCTGAAATGTGGATGGGACTCTTTCTTCAGGAAAATGCAAAGCTCCACGGTGAATGCAAACCATGTTAAAACGTTAGATACTTAGACTGTTTACCTGAAGTACTTGTTGACGTCTAGCTGTTCTACTTCCAAATACTTATAATCTGTTTCATCTGCTTGTGTTTGAGCTGCATGTTCAAGCATTTGGATCAAGCGCTGCTGCCGGTGGTCATATATGTTTCCACAGTTCGTTTTTGAGCTACACTTTCATGCATTTATTGTCGTGTAATACATCTATGATAATTTTTTACGATTGAAATTGTAAATTTCTTTATAGTGCTTTAATTTAAACATAAAATACTTATTTTTTTCTAATTCAAAGAAAATACATTTTACATAAATAAATTCTATAAACGCAAATTCAATTTTCATACATAAATATTGATATTGATGCTATAAAAGTATAATCTTACATAAATATGCTTTCAACATAATTTTCTTTTATAAACTCACGCTTAAGAAAAGAAAAAGCGTTACGCAATTTAAATTATTAGAACAAAATCACACTTCGAAATCATGAAATCAAAAACAGAATAGATAAAAAATATTCTTTACAATAACTTTAACAACTACTTAAACGTTGACAATAATAGAACAAACGGATGGACTGAAAAAAAAAATGAACTTCTAACCTCGAATAAATCAAAAATACTTCGTAACCTACTATATAGTTACGCTGATCCCCAGTGGCGGATTAATGCAAGTTTTCGGGGGGGGGGTTAGTTTGTCGGTGGGGGCGGCTAGTTAGAAGATTGACATATACGTCCATTTTATGGTAGTAAAATAGGATCTTTTACATTAATTTCTTTTGTCTCGGGGGGGGGGCGGTCGCCCCCTCCCTTTAATCCGCCCTTGCTGATCCTTGAATCTGTCACAATTCCAGTTCAACCACTCAAAAACCAAACTTTTACCATCATTAATCAAACAGATTAAAAAGTTATTCTCTAATAACGTAAAATTTACACCGTTCGTTGGTGCGATTGGCCTGAACAGGGCCGGCCCAAGGGGGGTGCGAATGTAGGCAATCACCTAAGGCCCCGCTCCTGGGCCATTTTATTGTTATCTCATAAGACATGATAGAGAAGAGGCCCCGCACTTGCGCTTCGCCTGGGGCCCCGCACGCCGTCTCTGGCCTGAAATTTTTCATAATTATGTTGTAAAAAGAAATATACATATGTAATAAATAACGACTTTGTAGTGGTTTTTCGTAGTCAAGCGGTGTTGGGCAGAGAGACGGCGTAATATCATCGTCGTGTTTAAGAGTAGAGGCGAGGCTGTTCGGTCCTCTGGCTTAGAGCCTCCCCTGGTCGCCCGCTGCTGGAACTCGCAGTCGGACCAAGAAATTTTGCTGGTTACATTATTTTATTGGACGATTTGATACATCTTTCCTTGACAGTTGCTTTCACGAGAAACTTTTCTGTTGGGCTGTGTCAGCTCTTTTCATTACCTTTTGAGGTCACGTCACATGACCCATGCACATTGCAATTATTGGCCGAACCCAAAATTTGAACAGCGGTTTTTCAAGGTTTGTTGTAACTTATAAAACGCCAGAAAGACTGGGCGCGGGGACCGTCTGAGGTGGCTCAGTACTCTGGTTTAGAGCCTTCCCCGGCCGCCCGCTGTTGGAACTCGTAGTCGGGCCAAGAAAGAAATCTTGCGAGTTACATTATTTTATTGGACGATTTGATACATCTTTCCTTGACAGTTGCTGTCACGCGAAAGTTTTCTGCTGGGCTGCGTAAGCCCCTTTTATGAACTTTTGAGGTCGTGTCACATGACTCGCGCACATTGCAATTATTGGCAGAACTTTTGGCCCAGTACTACCTTTCAACCAACTTCCAACTTCTCCCGAAACTAATAAAAGTCTCCAGTTTAGTTCTATATAGCACTGGTTTATTCTTATCACCACCTTTAAACTGCACAGTTTGTGTGATGGTGTTATCTGCAGTTTAGTTTCCCGGTGACGTTGATTCAAGTGCAATGAGACTCAGCAAGAAATTGATCTTCAATTTAGTGTGCCTCTCCGGTGGTAAATAGAAATATTAGATTTCTTTTAAAAAAGTTTCTTCTTAATGCGTTTTTGCTATGGCCATGTTTAGTTTGCTGCTTTTAATCTGACAATCTGTTTTAATAAAAATCTTTTGTTTACCAGCCATAAAAAATTACTTAGTCAAATTTTTATGTAACTGTTCTTATATTGTTATTATTAATAAACTAAATTGTTACGTTTTATTTAATGACTGGAGTTAGTCTGCAATTTAATATTTTTAGAAATCTTAAGTTAATTTATCAGGCTTTTAGTTCCAATAAAACTTTAGTTAAAAAAAAAATGTATTGGTCAGTGGCACACTTAGGATTTTCTCTTGGAGGGGATCAGCCCATAAAGCTGCGACACTGACCAAGGGAAAAAATACGGAACAATTTTTTTCCTCGTGACCATCTTTTTTTAACTCCCCTGCACTTCAATATAGTTGTATGCTTTTATTTACTGTTCTTAACAGCTAAAAGTAAGGATCTGACAGTCTTCTTATAAATAAAAATGAAATTCTGTTTGTTTGTGGATTTGATTCGTATACAAATCCACAAAAATGGACCTATCGGCCTGAAATTTAGCACAGATATGTAAAATAATATAGAATAAATCATAGTCCACTTTAAAACTTTGAAAGTCCACCCGTTCCCGGAATTTAAGATTTTTTATGCTCTTCACGCAAAAATCTTTCCGTAATTGTAACCCCTGTAGTGAAAAAAGTGTGAAATAAGGATCGTGGTCCATGTGTGGCGATTTTGCCGAATAAAATGTTTTAAATTCTCAAAGCAAAAATAAAAGAATAATAATGATTTTTTTTTGTTAGTTTATATTCGTAAGGTTATTTTTTTTTTTAAATTATAATATCGTGTGCATGGGAAATCAGAGCAGGAATGTAATGCTTTACACGCAAAACAATAAGAATTGATGATTTCCGAGGCTAATGTGTAAATTTTTTTAGTTTGGCGAAAAAATAAAATGGCTGAAATATGGATTTTGAGTAAGTGAGTTCTAGCGGTTTGCACAGTTTTCGGCTTGGCGCAATTTATTGAGAGCTTAAGGAAATAGATTTTTGAAAACAAGTGCAAAGGTTTTATTAGAATACAGCGTTAAATTTTGATGATCCGTGAAGAAATAATGCAGTTATTAAGGGATTTCAAGCGATCTAACTTCAGAATTCTCGCCAATTGAGTACATTGATTTAAGTCGGGGAATTCCGCCAAATTTCAGAAAATTGAAATCTTCTCATTTAGTACATCGGAGTAACGATGAATAAAACACATTATAGTTGATAATTTAAAAAAAAATCGGCTGTATTAAGGAATTCCAATTTTCAAATAAATGCGTGCTACTCTTTGGCGGTCGAACCATTTCCCATATTGATTGCTGCTAAGTCAATGCTTCGAATGATTCCCTGAAAAAACTCTTGCAAAATGGCGTATGTTGGCACTTTGATGAGGCTTAGATTTGAAACTGGATTTTATTTGAGACTGGTATATATAATAACACTGGTTATAGATAAAAATGAATGTTGGTATGTGTTTATGAGGTTGAAAAACTCCAGCACCGTTGAGCACCGTTGCACGATGAAATTTGGTTCACCTAAGTCTTTTATGATGGAGAAGGTTTTTATGCTATCCGTTTTCCTTAACTTGCCACTTGGTGCCGCAACACAACGTTGAATTCTATTCCGTTTAGCCGTTTGCTATGCGAATATCGTCCAACCGATTTCGATGAAATTTGGTACACACGAATATTAGAACACGGAGAATATTTTTCACTATCCATTTTGCTGTAACTTGCCGCTAAATGGCGTTGCAAAGCATCAACTTCTATACCGTTCGACATAAAATTTTTTATACTTACACATTTGAGCACGAAGAATATATTCTAACTGCGTTCCTTTTGATGTTACTCACCACTAGATGACACTGCAAAGCATTATTATTTTATCTCGCCACTAGATGACGCTGCAGCAGGCCAAATTCTTGACCATTCAAACGGTCGCTATGAAAATCAGTATACATAGCTATTTGAACAATGAGAATATTTTGGCGTCATCCATTTTGCTATAACTCGCCACTTGACGGCGCTGTAGCAAATCATTACTTTAATTAACTACTAGATGGCCCTGCAGTGTATCACTTCTTGACTGTGCAAATGATCGTTATGAAAATTGGTATATATAGATAGTTGAACACGGTCGCTATGAAAATCAGCATACATAGCTATTTGAACAATGAGAATATTTTGGCGTTATCCATTTTGCTATAACTCGCCACTTGACGGCGCTGTAGCAAATCATTACTTTATTGAACCACTAGATGGCCCTGCAGTGTATCACTTCTTGACTGTGCAAATAATCACTATGAAAATAGGTATACATAGATATTTGAACACGGGGAAGAGTTTGGCGCTATCCATTTTCCTATAACTTGCCACTAGATGTCGCGTCAACACATGAACTTCAGGACTGTCCAGCCGATACCCTAGTAGCAATGACTGCTTGTTTTCTACTCGGTCGTTCATCGACTCATCGTTAACTCATCGACTCGTCGAATTCAGTCATCGGCAAGTGCACTTTTGTTAATCTGCAATAGATGAATTTTTATTCATGGATAGAAGTGATCTAGACGAGCAGTTTCGCCGATGGGAAACCGAAAAACAATATCTTATCCGAAACTGCAGCTCTATAGTCAACGGGCCTTGCAAGTGTCCCCAGTAGTTTACACTTTACCCAAATTCCTATAAATATTTGCGTAATTTAGATGTGCCTTTGCATAATCTAAGGGAAATTTTGAACAATTCTTGAATTAATCACATAATTTACTTCAAATTTCTTGTATTGGGGTTGCCCTCCCACAAAATTTAAATTTGAAAAGAAATATTTACAAAAAAATGTAAGTATTTATTATATAAAAATCGTTTGTAATATTTAAATAATTTTTGAAAAAAGTGTTTAAAAAAAAGAAAAGAAAATCTATTTGAGCGTCAGCTGCATTATAAGAAAAACGGAAACTTCATTACAATGAGCAACTCTTTTGAAACCTCTTTAATGTAAACAGCAAGAAGAGAAATCTGTTAATTTTTAAAAATTATCCAAGAAATATGAAAGTTAAAATCACACTAAAATTCCTATACAATTGGCAATATTGTTTTTTAATTATTAATTATGAATGTTGTTGCTACTTACATACATTGGTAAAAAGTGAAATTAATTTCTTACCAATCGAATAATTTGACTATTATTAATAATAGCTGAACAACACTTTGTCAAAATTTCACCCCAAGTCCCAATCTGAGACTAAAATAACCGGTACTTCACACTTTGCCTTATACATGACAAGATTCGATGGTCTAGGGGTAGCGCGCTTATCGCGTAATCAGTACGCTCAGTGTTCGGGCCCGGGGGAGGAAGAAATTTTATTTTTTTTTTTTCAGAAAAACGGAAATTTAGCATACAAAAAACGAAAATATAATAAACAGAACGGACATTTTTTGAAAATTTTGCTGCCAGTCGTTTATTTTTTATTAACAAATATATTTTAAACAGTTTATCGGTTTCTTTTCGTTATTTCATCGGTGTCATCGGGAAACGATGATCAGCTTTATGGTCCCCCGAGTGGACATTTTGTACCAGTTGCCGATGAAATTTCCCCTTTATTGGATGAAAAGCCGTGATCGGCCATTGCTCCTTCTCCTCGGATTTAACTCACCCGCCTCTCATCGACCGATGAGTTATTGCTACTAGGGTAGTCATGAAAATTCGTATACATCGATATCTGAATGCGAAAAATATTTTCGCCGTATCCGTTTTGCTAAAACTCGCCACTAGATTGCGCTACGCCGCATGGCCTTCTGCACCATACAAACGATTGCCTTGCAATTCGGTATGCATGATTATTGGACACAATATAACGCGATATCCACTTTGCTATATCTGTTTATTACAATGAATAGTAATCACCACAAATCGTAATATCAAAAAGTCCATTCATTCCCGTGCGAAGAACGGGTACTTCAGCTAGTATCTTCTATACTATTAAAATCTGTACGCGTCTGTCTGTCTGTGTGTAACATCATCTCCTCCGAAACGGCTGGGAGTTGAGTTTCGATCGAGGTGTCCACAAATTCGAAAAATTCCGAGGAAGGTCTTCCGCTAATTTAAATTTCGAAATTCGAATTAGTTTAGGAGATATTGATAAAAAACCCCGTCAAAAACACTAATTTTTGCTCTCCGCAACTACGCGATTGTAACCCTTGTAGTGAAAATGCGAGAAATAAGCATCGAGGTTGCCATGTTTGGCGAATTTATTAAATGATTTACACTCTTGCATTAAAAATAAAGGAATAATACTTTTTTTTTCTGTTTCGAATATTTGCTAGGTTATTTTTTAATTAAAATATCGTCTGCGTGGGAAATCAGAGCAGGAATTCAATATTTTTTATACGCAAAAGAAAAAGGATTTGTAAATTTCAGAGACTAAAGTGCATAACCTTATAATTTGGCGAAAAAAAATGGCTTATATGGCAATTTGGGAAAGTGGATTATAGTGGTTTGCACACAATTTTAGGCTTGGCGCAATTTACTGAGAGTGTAAAGAAATAGTATTTTTAAAAACAAGTGTAGGTTTTACTAGAATTTAGCCTGAAATTTTAATTTTCTGTTCAGGAATAATGCAGTTATTAAGGCGATTTTAAATGATTTTCATCAAGTTAAATAAATTGTTAAGGAAACCCCGCCAAATTTCAGAAAATTAAACTTTTTCATTTGTATTGCTAATTCTATGCCCCGATTGATATGAGTTGGTGTTACGAGCGTATGAATAGATAATATTTTTTAATCCCGCCAAAAAAGGTGTAATAAAATAGTCTTCATAAATACGAATGCTGTTTGAGATAAATGAGAATATTTTTTAAACCCAGTTAGACTAGCTGGTAATGCCTTTAAATTATTGCATTTATTGTCAAGTTTAATGTGTAATTCATTTTGGCTATTTGCCATCGACTGCCGACGTTAATTACGCCAAAATGGCAGTTATAGCAAAGTAAACATAAATAAATCATTTCATATTCTATTTTTAACACTGCTACAGTTTCCGTAACAACGGAATCCATTGTTGCCACTTAAGTTGTTCAATTTAATAATTAAGTGAAACCACTCATTTCTACATCTCTTAAGACCCAAAAAAGTGAAAACGCATTAAATATGAAACAAATAGAATTTTAACATATTTCCTTCGCGTGTGACGTCATTTTCACGTCATTGTCTTCTGTTTTGCTGTCAGATTATCCGGAGAAGCACATTACACGCTAACGTATGTGCTGCTTCGGCGGACATAAGGAAGCAATTTGTCGGGTGCGTATTTGCCTAACCCCTCTGTGTGTCTAAATTGAAGCATTGAAACTTCGAAAGGCGTTTTTTTTAAACTAGAAAAAGGCAGATTAACGTCGTTAACGTGAAAGAAGCGATATGGAAAACTATTTAATTGGTAGCCGTAATGCGAAATGATAATCGATTATTCACATGCGCAAAGCAACAAAATTTCGAAAGTATGAAAAGTCAAGAATATGAAATGAAAATCGAAAATAAATCACCAGAGACTATAGGATAAGCATCGTGTACGAGAATGATATTGCAATTATGTACATAACAAAGTCGCTTGCAAGGAATACAAAATATAATATGAAATTAATTGTTCTTTCTTCCCATGGCGTTTGTGGAATCTTTCCGAATAACGGGATACAATGTGCTTAGAATATTTCATATAAATTACTTATATGTTAACGTTCTATTTATTTTTTCATATATATTCCAGTTACTCCAGTTACAAGACCTAGAGCTCTAGAAACGATTTCAGATTTTGTTTAATATTGAATTTGACGCTGTGCAATTAATCTATGTTAAAAATAAAATATGAAATTAGTTATTTATTTAGTGTGAATTGGCAGTGAGATCAACGTTAGTTTTATGTAACAAGTGTGCTACTGTATTAAGAGTTCAGTAAGGGTAATAAGCTTTTCCGCTTAAGTTACGTCACAAATTTTTTCATTTTCGAAAGCGAGAAGATCTTCACGGAAACAGGATGTATTTTTGGTTTCTGAGCGTACAATTTGCATCGATTGTTTCGTGTAGGTTTTTTTAATTTGAGTAAAATTTAATAAAGTAATCTGCAACATAACTGTGCTAATGCATTGTCCACGCTTTACGAAATGCAAGATAAGATAAAATAGTATTCAACATCATGTAAAGTTATTCATATGGTATGTATGAATGCTATAAATTAAATCTAAAAAAAGAGAATTATATGATGTAGAAATAAGGCATTTTTCGAAAGAGAAAAATTTCGTCTGCATACCGTAAAGTTCTTACTTTTCTGATCGCCAGTGACAATGGCGTAGTTTTTGTGTCATCATGTTACAATCGTCTCAAATTTCCACTCATGGAGTCATCTTTTCGTCAGAATTCCAGCAATTTTTCACTATTAGAGATTCCTATCACTGGGTTTAATTCGAATTATATGTGTAATTAAAATATTCGTCTCCTACCGTGCGGAGAACGGGTCAGCAGCTAGTCTTTCTTCTATACTATTAAAATCTGTACGCGTCTGTCTGTCTGTGTGTAACATCATCTCCTCCGAAACGGCTGGGAGTTGAGTTTCGATCGAGGTGTCCACAAATTCGGAAAATTCCGAGGAAGGTCTTCCGCTAATTTAAATTTCGAAATTCGAATTATTTTAGAAGATATTGATAAAAAACCCGTCAAAAACGCTAATTTTTGATCTCCGTAATTCCGCAATTGTAACCCCTGCAGTCAAAAAAGTGAGAAATAAGCATCGAGGTTGCCATGTTTGGCTATTTTATTAAATTATTTAGACTCCTGCAGTAAAAATAAAAAAATAATGATTTTTTTTCTGTTTAGATTATTTACAAAGTTATTTTGAATTAAAGTATTGTGTGCATGTGAAATAAGTGCAGGAATTCAATGTTTTTTGTGTGTAAAAGAATAAGGATTGAGAGATTTCCGAGACTAATATGTATATTTTTTAGTTTGGAGGAAAAAAATGGCTGATTTGGCGATTTTGAGAAAGTAGTAGTTTCTACCGATTTGCACAGTTTTAAGCTTGGCGCAATTTACTGAGAGCGTACCGAAATAGTATTTTCAAAAACAAGTGTAGGTTTTATTAGAGTTTAGCTTTAATATTTTTAATTTAGCAGTGATTAGTGCAGAAATACAGTTATTAAGGCGAATTTAAACGATCTAACTTGAGAATTTTCACCAAATTAAGTAAATTGATTAAAGTGAGGGGAAATTCCGCCAAATTTAAGGTAATTGAAATTCTCGCATTTTGTACATCATAGTTAACGATGAATAAAATACATTAACACATAGTTAATAATTTAAAATACTGCTCCTTTTCAAGTAGATGCCTGTTGTACTTTGGCGATCAAACCATATGAGTGATAGATTACTATTTCCCATTTTGGTTGCCGTTATTTTAATGCTTCGAATGATTCCTTGAAAAAAATCTCGCCAAATGGTGTGTGTTGGCACTTTGGCGATCGAATGTGTAAATATCATTGATTCTTATTTGTTAAAGCAGTGCTACGGAAATTTCTTTTTCTGGTAACTGTTAGAATGGCATATAACTAAGACTGTCTAATAAATTTTTTGCTTTACAAATTAAAATGTATGTTCATTCCTACTTTACCTTTCTTAGCAAAGCCTGCGATAAATATTCAAATATAGTGTAACGCTGTGTTTAATAGAGTGTGTTCTCGCGTTTGTGCTGCTAATTATATTCCCCGATTGGAATGAGTCGATATTATGAGCGTATGCTCGGATATTTTTTTTTAATCCCACCAAACAAGGCGTAATAAAATCGGAATTCTTTTCTTTTTTCTTTGCTTTTGGAGGTGAATAAGAATGGTTTTTCAGCCCGCTAAAAATTGTGGGTATTGTAAGGATTGAAAGTAAATTTTTGAATTTGTTGTTAAGTTTAATTAGTGATTCATTTTAGCTATTTACCATCAATTTATGGCGTTAATTACGCCAATATGGCAGTTCTAGCAAAGTAAACATGAATAATTCATTTCATGTTCTATTTTAAAGATAGCTACAGTTTCCGTAGTAACGGAATCCATTGTTGCCACTTAAGTTGTTAAATATAACAATAAGTGAAATCATTAATATCTACATCTCTTAAAACTAAAAATGAAAAGGCATTAAATATGAAAAAAATAGAACATGAACATATCTGCGCTTCTTTAAAAATAATCGAAGTTTTCATGCAGTCTATTATATAAATGTGAAAGTATGTTTGTTTGTTTGTTCGCCCGGGTTCTCTAACTTTTTACGATTTTTCGCAATTTTGAGGGTAGAAAGCTACTCAAATAACCGATTTCAGCACATTCGTGAGAATAGTTAACATAGATTTATTTATTTATTACTTTCAGTAATTCAAGTGAGACTGACGTCATTTTTACGTCACTGTAAAAATACATTTAAAATCCTGGTTAACAAGTTTTGACAAAAAACTACACCACGAGCGAAATAATAAACTTCTACCCAGATTATCAGATTTTGTAGAAAATAAAATAACGTGTTTTTTCTTTCTTTTTCTTCTTTCACTAATTCATGTTAGATATCGAAACTGAGAATGATGTCATTTTGACCTCATGAAAATGAGTTAGAAATCTAATTACATTAAAAGGTTTTGACGCAAAAATTACTGTTATAAAAATTCAAAGTATTTTGTTTAATGCGCGTGTTACCCTTAGCGATTTTTGAGCTTTGTGATTTTTCAGAAACCATAATAACGAAAGGAATCTTGCATTTTTTTAAATCGTGGGAAATTCAAATGTCGGCACAAGATGCAAAATACTAATTAACATAATTCATAGTATTCGCTATCGGTTTGACGACGGTCGTTGTATGTATTCCCAAAAATCGTGCAAAATGTCGCCAAATTTGGACGACTTTTGGCGGTATATTAACAATAGTAGATATACTCTTTTTTTGTTAAATTTTAGCAACTTAACAAGCTCTTGCAGAAAAGTTGCATCATTAGCAATATGGATACGGAAAATATTTGAAATACCGATTAGCTAAGAATAACCCCAATATCTCTCAAATTAACTTTAATAAAGTTCAGTTGCAAGCGAGAGTTTTTCAACGTTGTATGTTTCAATATTACTCCGTTTGAAAACTACTGCGCAAAATGACTAAATTCGACAACCCTGCTCAGAACGTGACGTCATAAATTAAAAGTTGTCTGAAATTCTTAAACTCTGCAACACAATTTAACGCCCTATTCGCAATTTGAGCGATTCCAAATAGTTCCTCGAGATTACACAGTTTGATGTTTTCACGAGTCTGAACCATGGTGGATTTAAATAATATTTAAATTGGTACAGCTTGGATGTTTTCCACCACTGCGAGATGAAATATTTTGCTGTGCTAAATACGCCAATCAGACAAGAATTATGCTTAAAAATATATAGAGATCTGTTTTAATGGCAATGCATAAATTTCACAGAATCACCAAAAAGTAGAAAGGCATCACTGGTTTAAAATATCTAATCTATTTCTTTAAATTGAGCAATAAAGACTGAGAAACGAAGATGGGTAATATTAATATAAGTAATAGATAGTATTCTCATTTTTATCTTTCGTAGTAATTGTAGATTTGTTTGGATAATATGGATTAAAGAACAGTATACCACGTTAATAACTATTTCGTTAAATTAAAAGTGTTATATTCATTATTTTTCAACGATCGTCTTATAACTAACTAAACCATAATTCTACGTTGCGTAATATATTCCACAGTAGTTTCAACAAAAGGACTGCTTGAACTTTTTGACATTTTGCTTTTGCATAGATAGTTACGATTAGATTTTAGTAAAATATTCGTTTCCTACCGTGCGAAGAACGGGCACGCAGCTAGTCTATACTATTAAAATCTGTGCGCGTCTGTCTGTCTGTGTGTGTGTGTGTAGCATCATCATCTCCTAAACGGCTGGGAGTTGAGTTTCGATCGAGGTATCCACGAATTCGGAGAATTTCGAGAAAGAACCTCCGCTAATTTAAATTTCGAAATTCGAATTAGTTTAGGAGATATTGATAAAAACCTCATCAAAAACGCTAATTTTTGCTCTCCGCAATTCCGTGATCGTAACCCCTGTAGTCAAAAAAGTGAGAAATAAGCATAGAGGTTGCCATGTTTGGCTATTTTATTAAATTATTTAGACTCAGTAAAAATAAAAGAATAATTTTTTTTTTCTGTTTAGATTATTTACAAAGTTATTTTTTAATTAAAATATTGCGTTCATGTTAAATCAGAGCTGGAATTCAATGTTTTTTATGTGTAAAAGAATAAGGGACTGAGAGATTTCCGAGACTAATTTGTATATTTTTTAGTTTGGCCGAAAAAAAAATGGCTCATTAGGAGATTTTGATAAAGTAGTAGGTTCTACCGATTTGTACAGTTTTGGGCTTGGCGCAACTGCTGAGAACGTAACGAAATAGCATTTTTAATAACACGTATAAGTTTTACGGCGCTATACTTCGATTTTTCATATAGAAATAATGCAGTTATTAAGGCGATTTTAAACGATCAATAGAATTTTCACGAAATTAAGTAAACTGATTTAAGTTAGAGGAATTCCGCCAAATTTCAGAAAATTGAAATTCTCGAATTTTGTACATGGTAGTTAACGGTGATTAAAACCCGCTATAGTTAATAATTTAAATAACTGCTACTTATCAATAATATGCCTGCGTTAAATTTTGGCGATTGAACCATATAAATAATAGATAACTATTTCCCATTTTGATTGGTGTTAAATCAATGCTTCGAATGATTCCCTGAAAACAAAAAATCTCGCAAAATGGTTATGTTGGAATTTGACGATCGAAGTACTGTGTAATAAATAATTGATTCTTATTTGTTAAAGCAGCGCTACGGAAGTTTCTTTTACTAAAAGCTGATAGAAAGGCGTAATTTATACTGTCTAATATATTTTTTGTTTTACGAATTGAAATGTATGTTGATTCCTACTTTAGTACATTTCTTAGCAAAGTTGGCGAAAAATATTCAAATGTAGTGCAGCTCTGTACATATTATTAATTTCATTCCACAATTGAGATGAGCCGATGTCACTAGCGTATGCATAGATATATATCTTATAAATAAAAATGAAATTATGTTTGTTTGTTTGTTTGTGGATTTGAGTTGTATACAAATCCACAAAAATGGACCTATCAGCCTGAAATTTTGCACAGATATGTAAAATAATATAGAATAAATCATAGTCCACTTTAAAACTTTGAAAATCCACCCGTTCCCAGAATTTAAGAGATTTTTTATGTTCTCCACGCAAAAAGCTTTCCGTAATTGTAACCCCTGTAGTGAAAAAAGTGTGAAATAAGGATCGTGGTTGCCATGTGTGGCGATTTTGCCGAATAAGATGTTTTAAATTCTCAAAGTAAAAATAAAAGAATAATAATGATTTTTTTCTACCGATTTGTACAGTTTTGGGCTTGGCGCAAATTACTGAGAACGTAACGAAATAGCATTTTTAATAACACGTATAAGTTTTACGGCGCTATACTTCGATTTTTCATATAGAAATAATGCAGTTATTAAGGCGATTTTAAACGATCAATAGAATTTTCACGAAATTAAGTAAACTGATTTAAGTTAGAGGAATTCCGCCAAATTTCAGAAAATTGAAATTCTCGCATTTTGTACATTGTAGTTAACGGTGATTAAAACCCGTTATAGTTAATAATATTTTAAATAACTGCTACTTATCAATAATATGCCTGCATTAAATTTTGGCGATGGAACCATATAAATGATAGATAACTATTTCCCATTTTGATTGCTGTTAAATCAATGCTTCGAATGATTCCCTGAAAACAAAAAAATCTTGCAAAATGGTGTATGTTGGCATTTGGCGATCTAAGTACTGTGTAATAAATAATTGATTCTTAGTTGTTAAAGCAGCGCTACGGAAGTTTCTTTTACTAGAAGCTGTTAGAAAGGCGTAATTAATACTGTCTAATGTATTTTTTGTTTTACGAATTGAAATGTTTGTTGATTCCTATTTTAGTACATTTCTTAGCAAAGTTGGCGAAAAATATTCAAATGTAGTGCAACTCTGTACATATTATTAATTCCATTCCACAATTGAGATGAGCCGATGTCACTAGCGTATGCATAGATAATTTTTTTTTTAAATTCCGCCAAACAGAGTATTGCGTATTGCCTTTGTCAAGTTTAATTTGTGGTTTGAGCTATATGCCATCGACTGGCGGTGTTAATTTCGCCAATATTTCAGTTCTAGCAAAGTAAACATGAATAACTCATTTCATGTTCTATTTTTAAGATTGCTATAGTTTCCGTAGCAACAGAATCCCTTGTTGCCCCTTAAGTAGTTAAATTTTACAATTAAGTGAAACCACTCATTTCTACAGCTTTTAAGAATCGAAAAAGTGAAAACGCATCAATTGTGAAACAAATAGAACTGTAACAGACTTGCACCTTAAAAATAATCGAAGTTTTTATGCAATTCTACATACCTTTAATTTCATTTCCTTCGAGTGTGGATGTCATTTTTTACGTCATTTTTGCAGTGTTGCTGGCAGATTATCCGGAGTAGCACGTACCCTCCAATGTATTTGCTCCTCCGGAAGCAAGAGCGTATGTCCGGCGCGTATTTGTGTAACCCCATTGTATTCATCAGAATTTTCTGGTGTCACATATTTTAGACCGTTTTTGTACCGCGGAGATTCCGATCCTTAAATATATTGATTAAGCAGGAGTAGCCAGAAATTTTTCATGGGAATGTTACGACTACTGCAACTCACGTATATGTACACGTGTGTGCGATAAGGGAGTGAAGAATATACATTTTGTATTGCAAAACTTCGCTTGGGGGGTTGTGACCCCCTATCCCCTCCTTGGTTACGCCACTGTACGCAAGCATCAGTTGTCACGTCATGAAAAACCGTCATAGATGGCAACTCCGAAGTTGTTCTGAGGGTTATACAAAATTAAAAATTTTTCTTTTAGTAAATTTTACTTTTGATACAGTTCGAATATTTGGTTTTAATACATTTCGACCACCAAGGTGATATGAAATATTACTAAATACGGCAACCCAGAATTTTCTTAACTATTGAATTTGACACTTGTTGTCAACATCATGTACCCATCAAGTTACCCTAACACGGTAGATACGTTCCGTGTTATACGGGTCCTGCGCTATACTCCACCTGGAATGCGAACTGCGCGGTATAATCGCGGCAAAACTTATTCGCGCTCCGTAAAAATGCAATGATGTTTGGTGTTGCCATTCAAAAGGAATGTTAATTACAGGAGGTAAGGCGTCATAATATCAGAACATGTGTCTCATTTCACCGTGCTGTACGAGTCTCTTTTAACGTGTTACACAAAAACGATCGTAATGTTTTCGTTGTGTTCTAAGAATTCGTGTTGTAGACCCATGTTATAAAGGGGTCAACTGTAATCTGTAAAAAATGGAAAATGAAATTAGTTATTTATTTAGAGCGAATTGACAGTGAGATAAATGTCACTTTTATGTAACAAGTGTGATACTGCATTAAGAGTTCAATAAGGGTAATAAGCTTTTTCTCAGAAGTTACATCAAGAACGTTTTCATTTACAAAAGCGACATGATTTTCACCGGAGCAGGGTACATTTTTGGCTTTTAAACGTAAATGATGCATTCATTGTTTCATGTAGGTTTTTTAATTTAGGTAAAATTTAATAAAGTCGTGTGTAACATAACTGCGCTAATGCATTGTCCACGCTTTGAAAAATGCAAGATAAAATTGCTGTCAACATCATGTAATGTTATTTATGTGGTATATACTATATATTAATGCTATAAATTAAACCTCACAAAGAGAATTATATGATATAGAAATCAGGCATTTTTCGAAAGAAAGTTTTGTCTGCATACCATAAAGTTCTTTCTTTTTTGATCGCCAGTCACATTGACGTAGTTTTTGTGTCCTGTTGCAATCGTCTAAAATTTGCACTCATGACGTCAACTTTTAGTCACGATTCAAGTATTTTTTCACGTTTTGAGATTCCGCATTATTGGGTTTAATTCGAATTATATATGTGTAAGGAAAGTATGCGTTTCCCACCGTGCGGAGAACGGGTACGCAGCTAGTAATATATTAACATG
This sequence comes from Cheiracanthium punctorium, assembly GCA_038373885.1. Taxonomy (NCBI): domain Eukaryota; kingdom Metazoa; phylum Arthropoda; class Arachnida; order Araneae; family Cheiracanthiidae; genus Cheiracanthium; species Cheiracanthium punctorium. Next base: position 328,541 of record JAWZYV010000979.1, on the reverse strand, counting down.
TCAAAACCTACAGGATGATTTAACAAAGCAAAGCTGATAACTCCTTTGATTAAGGTCCAGAACCTCTGGACCCCTTCCTTGTGTGCACCACTGGTACTGGTAGTAAAGTAATTTTGAAGCTCCTTATCTACTTCCTTGTATGGAGTATAAGGAAGTAATGTGATCGCAAAAAATTTCAAGAGCCAGATTTCGACAAAAAAACCAATTTTGACTACCTGTAAACTTACTTTTAAGAATTTTTGCAATGCATCTCATCGCACATATGCGTGCATGTTCATATAAATGCATGTACAACCCATTTTGATTGATCGTGTGACTATTTTGATCAGTATCTACATGCCATCTGTACATAACTCACATATCTCAAAAACTATTGGTTGTAGAATGTTGAAAATTTATATTTAGGATTGTTGTAACATCTAGTTGTGCCCCTCCCCTTTTGGTCTCAATCAACTGGAGAGTTTATCTACAGGGCAGCGCAAATTATTCTAAATACATTACGCTCTGTGGGCAGATATTCATTAAATTGGCATATCACAAAAACCATTGGTCATAGAATGTTGAAATGTTATGTTTAGGATTGTCTTAACATCTAGTGGTGCACCTCTCCTTTTGGTCGCAATCGATTGGATAGTTTATGTACAGGTCCTCCCAAAAGATTTTAAATACATTATGCTCTATGGGCAGAAATTCATTAAAGTTAATATTTAGAGGTATTAGGCTATTTCAAATGACTCAGAAGTGATATATGTTGTTAAGGGTAATGAATTCCTCCATCGAAAATAGTGTCTTTATCGCTTTTAGTTCTTCTACAGGAACACCCAAAAACATTTTAACACATTATGGTCAATGCCAGTTTTGGAGGCATTCATCCATTTCAAGCACAAACTTGTAGTGGATGACACTGAATGTAAATACAGTTTTTGTCCCAATCAACTGGATAATTTATCTACAGGACCACCCAAAAGAATCTAAATACATTATGCTCTATGGGCCGAAATTCATTAAACTCGCTTATTTCAAAAACTATTAGACATAGAATGTTGAAACTTTATACTCAGGATTATTGTAACATCTTGTTGTGCACCTGCCATTTCGGTCCATTTTGACTAGATAGTTTAGCTACAGGGCTGCCCAAAACATTTTCAATACATTATGCTCTATGAGCAGATATTCATTAAAGCATATTTTAGTGGTATTAGGCAGTAGTGATATATGCTGTTAAGGGTTACAAAATGAATTTTTTCATCAAAAAAAGTGTCTTTATCATTTATAGTGCTGCTACAGGAACACTCAAAAGATTTCCAACACTTTACAGTAAATGGCAGTTTTAGGGACATTCATGCATTTCAAGCATAAAACAGGCCTACTATATAGTGAGGTAATGGTTGGACTACGGTCACGTGCATCCTTCAAATATTATGCCAAAAGTCACCAAACACGTGTGTATGTATTTAATTATCATATTTCAAAAACTATTGGTCGTAGAATATTGAAATTTCATATATAAGATTGTTATAAAATTGTGAATCTCGATTTTTGGTTTTAATCTACAGGACAGTTTATTCACAGGACCACCAAAAGAATTTTAATACATTATTCTCTACGGACATCTTCAATATATTACGTCTGTAGTCAGTCATTGTTTGGTCTATGAACAAAATCTCGCAATATGTCATTGACCTTGTTGAATTTTGCAGAAATATAGCCAAATTTCATGCCAAAAATAATTTTGCATAACACTAAACCTTACCATAGAATGCTGAAATTTTGTATTTAGAACTATTGTAACATCTAACTGTGAATCTCTTTTTTGATTGCAATAGACTGGGTAATTTATTTATAAGGTCACCAAAATGACTTTAAATGCATAAGGTGTAAATGCATTTAATTATGCACACCTATCCATACACCTAATGCATAATTAAATGCATTAGGTGTATGGATACATTCAATTCATTGAAAGTCTGTGGTCAATTACTACTTTGGCTATCCTCAAAATCTCGCAAACTATCTCAAGCTTGTTGGCTTTTGGCGAAATATCGCCAAAAACAAACCTAATTCAAAGTGAACCCAGCTTGGCGATATGTGAAATATTTGGCTAGAAATTGCTAAACCTTAGTATTAATGCAGTATTTTATCTCGTTCAAACAAAGTAAGTTTAGATAAAGTGTGCCAAAAATATTTTTGATTTTATAGACGTGTTACAAATTCATATGTTGTCCACATCAGATTAAAAAAAAAAGAAAAAAAAAAAAGTGATACTTGTAAAAGTTAGAATCATTCACAAATTGCTTCCTAAGTGAATCCACAAAAAACATTGCTGAACATGTTTTTATAACACAAAGAAAAAATTTCTATATTGATAAGAATTAATCATAATAATTTAATTTGGGTATAAATAAAAAAGTAGGAAAAAACTTTTGGTACTTGTTGTAGTGGGTTAACATTAGAATTACACCAATATTGCAGCTGATTTAGTAAAGCTCAAGCATGAATATGAAAATAGATAACATTAGTACCTATTTTTTTATGAGCTTAACTCTGACAATATACCACAGAAGTTTGGCAATGTCTATTGGTTGTTGAATTTTAATGCCTGCTATAACATGCGGTTTCAAACTTTTTTTGTAAAGTAAAAGCACAAGCTTAGTTTTTGAAAATATTTATTTTCCTATTCTTAAATATACACAATGTATAAACATTTCAATAAAAATTTTCATAGCAACTTTTTTTTAATTAAAAATTATGTGTATGATTAATATAAGTATTTCAGTTAAAACTTCAAACAATTAGAAATCTGATAAATTCATGTATCAATCCTACTAATATTATAAATTTTAATGTTTGTATTTATGTTTGTTAATCTTTCACTCTGAAACGGTTTGGATTAAAGACAGTTAAAGTTCTGGATTAACAAATAGGCTACTTTTTATTGAGTGAAAAAGAAACAATGTTTCTATAATATACAAAAAACCCCTATCTTTTATCGAAAAAAAAAAAAGAAAGAAAAAAGAAAAAATACAATTGAGTTTTTATTTTACAAAGCCATTGACAGATAGTGCAAACTTATAGAATATACAGCTTTTGATAAATAAAACATCAGATTTTCGGGACTTGCATCGAGAAGTTAAAAGGTAAGTTTTTTTGACTAGGCATTTACGTTTGAATTTTCAAGTTAGTGAAAAAGTTTGAGAAAGTGAGGAGTTGTGCAAATAGATACTTCATGTATGAGTTTAGGAGGAATTTTGTTTAAATATGTTTTTATTATCAACGATATTGCATTTAGAAACAAGATGGCTGCCTTTTATTGTTGGAAACTTGTAGTGAATTTAAGGTTTTTGAAAACATCTTTTATCATAGGATATATTTGTGCAATGAGAAGGGATATCAGTTGGCAGGATTAATTTTTAGCTTTAGGGAGTTTTGCATTGACTAGGGATCGCTAACATTTTTTGTTTGTATTGTTGTTATGAAAATGCTTTTATAGGGCGAAAAAAAAAGTGATAATTTTAAAATTAACAAAAAATAGAAAGCTATAGCAAATGAAATGCATTTACTTTTATGTGCTCTTGGATAATAATATCGTTGTAACTGTAGATGAAAGTGTAATGTTTTTGTCAACGGTTTTTGAGTATGGAAAAAGGATGTCTGAAATTCGGGAGTTGCATCAAGAGTCTGAAAGGTAAATCTTTTACAAAACACGGCACTTGGTGAAGGTTTGGAGAAAAACAATAGGCACCAAGAATGGCGGGTGGGTGATACTAAAGCTGTTCCAGCACTTTAGTGCGTATTTAAAATCTGAAAGTGTTTCAGATTTTCTTTCTCCCCCCCCCCCTTTCTATTTTTTGATAACGGCCAATATATACAGAAGATTTTCAGAATTAATAGAGGATGAAAATAATTTGAACCTTTGGGTAGGTTTTTATCATTAAACCATATTTTTTTGTAAACAGGGGTGGCTCGACACGGTAAGCAACACATTGGGGTGCCGGCTTCTGAGGGGCATCATTTCAAACTCAAAAACTAAGTACAGCATAAAAGGGGGCGTCTTTTTTACATTAGCAGGGGGCGCCACTTACCCTAGGACTGCCCCTGTTTGTGACAATCTCCATTTAAATTTCATTCAGAATTAAGAGTTTTTTGTGCTAAGGAAGCCAGTGAGAAACAGGATTGTCTCCAAACAAGATTTACTAACAAGGCAAACCAACTCGTCGCCGGAGATGGCTAGTAAACAAAATTGATTACTGAGTTAAAAATTTTAATTGACAATTGCCTCTACCAAACAAAATAAATTCACAAAAGCTTCTCATAATTAACAGTTTTAAGAAAGATAAGTTCACATTATTTAATTAAAAAAACACGGCGATGATTCAAAATATATGTTACAGCAATTTTCGGTATTTGTATATTATACCGTCGACATGCCAAGCAAAGAGATTACGCGCCAGGATTTGTACTCTGCAGTTCCGTTGCTATTGCGCATGCAATAATGTGCATAAAAACACTGTATGTTCTGCTATACATAAAATGAATCATGTTTCTTTTAAAATTCATAAATTTTTACGTGCGGTTGATTTTAAAAATTGATTTATGACTTAAGAAAATTTAAGCATTTAACAAAGCATTGTAATGGGAATAATATGAAAAATGTGTATTATTAACTGCGTAGTTTACATTAAGTGGAACTTTTATGTGTAGGCCGCCAAGGTGCGATTCGATGAACTGCGTTTGTGCTGTACTTATTTTAAAATGTTTGTGTGTGTATTTTTAAAAAGTGTTTTTTTATGTCTTGACAAAGTATTTATTAAATAGGTTTATGTTTATAACACACAGTTTTATCTAGTCAGTACTTTATGTAGGTGCTATTTCAGAATAATGCATTGGTATTTAAGTTAAATTTGAATGACTTTATTTAATTTGAATCCAGTGCAGTTTGCCAGAAATCATGGATTGCATTTAGAATTGCAAAAAATTGTCTTCATTAGAATGTAGACGTCTCCACATAAACTCAGCCAAATATGAGTCGAGGTGTTGCCTGGCTGTTCCATGGTGCTTTTTGTTTCTCCATTTGGCTGATCTCCACAGTCTTTCAATGTCTTGTGTGTGAGCACGGTCTTTGGATCGACGAAGTTGTATATGTGATTCACCTTAAAGTGGTTGAAATGCTCGGATTCCAAATCATCTGTTTTTACTTCCTTGTACGTAGTATAAGGAAGTAATGTGATCCCGAAAAATTTTGGGGGCCAAATTTCGACAAAAAAACCGATTTTGACTACCTCAAATTTTAATTTTAAAATTTTTTTCGATGCATCTCATCGTAGGCTAGCATGCACGATCATATTAACGCGTCTGCAACTCATTTTGACCAGCGGCGAGTCTACTGTGGCCAGTTTTTCCATGCCGTCTGTACGTACGTACGTATGTATGTAACTCGCATATCTCAAAAACTATTGGCCGTAGAATGTTGAGATTTGATATTTAGGATTGTTCTATGATCTAGTTGTGCACCTCCCCTTTTGGTGGCAATCGAATGGATAGTTTATGTACAGGACCGCCCAAAAGATTCGAAATACATTGCGCTCTATGGGTCGAAATTCATTAAACTCGCCTAACTCAAAAGCTATTAGGCGTAGAATGTCGAAACTTCATATTTTGGATAGTTGTAACATCTAGTTGTGCACCTCCCCTTTTGGTTCCATTCGACTGGATAGTTTATCTACAGGACAGCCCAAAAGATTCGAAATACATTACGCTCAATGGGCCGAAACTCAGTAAACTCGCATATCTCAAAAACTATTAGGCGTAGAATGTTAAAACTTTATATTTAGGATTGTTGCAACATCTACTTGTGCACCTCCCCTTTCGATTCCATTCGACTGGATAGTTTATCTACAGAACCGCCCAAAAGATTCGAAATTCATCAAAGCGTTTTTTAGAGGTATTGGGCTATTTCAAACGACTCAGAAGTGATGTATGCTCTAAAGAGTTAGAAAATGAATTTCTCCATTAAAAAAGGTGTCTTTATCATTTATAGTTCTGCTACAGGAACACTCAAAAGATTTCCAATACATTATGGTCAATGGCAATTTTAGGGGCATTCATCCATTTCAAGCACAATACCGTCCTACCACATAAGTTAGGTGATGGTCCGACCACGGTCACGTGCCTCCCTCAAGAACTATGCCAAAAGTCGCCAAGCTTGGCGACTTTTGGTGTACGTGTGTGCATATTTAACTCTCAAATCTCAAAAACTATTATGAAATTTCATATGGAAGAATGTTGTAACATCTAGTTGTGCATCTCGATTTTTGGTTCCAATCTACTGGAGAGTTTATTTACAGGACCACCGAAAAGAATTTTAGTACTTTAATGTCTATGGACATCTTCAATATAATACAACTGTAGACAGTCATTGTTTGGTACATGCCCAAAATCTCGCCGTCTGTCCTCGACCTTGGCGAGTTTTGGCGAAATATCGCCAAATTTGGCGATAGTCAGTCATTTGGTCCATGCCCAATGTATCGCCATTTGTCATCGTTCTTGGCGAGTTTTGGCGAAATGTCGCCAAATTTGGCGATAATCTGTCAATGTTTGGTTCATGCTTAAAATCTCGCCAAATGTCGTCGACATTAATGAGTTTCGCCGAAATATCGCCAAATTTGGCGCCAAAAATTATTTCGTATTTTATATAACTCTAAAACTTTAACCCGTAGATTTTTTAACTTTTGTATTTAGAACAATTGTAATATCTAACTGTTTTCCATATCTTTTTTGACAGCAATCGACTGAGAATTTATTTACAGGGTGAGCCAAATGCCTTTAAATACATTGAGGTGTATGGATGCATTCAATTCATTGAAAGTCTGTGGTCAATGACTACTTTGGCTATCCCCAAAATCTCGCAGACTATCTCAAGTTTGTCGGCTTTTGGTGAAATATCGCCAAATAAAGTGTCAGAAGGAAATCTTTCAAATTGAACTCAGCTTGGCGATATCGAAATATTTGGCTAGAAATCGCTAAACCTTACTATTATTGATATTTTATCTCTTTCAAACAAATAAGTTTAGAGGAAGTGCGTCGAAAATATTTTTGATCTAATGGACGTGCAAGGAAGTCATGTGTTGGACACATCAGATTTTTTATCCTTTCCAGGAATCGGAGTAGATAGTTCCTTCTTCAATATTGTTTTTTATTTAATTTAACACAGTCTTTCTGTTGGGCACACGTACGATAAAGTATTCGCTAGTTTCCTTCCAGATTCTCCCAAAAATCCTTTTGAATTGGAAAAATTCTTCCGCAGTGGTCTTTTCGTCTGGAAAATAGACTTTCGTCTATCTCGACGATTTTCCCGGGGCCACCAATTTTCTTCTTTTCTCTGGCTTTTAGAGAGTTTATGCATACCTCATGCATATAGTTGTTTCAATCTATAGTGGCTTTATTGGACATATCAAGCTGGTTTTTACCCCATTTTATCGATGTCAGTTCTTGAGCCCAATAGTAAACAAATCTCAACGCTTTCATAAATGGTAATTTACTTCTTTCAAACCAAGTTCCTCTCCGAGTAGATACACACTTTTAACACCACCTCAAATTAAATCTTCATTGTTCATCTTTATTAACATACACCTGCATTTCGTAACCATTTTCACAATTTTTATGCGACGGAACAACTTCATAGTTTTGCCAGTATTTAACAGCTCCCTCTTCTGTAGAAGGTAAGCCTCATATTTTAATCATGTTGCTTTTAACTGAAATGTTGTTTCTTAAACTAAGAAAGTATTATTTTCTGGTTTCCAGAGAAAACTACGTGTTTGGTGCCACAAAATGTTGAACTGATTATCTATCAATATGAATGTATGAACTCCTTTTATATATTTATTGCTTTAAATCTATGTACACGCGCAAATAAAAAAGGCAGTATTTATTGGTTTTTGTTTTTATAGCAACTTGGGTGGAATGTAAATATTTGACCAGAAGTATTTTAAGGTAAACCGACCTTAGCAACGCCAACTAGGTGAAAAAATTTTGGCAAAAATGTTGATGGTATAATACACAAATACCCAATTTTCTCTTAAACTGTAAGTGACTGAAACACACTTTCAATTAGAAAAGTTTCTCAAATTTAGAGTACCTTTCATACACAAGATTTTTTTTTTGCTTTTTACAAGGGGCTGTATGCATATTAAAATAAAAAATTTAATTTTTATATGATTCCCATTTTTTATCACTTATATTTGAAAAAGTGTTGCTCTAAGAAGTAAATAAGAAAAATCCCATGCCTCTGTGGAACAGGATATCATAAGTTAAAAATTTTGGCATCTGTCGCCAAATACTGAGATACTCAAGTGAGAAAAATAAAATTACTTTTCAACTGACATTAATTTATGTTAGAGGTCATTTGACAGATACATTTGATTTTTAGAAATCCTATTTTAGCTAGAATTATAATGTATGTTTGGCAGTTTCTAGAGAAAAGTAACCTACATTGTTTTCTTGTCATTCTTTATTACACATTTAAATACCTTGTCTGGAAGTGTGACATAATTAGTGAATGACCTTTAACAGACTAAATTATCAATAATTTCATTATGCAGCACCTATCAATTCAGGGAAAACTAAACATTTTAATTTCATGAGCTTGAATGCATTTATTTGCCATTTTAAAACAAATGAAAGATTATTAATTTTTACCACCTCATAGTTGATCGCCTAAAGTAAAGATTTTTTTAAACCTGAAAATGGACCGCAACACAACAGGTAAACAGTGTAAGCTGTCATTTACAATATCAATTATCTCGGTAAACATTTCACTCTGAGACATGGTATTTTCTTTTCATTTACCTTCTTAGACTCATAGCAATATTTTGCCAAACATTATTGATAATAAATAAATATAATAATTAAATTTTGTATTTTAATATGTATTCAGGCCCTGGTAAAAAATTCATGATATCTAAAAGCTAATTTAAAATTGATAAATTTTTCTGATTGAGGAAAGTATGTTTCCATCACTGATGGTTAAACAGATAATCGCTGTAACATCTATTTTGAATTACCCAGTATATACATGTGTACTAATTTGATAATCAAGATTCAGCAGAAGATACAGAATTTGTACTAGTTGCAGATTCTTCCTCATCGTTATCATTTTCATCAGTTTCACTACTTTTTTTTGGTGAACTGCTTTGGAGATGACTCACTTGTTTAACCTATAAATAAACAATATAAAAGTTAATGGTGAGAAACAGATTAATTATAAAATTCTTCTCGACACAAATATCTTGTATCATTGCAAAGGAAAATTAAAATACAGTAGAGTAACACATTAAATATGCATTACAAAAGGTGTTTTGTAAAAGAAAATAATTATGTAATGTGAAAAAATTCTTCGGTTGGACAGTTATAAATGTGTCTGATATGTTTTCTATCAGAAGCGTGATAATTTTAAACTTGAGTTAAATATTTAACTATGTTTGATCTGTAGTAAAACAATGCCACAAAAGCACTTTATTAATTTCCAACCAGAAAGCACAATTTATGAGAACTAGTGGTCGAAATTTGACCATAATATATCTAATTTTTAAGCTTAAACTGTACTAAGGTTCTTTTGTCAGAGTAAACTTCTAAAATAACTGCTTATAACTTTTTTCTTATTTTGTTCTATTATGTCAGCTGCGATCGTGCACAAAATGTGAACAATAAGAAAAATGAGGTATAACTTGGCTAAGCCATATTTAAAAAACAGTAATGCATTTTTTGATATTTTCTCGTTTATTTCATTTTATTATTTTTTTAAATTGTTATACTGGCCAGGTTTCATCAAGGCCACACAGTTATTTCGTCTGACATTTTTGAAGTATTTAAAATTTAAATAGAAAATTAATATAAAATCTCAAACCGTGGAATGATTGAACATTACTTGCTGTGATGTACAATTGACCATGTATAAAAACTGGCTGCCTCAATAACATTCCAATTTTTTTGAATGTTTGTCTCTGAGACTTGCTAAAAATTGGGGAATTAGTGAATTTTCAGATTTTTAATGTATACCTCAATTTGCTGAATATCTTTTTACATACTTGTGCAAAATTTCAAGATGACTGGTTAAACGGTTTGGATTTGTATGTTATTTAGACCACAGATTTTCATTTTTATTTATAAGGATTAAGAATAATTCAAACTGATGTAAAATATCACATTTAAGCAGACAAAAGAAAAAATAATTATACTTTTGACTGTCTTTCTAAAAGAAGATTTTGTTCTGACACTCGTCTCATGATTTCTTCTAGTTCTTTTTCATATTCCTGCTCTCTTTTAAGCTGTGATTCTCTAATAATAATAAAAAACAACATTTAAATAGATTACAACAGCTATAGTTTTGATTAAAAACAATTTCTTTTAGAAATACTTTTTACAAAAGGGTTATATTATAACTAATTTACAGAGTAAACTATTTAGCATTAAAATACTTTTGAAAAAAAATTTTAAAACAAATTGACTGGTAATGATTACTTGAAAAATAAATTTTATTATTTAGTACACATGACATAATGGTGAAAAGAGAGAAAAGAAAAACTTGATCTGTAGAATATATATATATATATATTAAAAAAGTAAAAATCAAAATCATTATTAGAGTAATTAACAAACTACCTGAAGTTCTTCACTTTTTCATCTATTTCTTTTTCTTCTGATGGAGGAATCAAGTTCTTTAATTTGCGCAAAATATCATTATTGATTCTTTTCTTTAGATCTTCTTGTTTAGCCCTTTTTTCCCTTTCTTCTCTTGCCATGATTTCTGCTCTACAAGCAATACAGTGTTATATTTAAGCATTTAAAAACTTACATTACACCAAAAATGACAGACCAGACACATTTGAAAAAATGAATTAATTAAAAAAAAGGAAATATAAGGTGATAGAAATGTACTGTTTGCTACATTATAACATGAGGAAACCTGTGGATTTTATCTCACCAATCCCAAAAGACATTTCTGAATGAGAGAAAGAGAAAATATGAATAACACACAGTAGAAACTTAAAAAGAAAGAATGTCTTCAAAGTAATTCTTACACTACTTGCACTTCTTTCAGCTTTGGACAGTATTTACCATATGATAGTTTTAATTGGCTTCAGAAACATATTTTTACCACTCTCAAAAAAAAAAAAAAAAAAAAAAAAAAACCATCATTTTTCATTTACTATGGTATGTATGCTTTCTGGGTATCTAAATTTTCCATTTCCATGCAACAATGTTCACCCAATTTAGTTTCTGATTTGGTATGCAAAAGAATAGTTAGTGAAAATAGGGATTTTTAACTCTTAACTAGCAGGACATACATACATATTAGGAATTTCATCCTTCCTTCATAAAATAAATATTGAAAATATATTTTTCACCACAGGCATCTGCAAAAACTTGAGAATATGATTAAAATAAACAATTGCCTTTCAAAGGGTTAAAGAGTGTACAAATCTTGGAAAACTTTCAGCCATGTTTTCATCCTACAAGAGCTTAAAATTTTAGTACCACACAGTTATCATTATGAAACCAAAAACTTCTATTGCAAAGTTACATTACAATATTTATTATAATTTCAAAGGAGACTAGCTTACCAATTTTTACTAAAAGCGAACAAAAATGACACTTTTTTATACCACTTAATTTAATCACTTAATGAAAAATGCTTAAAACCTTACTAATTTCAATAATGTATGCTTACTGATGTTCTGGTAAAAACCAGTTTTTATTGGTAAAAAGCTAACTCTGACTTTCTTAAACATTTTTTTGGGTGTACCTTTGAGTGTACCTCAAACTCACTGTAAGCAGAGCTACACGATGCATACAGAAATTTCTTAGCAATTTTGGACAAAACTGGAAAGTTTTTATACATTTTCACTAGACAAAGGGATTGTCAGTTTTTTAAGTCATTTTTTTTTTCCTGAAGAGAAAGTCTATTTTTTTATTAAAACCAAAGAGTTGCTTTGATGAAGCTGAAAATGTCACATGTGCATTTTCTACTTCAAAACATTCGCAAAATGTAGAACTTTTTTAGAGTCTCTGGCTCCGGATCATCAACGTTGACTTCATTACACTTTTTAGGTGGGTTATGGAGGATATCCATCTCAGTGTCAGCTACATTTAATAGTTGTACACTGTACAGCTTTACTTTTTGATAGTTGAATAATATATTCAAAACAAATATCTGAATAATTTGTTAAAATGAAATTATGACTGAATTTGTACATTATTTTCTTTGAATAGAAATATTTTATTTGTTAATCTAAAATATTTGTAAAACTGAAGTTTGTCATAACAAGATTTTATTGTAGGAGGAGTTGGGGCACAGTAGTCCGCTTTTCATTTTTTCTATCACTAAAAAATTAACTATACAGCTCGTTTCATAATAATTATCCACAAATATTACTATAACTAAAAATTTTGGAATAGCATGGTTCCATGTACCCTATACTCGGTTCATATACCCTATGTGCTCGGTTCATTGGACCAAGGTACTCCAATTCGGGTACCTTGGTCCACCTTATGGAATACATTAATGTTTCCTTATAGGGTACATGGAACCATGCTATTCCAAAATTTTTAGTTATAGTAATATTTGTGAATAAATATTATGAAATATTGTAATTGAATTATTACTTTTTCTTTCTATAATGAAACATATACTTTTTTGGATTTGTAGATCATTAAATTAATTTTTATCAGCAAAAGAAATCCTGAATTGTAAAAAAATAAATAGCAAATCACTCTTAGAACAAAGTTATTAAATAAACATTGAAAAAAAATCTTTGGCATTCCTCATTAATAATTTAAAATAAAGTTTAAAACATGTTGAAGTTAGCAAAGGATATGCCGAATGAGATTTGTGAATGGAAAGCCTTCTACTTTCTGAGCAGACACGAGGCTCTGGAAGAATAAGGAGAATGTCATTTTTGTGGATTGTTGCTTCATCAACATTTATTGGAATATATTATTTTTGTCTTGGTTGCAGAATCTCGTAATCTAATTCATCTAGTTTTGCAAACACTAATCCTACATAATGAATTATTGTTTTCTTGGTAGCAAATCTTTTAACTACATATTCACCAACTTTACTTTGTAGTTATTTATATCACAACGTTCTACATTGTCAGTAGATTCAGTATAATTAAGAGTCTTTATCAAATTCACAACTGCTACTAGAATTAATTTCTTAGAACTCTTTTAAAAGTTTTCATTTTTTCCATAACAAAGCTACAGACTCCTGTCTTTTTTTTCTTTTCAATCCTTTTAATTGGTTCATCTTCTAAAATTGCCTTAACAGGTATATCAGTAATAATTTGAGAGCATCCCCCTTTTTGCTTAACTTTTATTCTCCTAAGTTTTTTAAATTGTTATTTACTTGGGGCATGTGTATAATAATTAAAAACGAATACCTGTATATAAGTGTTAATATAACTATGAAATATAAATAGAATAATATGTAATGATTGCAATTAAAAACAAAAAAGGACAAGTCATTTTTTATTGCTTGGGGTAGGATGGCCCATGATGCAATGTGCTCCAACTCGAGTGGACCAAGGCACCCCATACTCTTGAATTTCAAAAATATAGCAATTTTTTTTCTTTATCATAAAACTAAACTAACTGTAAATAATTATTAAATCAATAAATTTACCTTATAGCAGAGATTCAGTTTACTGCTCCAATCTTAATTAAACAAATTTCAGAAAACACAGTAGCAGACCTCTGAAAATTATTCAGCAGTGCTAAAATACAATTCAGTGGAATAAAAATGGCTCCTTATCACTTTAACACGTAGTTTTTTTTATAGGATTTGTGCAACTACTAGGGGCATTTGTTGAAAATAAAATAAAATAGTATTTCAAAAATAATTGAGCCTGGTCCACTGTGCCACTACCTCCAAAGAGCCCCAACTCCTCCTGGATTCTGAAAATCGGTTAGTGCAGGTAATTGTTACTAACTATTACATTTTAAGTAATTCGCTAAACTTGATTGAGTATAGTAGTGAGTCTAATCTCACTACTATATTTGAAACTATCTTGAGAATCCCCTGCAACTAACTCTCAGTTAGTTATTGACAGTCAAAATACACGTTATTGCAAGTTTTGAAACACTTAACATGAAAGAATATGCATGTGCAATTTGTCATCTAACAATATTTTAAAATAAGTTTTCGAGATCAAATTTATAAATAACGTATCAATCTTAACACATTTTTATTACACAGACCATAAAATATAAAATAACACTATTGTAACATACAAATTTAAACTATATTAACTTAAAAGGGAATTATATACATGTTTCCATTTCAAAAGAAGAAAAATTCTTCATTTGCAAGTCAGTGATCCTTTTTATACAGCTACTCAGTATTCGGTAACTCGGTACTCGGCCAAAATGCTACTTGGTACTAGAGATGAGTTCGGGTCATTTTTTGATGCCCGAGCCCGAAATTTCAGCTAATGATAAATAAAATTCAGTTACTTCATTGATACATTATGATAATTTTTACCGTTTGTGCAAATTAAAGACAAATGTAGTTGCAAACTCTTAATGCACTTTCTAATTCTTTATATCCATGTTTATCAAATAATAACAATAATGCTTTAATTTTTATTAAAATTCTATTGAGTACTCACATCAGTGTTAAACATTCGTATGTACTTAGATATATTAGATACAGAAAAATACAAGTTATAAATCTCTTATAATGACATTAAAAAATGTTATATTTAAAACACATCCAGAAAAGAGATTTTGCATAATAAATTTAAGAAATTTGCATATAATTGCATAAAAATTTAGTTGATAGGAACAAAATTACTTTTAAAAAATATTTTATGATACGATGTGAAAATATACATTTAACTAAGATAGACCAGTAAATAATGAGGCCAAAATTTTGAATTAACAGCATTTTAACACACATACGCAAATGAAATAGCATAACACACCATTTAGTAAATTATGTGAAAAAGCTAGCTTTTTACCCACCAATTATTTTGTTGCATCCTAGCATCACATCAGTACGTTTATTTTTCCGATGAATCGCTTTTTAAAATCCGTTTCAATGAGTATGCTCAATAAAGGAAACATTTTTCACGAGCCCGAGCCATCTCTACTTGGTACATCACTAAGTATAACCACACGAACCTGACTAGTGATTCAGTAGTGTAGCCAGAATTTTTTTTTTTTTTTGGGGGGGGGGGGGGGGGTTAGGCACTGATGTAACGGATAATCTACATTATGGATCACATTCTTCATGTCAATAATAGAGCTATGCTAAATTTTACGGTGGGTTCTGACACCCCCCCCCCTCGCTACGCCACTGTAGTGATTGTGTTTGGTTGCTTGTTATATTGACCCAAGACCTTCGAAAGAAATTCTCACAGGGCCTTTAAGACAAGGTAATTTTTGAAGGGGGCAGGAATTTTAAAAATTATATATTTATATATTCTCTGAAAGTATTATATTTTCCCCAATGTATATAAATTTTATATTAGGAACACTATAGAGGGTGATTCTAAACTCTGTGTACAAACTTTTAGGGGAGATAGGGTGCATAGTAAAGAATTAGAATCACATAGCAATGTGGGGTCAAAAACGTTGTTTTCACTTACCTAGTAATAATCACTTTATGAAAAGTATTGAAGTATTTGCCTAATTTCTCAAGCAAGTTTCGGATACAATGGGCTTGTCTCTAAAAATCTCATCCAAGAAAGGAAACAGTATTTTAAAACTAATTTTTGTCACATGTTTTCTGAGAAAAATACATTAGTTTTTGACAAACAATGGTCGGAAAGTTCCCTGTTACAGCACCCATTCCAAAGTGATTATTAATAGCTAAATCATGAAGACATTTTTGATCCCACATTGTTAGAGTGATTCTGATTCCTTATTATGTACCCTATCTACCCTACAAGTTTGTACACAGAGTCACCCTGTATATTATTGAACTATATATTCTTTAGAAAATCTTGGGCCAATATAACAAGCAACTAAATATAATCACTTGTCTGCCTGTGGTTAGACACGTCATGCTATGAAAAACAAATGTCGTGTTTTCTCTTATACTGGCACTAAAATATACCATTTTAGAAAAAATATTTATGGGAGTAAATGGTCTACTGACTAATATATATAATGTAAGTAAACATATGTAATATAATAATAAAATAATCACACACACACACACAAAAAAAAAGAGAGAAAACAAAGTTTATTTAATTTTACTGTAGCATGAGAAATTCAGAGTGTAGTTTTATTTAAGGTTTAGAGTGTATGGGGAAAAAAAAACAAAAAACAAGTAAGCCCAAAAAACTTCTTTTTGATTCAATCTTTATACATATATAAAACACTATAAGATCACTTTTGAAAGGAAATAACAAAAATTGGCAACAAGAAGGTTTTGTTTATGCAATGAAAGCACAGAAGCAGTTTTTGTTTACATTCTTTAAAATATGCTTTGTTTAAATTCTTTTAAAGGAGTTAAAAAATAAATATTTAGAAAGGACTATTTACTGTAATATTTCCTATCACTTCAATAAAAATTTGAAAATCTGCTGATCATTAATAATATAAATTAGAATTTGGAATAGTAGCATTGTCTGCATTTGTCAGTTGGAACTAATTGCAGTTTGGCATCTCCAAGAAAGGAAGCTTTTAACAAAATATTGCCAAATTCGGAAAAAAAAAAATCTGGAGTGACTCCACTTGACTTTTTGAACACCTGATATTTACAAGCAAATTTCATTCAACTCAATCTGATCTAGTGTTCAGGCTAATGCACTTAAAATGATTTGAGTGCATAGAGCGCAATGTATAAGGATACTTTTGTGTAACCTTGTTAAAAAAAAAAAAAAAAAAAAAAAAACTGTAGGGCATACATTCATTAAAATTTATGTAGTATGTAAGACAGAGGCCTATAATATGCATACCTAATTTGATGTCAATCGAATGTAACATTTAGACACTAAATGATTTGCGTCCTTAGGCCATATAATACATAATAATTACTTTTTGTAAGCCTGTGAACAAACTATCAGCTTTAGACACACCAAAATCAATGCAGGTCATGAGACCGTGACGTGTAATATACATACCCTGAGCTCAATGGAATGTACCCTATAGACATTAGCGCACTTTGAAGAATTTTTGTTAATAGGCTATAATGTAAAAGAACACTTATTTGTTGCCCTGTCAAAAAGTAAAAAGTCTAATACAAAGCAAAATTTATACATACTGTGTGACGGTGACCTATAATATACATACCCAATTTGAACATCTTGGAATGCACCTTTTAGGCACTAGCTCATTTTAAATCATTTGCATGATATAAACACTTGTTGATACTTATAAGGTTAAAGGCTATCAGAACGTATTCTATCTGTAGTAATCGGAATTTTAAATTATTCTTTAAAAAACCCAATTGGTTTTTTCAAGAAAATAAACCATTTGGTTTAAACCATGCCAACCCTGGTTCTGCAGTAAGTTGGCCTACAAAGGTTTACTCACTTATATTCTAACTAGAAAATATAATTATGACTTAAAAAACATAAAGGTAAAAAAAATTAAAAAAGTTCATAAATTTAAAAAGTAATAGAAAACAGCCAATCAAAAACAACATATTTTTTTAAGTGAACAATAATATACTTTTATCTGTGGTCAGAAAATAAATTAGGAGCCTTTTATAAATGCCAGCAGAAAAAGATAGTACTGCATTAAAGTTAAACTTATTTTTATATTTTAATTAATTAATTAACTATTATTTTGTGATGTTCATATTTTTAATGAAAATTTTCTTTTAGACTAAAATTATTTTGTTTTGAAATAAAACTATAAAATTTAAATCCAAAAAATGTTATACTATAAAAAAATCTTAATAAAACCCAAAGATACCCAATAAAACCCACCTGAGTTGTTTTTTTATAACCCCGGTTCTCATACTCAAGTGTTACTTTAGTATGAAAGATATCTAATGAAAACAGAAAAGAAAGACAGAAGACAAACATTTCAACATACTCTTCTATTAAAAAAAGGAAGCAAATTCAAACTGAACAAATATGACAAACTATTCAATTTTAAAATCATCAGTAAAATGTAACAAACTTTAGAATTTAACTAGATTACCTAATCTGTTTTTCTCTTAATATAGCTGCATTTGACATTCGAACTGGGAAATACATAAATGGCAGTGCCTCTGTTTCAGTTAACTGCTTTATATTAGACGACTTAAAGTCAGTTAATAAATTAGATGTTTTACAATTTTCTAGTTTTTTATGAATGTTAACTTCCAAAACCTTTTTATTCCAGCTATCAATAGTTTCTGAGCATTTTTTTGCATATAACCTATTAGTAATGTCAGCAATATTTTTTGGTTTTGATTTAGTTTGTGCTTTATTCAAATTATATAGATCAATCAATGAACGAGAATTGGTAATAGTCTTTTGAGAAAAAGGCAAAGATGACTGCTCTTTGATTTGTTTAGCCCTTTCACTGATAAGCATTTTCCTTACTTCTTCCTTGTTTTTCAACTTTTCAGATACTTTAGGGCTTAAAATGTGCTTTGGAGCCGGTTTTGCTTTAAAACAGTGATCACTTTTTTGTGTTAAATCTGATGATGATTTTGTTTTTTCCAATATCCTTGATGAGGAATGCAAAGTAAATGGCTTAGTGCTACTTAAAATTTCCATGCATTTTTCTTTTCTTTTTTCCCTGTGTTTTTCTTTTTCTTGAACCATTTGTTTATAGAGTGGTAAGAAAGTACTTTTTGGAACAGGCCTGCAACTTGCTCTAATTTGCAGTTCCTTTTCTATCTCATTCTCAAGGTTTTGTTTCATTTTTAAAATTTTCTCTTGTTTAATTTTTTGACGTTCTTCGTTTTTTGAATACAAAGAAAAGGGTCTGGGAACTGTGCATTTAATTTTATAATCACTGTTTTGTCTAGAACTCAATTGATTTCCACTATCAGCATTTTCGTCATTTTTTTCACGGTTAAAACTACTGTTTCTGAATTCACTGCACTTGCATCGATTACAAGATGAACACCGAGATATGAACCTTTCGCATTTAAAGCATAATTCCTTCACAGAAGTACAACAAGATTTAACATAGTGACTTTGGCCAAAGTGAGAGCATGAAGATGCATTATTTAAATTATTAATAATAGTTTCGGATTCTTCCTCCGAATTACATTCCTTTGGTGACATAATTTCGTTATACAGCAGAGTAATATTTTTTAAAGCCTTTTTAGCAGCTCTTTCAACTTCTAGAATTTTTTCAGTATCTTCTACATTAACAGGAAAATTAAAAGCAGTAGACCCAGATTGGTAATTCATTTCGTAACATACGTATATTTCTAGAAAAATCCAACAGGGTCATAAATAGTCATGACGTAACATAGACCAGGTTAATAATCGTCATATTTATAAGTATTAACATTAAATATCAGATGTAAATTTATACGAGAAGTATAACAGTCTTCTTTTAATCCACTATTAAATATCGAAGACCACAACCAGAGACTATCACACCGATCACAACTAAAGTTTGTAAACAACTTTGAAATCCTGTCAGTTAATTAGACCGTTAAAACGATGGTGGTTTCATAAAAATATCCCTTACTTTTGATTGATTGAAATAAAAACTCTATTATGAGTATGTTTCTATGTTTTTAACCAGTAAAACTGATACCTTTAATTTATTTTTCGATTTTTGAACTGGTTTACGAATTTTTTTTAACTATTTAAGGTTAAAATTATTAAAGTATGGCGTATGGCAACGACATTTTCTGTTTGTCAACATTCGACTTATAGCCAGCGATTCGATCTCGCTTTTCATTCACCGATAGAGTTCAACAACAGAGTGAAAATGAATATAATTAAAACATTTATGGTACATAAACCAACGTTGACTTTTTGTTCAAAGCGTTTTTACAGTTTACAAGTCCAAGATCCTCATAAACTTGTTGAAACTTCATGGGATATTGTTATATCTGGAGGTGGAATGGTTGGTTGTGCTCTTGCTTGTGCATTAGGTTTGTAGTTTTCTAAACACATTGCTCACGCTTAATTATCGCCTGTTATAATTTTCATTATTAAGTATTTCACAAATTTTAAATGTACATATTTTAAGTAGACTTAACTTTAAAAATCAATTGAAACTTGCAGAAAATCATAAATGAATTT
Organism: Cheiracanthium punctorium; assembly: GCA_038373885.1. Taxonomy (NCBI): domain Eukaryota; kingdom Metazoa; phylum Arthropoda; class Arachnida; order Araneae; family Cheiracanthiidae; genus Cheiracanthium; species Cheiracanthium punctorium. Next base: position 308,331 of record JAWZYV010000979.1, on the reverse strand, counting down.
AAATAACTAAATTCAGTTAAAAATATACAAAATAAAAGTTGGTTTTTAATCATTAGGTATTGGAGACATCAGTAAAGGAATGCTGGTACTTGCGTATTATCCCGGTGGTCATTCCCGCCAAACTATTTTTTCGTCAAATGAGTTCTCAAACTGTTGTCAATCGTATTCAAAACCATTATTAATATCATGTGCCCAGCATTTATCTTGGCAAAAAAAATCTCTCGTCTTGGCGGACCACTGGAATAATTAATACGTAGGGTACCAGAATGCTCAGTAAAAGATTGCCATTTCGAAAAAGGATGGAGATAGAATATTTCTCCCTACCTCTGTAAATAAATTTGAAGACAGAATAATCGCAGTTTTTTGTTAATTATCGGATTTCCGGGGAAAATTAAAAAATCACTTATGTTCTAATAAATTCTTCTAAATCCAGCTTTAGACAAAATGGCTTCCAGTGCTGAATGACAATAATTTAGGATATAAATGACTATTATTTCCAACTTTTAGTTAAAAAAAAAAATTACTGTCATAATATCAAAAAATAAAAAATTAAGAATAACGTAGGGGACAAATATTGGGGGACAGAGGCATTTGCATTATAAAATGGAAAATAGAAAAGGGTGCTATGTTTTTTTAAAAATGTTTTATGTTTAAGGGTGCTATGTTTCTATTTTCCATTTCCTTTGTTTTTTTTTTTATTTTTTTAGCTCTAATCTTAATAATGCAAGAAGCAAGTTTATATAAATGAAATATTGCTTAAACAAATATAACTAAAAAGAAAAAGATAATTAAAAAAGTAAAATATGCTAAGGCGACATAACATTTTACTGCACACAGTCTTCAATAAACCTATTTAAAAAGCAAAAAATACAAGAAATCTAAAATTAATAATTATGTTAGAATAGTAATATATCTGCAGTATATTATTTAATGTCTACATTTTAGTTCAGAACAGATTTGTGGGAAATATAAAATCAGAAAGTGTTGGGAAATAAAAGGATGCTTTAATTTTGGAATGACCCAATAGGAAAAAATCCATTTGAGATTTATTAAAAGAATGCTATTTAGTGTGTTTGAAAGCGTTTTATATTTTTTACGGGAACCCATAAATTAGTTTCAACTTCCAATATTAGCAGTAATTGTTGGATACTCATTTTAAAAATGTGAATTGTTAAAGCAATATAAAACTACTAGTATGTGTCATTAACATTTGAAGGGTCCATGGGAAGAACGATGAGAGTCCACTTTTCGTCAATGTTGAGGTTTCTACTGCATTCTGTAGTTCATTAGTGGCACTATTAATATCCAGACCCATAAGGGGAAAGAACAACGAGAATACACTGAAAAAATAGCCCAAAGATACAGTTTACTGGGGAAGAATTGTGAAAGCCCCGTGCGCCTTTCGATTTTTGGAAAATCAGCTGTATTGGACTCTCATCGTTCTTCCCGTGGATCCTTCATTTGAAATAGTAAACTCTTCATCCATAATTAGGGGCATAGTATTCAAATCTTATGTAGTTGCAAGAAATTATATGTAAATAGCTTTTGTTCTGAGGGCAATAATTGAAAGAAATACTTTCTGGGTTGTTGTTTTACTTGCTTTTAATCATTCTTTACGCAGAGAGCTGCATGTATACAAGTAAACAGTTGTGTTGGAAAGTATTTTACGATCAATACATTTGTCTTGTTTTACCAGTTTTAAGGTGTGAATGGGATTTCAAATTCAGTTAATGACAAATTCAAATCACCTAGATTTTAAAAATTAACAGATGAATGTGCACAATTAAGTGGCGGGAGCAATTGATAGTACACTCGAAAAGATGCCTTAGAAAATCCCTCGGTTGTGCTTTTTTGAATGATAAAAGTCTGTTCACAGCTTTAGTAGAAGTGAAAGCTGCTCTGAATAGAAAACCTCTTGTGTATGAATATGGAATTGAAAATCAAGATGACACTCTGACTCCAGTGCATTTTTTTGTCAGACAGAAGTTAACAACCATAACATCTGTTCCTGGGCTGACAAATGAAAACATGAAACTTGTTCCTTTTTACAAAAGGCAGTACTTCCCTTTATGTGACACATAGAAAACCTGGTATTCTTCAGGGACGTAAAGGACTCATATCCTGAAAAAATGATGAGTTTTCAGCACCAGAAAGTAACGTATTTAGCTCTAACATATATACAAATGATACAAAGCTAAATCACTGTTCTTCGTAACAAGTATACAAATTTTTGAAAGTATGAAGAACAAGAACTCTTGGGAGTTATAAAAGATATTTAGGCTACGGTTATGATGCAACATGTACATTTTTAACATGATCCAGAAAGTCTGTGATGCATGCCAAGCAAAGTCCGAAGAAATAAATCCATTTTAAAATATTTAATTGCTAGTTTTTTTTTTAAAGCTTTTTTTTTAACCTCCTGTTGGGCATTTCTCCACTGCACAGTATATTATGCATAGATTTGTAGAATAAGGTTCAAAATATGGTATATTCTATTAGCTGTATACCAGTTCTTCATGGTAAGCTACAAATATTTAGTTCAAATCACTTCCAGTGGTGTAGAATCTTAAAAAAGAAAAAAAAGCAAAATTATTTAACTTTCTGATGTGAAGTGTGTAGAAAAATTTTACCATCCACAGATGTTTCACTACTTGCCAATAGACACAACATAAACCCATAATTTATCATATAACAATGAACAAGGCTCAAGGCTAAGATGATAAAAATTTTGTGATGATTAAATTATTTGATATATGAACCATGCCACATTGATTAACAAAAATTATTTAAATTTAGCAAGTATCATGGGTGCCCATAGAAATTTTTTTAGGGGGGGGGGCATCAAAAATATTTTCTAGAGGGGGGCAAATTTAGCTCTAGTAACAATTTCAGTTTCGATTTTGCTTTGTGATGCAATTGGGTTTCATCTTAAGACAATATGCTAAAAAACTCTAAGAGTGGGTGGGTGGGGGTTGGGGGGGTAAGTGCCTTATCTTGCCCTCTCCTTATGGGTGCCCATGGTAAGTATTTTTAAATGTCATAATTTATTAAGTAATATAAAATGTAATACTTATTTTTAAATGTAATAATTTATTAAGTACTTTAAAGATAATAATACTTAAATTTACAAAGGAAGATACATAATGCTAATTACTATCATATACTAATGGATACTTCTACACTATTATTATTATTACTTTATAAGCTTTTATTTTTAACAGTTTTAAAAATCTAGAAAATTTATTCACCACAGGAATTAAACTCACTCCCCTATAGTGAGTGGGCGAGTGTAATTCCCCACTCCTGTATATAGCACAGTTACAACATAATGATACAAAAAATATAGCAGTGTAATTTGATTGAAAAATGCCTTATTTTAATTTTATTACATGTCTGTGAAATATTATGTTATGTACAAAGCCTGATGTGCAATTGCTTTTACAGGATCTTCTAAGTTTTTGGAAAAGAAAAATATTTTATTATTAGAAAATAGTCAGAAAACAGAATATAAAATTGATCCGGAAAAGTATTCTAATCGAGTATGTGCACTTAATAAGAATACAAAATCTCTCTTCGAAAGTAAGTCTGTTTCAGTTAAAACAAATTATAAAATTTATGAGTTTCCCCATAATATTTGAATTTTGTGTTATATTTAAAAGTGTTCATAATAGTAATAATATATATATATATATATATATATATATATCTTTTTGTAAATTAAAAGACCTCAATTTCAGGTTTCAATGCATGGGAAAAAATTTGCAATTTAAGAATTAAAGAAGTGAAGAAAATGTGTGTAAGTTACAATTTGAAATTTATTTTTATGCTTTAAAATCTAAAATATTATATTTGAATGTTTTTTAACCCAGTAAACTTTTTATATATTCAGGAAAAAGGTCATAGTTTAATTTATATCATTAAAAAAATATTAAAAGCTTTATTTTATTTTACCCCTTTAAAATAATATAGCTGAAACTAATCTGTGTAAATCTAATTTCTGGAATTTAATATTTTAGGAATTTTCTTTATATTCATCATTCTACATATGTTTTATAATAGCTTTTTTATAAAATTGACAGGTACCATTATCTGTAACTTACACTGCCGGTTTATTAATTAAAAGCGAAGCATTAAGTTTCTTTTCACTTGTACCAGATGTATGCGCTTTTATAAATACAATATTCAATGCAGGGGCGTAGCAAGGAAAATTTTTAGTGTGGAGTTATAAAATATAGTGTAGCAAAAATGCATAAATAAACAAAATTTCAGCACAATATAAACATCTAAAAGCTCATGCTAAGTTATAAGTAAACTTCAGATTGGAAAAATATATTCCAAGTCTTCTCCCTCCCTGGCCACACTCCTGAATCAATGATAGTTTTTCTGGAGAGGGAAGATTTTTAAAGGATATATAAATGATGAAAATAATTGTTTTTAAGTCTAAAATAATAACTTTCATCCTGCAGCTTATAATGACAGGGTATTGTGTTTGCTATTTATTATCTTTTGTGTCTCAGTGCCAGATGTTGTATTAAATAAATAAATATGTCATTTCACATATACAGGTGAAATGACATATTTATTTATTTAATACAACTTATAATAAAAGGAGACTATTTACTACTCATTGTAGTAGTAAATAGTCTCCTATTCTTACACGAGAATAGGCGACTATTTACATGTAAAAACTGCTAAAAAGGAACTGTTTTTAGGAAAATGGCAACTATTTTTCTAGGAGTAACAATGCAATTTCTCTTTTTCACCACGTTTCACTTTAGTGCGTGTAAACACACTACTAACAACATGAGAAACACTGAGCGTAGCGCAACAGTGTACACCCGTAGATTTTGAGAAATATCTGGCAAGAACAGATAAGCTAGATTCATACCTCCTGTGTAGTTCCATTGTAGTTCACTACAGTAAAAGATGTGTTTTCATAATCAAAAAATTGACGAAACTTCAAAATTTCAAAAACATAATGCAGACAACTTTTGGAATGACACAGTGGTATATCGTTTACTTTGTTGTAGAAATTCTGCTGAATCATCGGATTTGTATTAGAGAGTATGCTTTAAAGTCTGGGGTTTGTAGAAAGTTTCAGTAGCCAGTTGAGATGTCAGGGCGAAACACAAACATAACTGTTTTTAGAAACTTCACAAATAATCTTCAAAGCACAATTTACAGGAATTTACAAGCAGTAATTCTATAGATAACTAGTTATCAATCACAGAAACTTCCTCAATTTCTTTACAGTAAATAAAATTGTTCCATTTGCTAAAATATCAGAATACCCAAGCCAAACCCTTGACTGCGCCACAGCATACAACAATACTGAATTCATAAACAAATTTTAAAATACAGCTTGGCAAAACAACAATGCCATTGGCATCAAAATTATGCAAAGCGTTGTGTTCTTAATAGCTAGTGTTTGATTGAAAATCCAATTCAAGACTGAAACAGTGGGATGACCTACTCATGTATTTATACTTATTGGAGAGTTTTCTCTTAAGTTCTGGCAAAAACTGTCTAGTAAATTCGCTATCATTTTCCTCGCATCATTTGTGTAAAGCTAAGGTAAGAAAACATTGCTGGCCTCATTTTTTTTGTAAAAAAAAAAAAAAAAAATGTATGTCAGATGTTGCTAGTCTTGGCGATTTTGATTGGCGGAAAAATTGGTGCAAAAAAATCAGCCCCCAAAACTTAACCCAGCCAAATGATATCGCCAATATTTTACAAGAACCACCAATTCTGATGCTATCCTATGTGAATATTAAATGTTCCTATCTTGCATTCTATTAACCGATTTACATCCGACAAAGTGCAAAACTTAATTTTAGTAACACTATTAACTTTTATTAGTAGTAATGTATGCTTCATAAAAATGAATACACCTGCTGCTTGTTTTTAAACTGTGTATTTTTTTCCATGTTTAGAAAGAATTTTTTTTTTCAATTTTTAAAAAGGTTTATAACTTTTTATTTTGAATATTTATTTATTTTTTAATTCACATAATAATTCAATAAAAAGTTATGTTAAAAATTCCATGATCTAAAATTCTATAATCTGCATGTTTGATTCTGGTGTATGTAGTTTTGAGAGAGTCTACTGTATTTTGTATTTCATGTTTAATTAAAAATACTTGGAAAATACATTGAAAACTGTCTCCTTTATAATGTTTTGTTCTATGAACTTCTGCATCTAAGGAAACAGAACTAAACTGCAAGCATCATCTGCTACGGAGTAATATACAATGAATTTAATCTTTACAAATATTATATAAACTTCTTTCAGAAAACAAAAATGTGTATTTAACATTCCTTAAACTTTTTTTAGAAGATTTCAGTGAGTTTAGATTGTTAAAAAGGGCCATAAAGGCTACTATTTTGTAACCTGGGCTACTATCAGGCTACTATTTTGTACCCTGAAGGTTACTAAACAACTATTTCTGTGGCTGTGCTGTGGTGGACACCCCGGATATACTATTGGTTTCCTGGAACTTCCTTGTTTGCTTATGATACCCATAACAAGGAGCATGTAAGCTCTAGTTGCAAATTAGCTTCCTTATGATGTGAATAAATATTAAAGGAAGCTTTCTATTTTATTAGATAAACTTTGTTCACAGTTTAAATGCAATGGGGCTCCAACTGAAGTCATCAATAAATTCATCTGCATGAAGCCACTTTTATATCTGGGTCATTCCATATAAAATCAACCAATTTTAAGAAATCGTTGTACCACACCATTTTTGATTTTCATGCGATTTTGTAGGTAAATGTACATCTCTTGTGTATCTCAAAACAGTTTTTTTTTATTTCTTAAAAAAATTGTTTTCTTGTTGTGGTGTGTAAAAATCACCATTTTAGATTAATTTTCATAAAGCTGTAGAATTTTTGTTTGAATTAGCAGGAAGATCAGATAGGGCTTATTGGAAACCTTTAAAAATGGACTTTTAAATGCGCATAATAAATTAGATTTATGTTAAGCCTAATTACAGTTTTTTAGACATTGAATAGTCATTCACAAACTTATGTTTTTTGTCAATTTAGTCAGTAAAAAAACAATGATTGACTTTCAGTAACAAACCAATTTTTTTTATGATGCACTTACATATCAATACTATATGCAGAAAAAAAAAATTAAGCTGTTACTACCGGTCTTCATCCTGAAAAAGTTGCTTTCAAAAAATTGAAAAATGTGCTTTTTCACTCTCAAAAAAAGGGGAACGGGTGATAAAAATCTGAAAATGATATGGTGCAAAGTCCTTATACTGTACTTTAAAACAAAATAAAAACTGTCTTGTTATTCCAAAAGACAGAGGAGGTACACACTCTTGAAGTAATACAAAAAGTACTCCTTGATTTTGAGACTACGTTAAATTTTCAGACCTCCGAAAAGTCATTGAGACAAGTGATAAAATTCTCAAAATGACATGTTAAGACGCTCTTATACTGTAATTTAAAACAAAAACAAAAATTGTCTTGTTATTTCAAAAGACAGGAGATACACACTTTTGAAGATTCGATTTGTGTTTCTGTGTTTGGGCAGATAATGAGAATTCCATCATGGCCGCACATGGCGGCTCTCCAGCTCCAGAATGATTCTGTTTTATTGCGAGAGTGGGTGTATACCTATTGTCTGAAATTACTTTGTAATGCTGCTTATGTCAAGAACAACATTTTTTTAAGGGAAAAAAAACTGTTTTGTGATACACAAGATATGTACATATTACCTAGAAAATCTCATGAAAATAAAAAATGGTGCAGCACAACCTATTTGTTGATATAAAATGGAATGACCCATCCACTTTCTGAAATTGAAATGCTTTTGGTTAAGTTTAAAAGGGGAAATATTTGATTTTGAAATTCCTTGTTTTTAAAATTAGCATAATTTTTTTGTGTGTGATCTTCTTCCCAGATGTAGAAATATGTGAAGACATTGAAACTTTTTTTTTTTTTTTTTTAATGGAATGTAACTCAGTTAAGCATTTATCATAGTCATTTTGAATATTTAAAGAAAAATAAATACAAAGAATTTATTATTATTATTTTTTCTAACCGTATTACAAATTTGGCAAAATTGATGGGGAAAAAGTTTTATAGTCTGCATCACATTGCAGCAAGACAAAAAGTTTTTTTTTGGTCTTGCTGAGCTGGTTAGAAATCACGACATGATCATGATTATAGTGAGTTCAAACATAATGAAACTTTTTCACCAACAAATATTGTATAAAATCTATTGTACATTATTGATGTTCATCCTACATTTAACATTAATTTGGCAAAAATTTAAGATATTTATTTCCTTTCATTCTTTTTAAAAATATGTCAATATGAAGTATTTTTCTTTGTTCAGAAATGTTTCCTCAGATGTGACTTTTGCTTATTATAGTGTTTTATATTGTTATGCAGATAAGCAATTGCTTAATGACCAGAATAACAGCAGTTAAGTGAACATAGAGGGTTGTTTCAGGCTGCTTGTATGAGGACTAGGGATGGCTAATATTGAAATTTCTACATTATTATACATAGTCAGCCTTACATAAGAGTTTTACAATGCATGAATGTTAAAGTACAAAGTAAATTATTATGTAATGTGATCTGTCATTTGTTTCCTCTTTTATCCACATGGAAAACAACACAAATTTCTAAAATGAACTTTCAGTATTAGCCCGAATATAACACAACATTTTTTGACTGATCATTTCCTGTTAAAAACCTAACCCATGCTAAATTGAAGATCTAGATAATGGGTTTTTCTAATTATCTTGATAAAAAATTTTGTTGTTGAGTTATACACTGTCTACCAATAAGTATTTGGACACCTGTGATAGAAAAGAAAAACTATATTCAAAATCAATACTTGGTAGAGCCTCCACAAGAGGCAATTACAGCATGAACCCTCCGGGGCATATTTTCCACAAGTCTTTGTATTACAGCTAGTGGTATTGTCTTCCACTCGGCTTGGAGTAGACATAGAAGTTCCTTCACCGATTTTGGACGGGTAGTGCACCCCTTAATTCGGCAATCCAACTCGTCCCAGAGGTTCTCGATAGGGTTCAGGTCTGGGCTCTGGGCAGGCCAGTCCATTCGACAAACACCATTGGCACCATACCAAGCCTTGGTTAACCTCGGAACATGACAACTGGAATTGTCATCGTGAAAGTAACAGGGGTCCAACCCGTAAAACTGCCACAACGTAAGACGCACATTGTCACCCAAAATAGTGCAGCAGGCATCGACGTTGAGCTTACCATGAATGGGGACCAAGGGTCCCAGTCCATACCAGGAGAAACACTCCCAGACCATAATTCCACCTCTGCCGAACTTGACTGTTGGCACAATGCATTCTGGCAGGAGACGTTCTCCAGGCAAACCCAGACCCTGCCATCCGAACGGTAAAGGGTAAACCATGATTTGTCGCTCCAAAGAACCCGTTTCCACTGATCTAGGGTCCAATTTCGATGTGCTTTGCACCACATTAACCGAGCAGTGCGGTTGGACTTTGTGATCAAAGGCTTATGGGCAGCAACACGACCACGAAAACCAAGCAGATGTGCTTCCTTACGGATGGTATTCATTGAAACAATACTCCCAGGTGCCTATCGAAACTCCTCGTGGATGAGGACCATCGGTTGGGTGCGGTTCTTCCGAATTTCTCTAGACAGCACTCGTCGGTCTCTATCTCCCAGTTTCATTGGTCTGCGGACTCTGGGCACATTCCAACAATCACCGCTCACCTTCCTCTTCTCAATCACATAGGCCACTGTCAATTTTGGGTACTTCAGATCGCTGGATATGTCCCTTAAGGATCGGCCACATTTGTGATACCCGATAATTATACCTTTCTCGAAATCAGAGAGCTCCGAACTGTGCGGCATCTTGCATGCGACTAATGCCGATGCTGTTTCCTACACGATATATACCGGCGGAGGCCATGACGTACCTCATGACTGCAGATATCACCATTTGCATAGGTGTCCAAATACTTATTGGTAGACAGTGTATTTGTGCTAAAAAGGTGAATACAATTTTATACAGAAACTAGGGTCCAAGGCCCCCAGACTCGCTACGCTCGCTTTTCGTATGAGGCATTCGACCCCTAATAAGGCTTATTCGTAAAAAAGACATAATTTCAACAGACAAAACCCGAAGATTGGATCAGATAGAATGTTACTGAGCTACACATTTCATGGTTCTTGCATGTTCATTGATACATAAAAATTTAAACTTCACACTACAGTAGATCCCCTCCCCTTCATAACACGGAAGATATTTTGTTATGGGAATACGGGTCCTGAGCTATACCCCACCTGGAGTGTGGACTCCGCTTATAATCACTGGAAAAATTATTTGCACTCCTCAGAAACACAATGATATTTAGTATTGCCATTCAAAAGTTATATTAATTAGGAGCTAAAGCATAATAAAATCAGAAAATCTATTTCAGCTGTATTTTTAATAATGTAAAACCTATTGGACACCTTGCAAATTTGCCACCCATGGCGATTTTTCATTATTTGGCGACTTGCGTACATGCAAAGTTAATAAAAGCTACGGGACAGATAGGATAGCTTGCCACCAATGGCGACTTTTCATTATTTGGCGATTTACACATGCTCACAACCAGGGGCGTAGCCAGAAATTTTTCATGGGGGGGGTTACGACTACTACAACTCATATATATGTATACGTGTGTGTGATAATGTAGTGAAGAATATACATTTTGTATGGCAAATATTTCTCATGGGGGCTTATGACCCCCCTAACCCCCCCCCCTTGGCTACGCCCCTGCTCACAACCTATAATTACTCTTCATTTAAGGTTATCGGAAAACCGTTATTCATATTTTCATTTATATAATCATTTGCAGATTGGCGTACTTAGCACCACGAATTATACCATCTCGTCGCGCTAGCAAATATCCAAAGTGTACTATAACTGCTATAATGGCATAGTTAACGCCGCCAAATATTTCTACTGGTAGCAAATAATCCAGCTGGACCGAACCGGCTTTAAAATAATCTGCATTTTAATTATTTTTCATTTTCAAGATATTAGTTATTCTGTTTTTGAAAAATGAATAATTGCTAATTCTTAACTCCTGTTGTCTAAGCAAACTTACTATTTGAAAATTGTCAACTTTGTGTAACACATTTTGAGTTACTTATTTCATATTATTGTAACCTATTTATAGAAAAAAAACAGGTGATGCCTATTCTACAGCTTACGAAATATTGTAACAATAGATTAAAGCTGTTGTGAACTAATAGTATTTAAATATATGTAAAAAATATATGTGAAGCATATTCTGTAGCTTACGAAATACTGTAACAATAGATTAAAGCTGTTGTGAACTAATGGTATTTAAATATATGTAAAATTATGTGGCATACTTTTATGTCGCATTTTTGGGACACGTTTTTCATACAATTTTTAATAAAAGGGGTGAGAGATAAAATGACATAGTCATTAATATATGGAGAAAATCTGCCCAGAAAAATGCCCAATTCCATCTAAATGAAAATTCCAAAACCTTATTCTCAGGTGTATTCAGCAGACGATAAATTGCGCCAAGCATTAGAATAATCTCCTCAAAATCGCACAAAACCGTTTAATTTTTAGCCAAATTAAAAAGTTGCACAGTTTAGTCTCAGAAAATTTCTAAATATGTTTCTTTTGAGTATAAAACATTTCATTCCTGCTCTGATTTCCCATGCACACGATATTTTAATTTAAAAACAGCCTTACAAATAATATAGACAAAAAAAAAAAAATCGTTATTCTTTTATTTTTACTTCAAGAGTCTGAATCATTTAATAAACTTGCCGAATGTGGCAACCTAGATAAGCTTAAATGTCGCTTTTTTTCCACTGTGGGGTTACAATTACGAAATGGCGGAAAGCAAAAATTAGCCTTTTGCGATACGTTTTTTATCGATATCTCCTAAAATAATTCGAATTTTGAAAAAATCGCTTCGAGGTGTGTCGGGAACTGTTATGGAAAATTTCCGTACAAAATTTGGTAGGTCTACGATCACCGCGAGACACATTCAAACAAACTAACTAACAGTTTACACACTGTTTTATTAATATAGAAGAAAGATAGTTTTTATTTTGGCGTAAAATGGGCGTAATTCTAACTCATGTTTGTAAATTTCACGCGATTCTAGATACTTGGAAACACTTTGTTGCAAAGGAATGAATGATTTTATGCCAAATCTGGTAACCATTCTGTTTATTTTTTCAGTATTTTATTAATATCTTCTAAAATAATTCGATTTTCGAAATTTAACTCAGATTAGCAGGTTCCTCGGAATTTTTCGAATCTGTGGGCACCTTAGTCGAAACTCAAATCCCCACGGTTTAGGAGGTGATAAGCTGACAAGCTTTGACAGCGCCAGCGGCGGCCTTTACTTTTTTTTAGAATAGAGAGATAACCATTTGGCTATTGTTTGACAGTTCGGTTTCTCTGTATCAAATTGTCAGAATGTCTGCATAAGTATAGTAAAATTCTAGCCTTGCATTGAAAAGAATTGAATTGTTTTAATTCCATGCAAATTCATGATTTTTTTTTTAAATAATGGGCGAGCACTTGATTTAATGCTTCATCAGGCAGTTTCCACTACAACAACCCAAAAATATTGGCCATACTATTATTACTGTTGGCCATTACTTGCAGGGCCAACCCTGCAGGTGGCTAACATTATCCACATGATGGGACTGACAAGTTAACACCCAAATCCAAGCTGGAAATCGAACTTGCACCCAAGACATGATAGAAAGTTTTTTAGCCACTACACCACCTAAGCAGTTGATTATGGTAATTGAATTGCTACAATTCTATGTTTCCAACTTGTTAAAGATATCCTTCTTGCAACATAAGGGGCTATTATCAGCCTTATTCAGCCCTGCTGAAATCTGGCAAGCATTGCAGATATCATTTTATGATTACCAATGTCCTGATCTGTGTCATTAGCTACAGATTTGTAATTGGCTGCCATGCTCATCTCAGTGATATGTTGAGCCAGTTTTTGGCCATACAGACAGTGCTAGAATTGGTATCAGCATGTGGTATTGAACTGATAGTTCCAGAAAAAATAGTAGTGGTGGCAGTCAGCAAATTGTCTTACAATAGCTCCGTGTTTCTTGGTTATGCTTATAATTAGTGTGTCACATTGCTTTTGTTAATTCATTTCATGCTTAATTGTAAAAATGTATTCTTTGTTTTAGGTGTGGGAAGCATCATCAGATGCCCGGATTACATTTCAGCATGATAAAATGGCTGATGACATTGCTTACATTGTTGAAAACGATGTAATACTGAATTCTCTGTATTCTACAATTCAGGAATTGCAACCTAGCGTTAATGTACTTCCTGGAGCCAAAGCAGTTGATTATATTTTCCCATCTGATGATTCAGAGTTGGTGACAGTTAATCTTGCTAATGATGTCAAGCTCAGAACTAAATTACTGGTAGTCTGCATTTGTTTATTGAATTATTATTTATCTTTCTGTAAAAGTATTATCTTTGTAAAACTTACTTATCATTTATCATGCACCATGCGTGCATTGAAAGTTCTTTTTTATAGAGCTTATGAGTAGTATTTATTAGTTAATTAATTCTACTAATTTGCTAATCCAAAATTATTATTCTGGAATAAAACTTGTTTGTGTAGTTGGTACAACTGTATTTAATATTTTATTTTATATTTAGGTTGGTGCTGATGGAGTTAATTCTCTTGTTCGTAAGAAGATGAATGTTAAATATGTGTCTTGGAATTATGGACAAAAAGGAATAGTTGCTACTTTAAAATTATCAGAAGTAAAGTTCATTAATATATATTTATGTTAAATATGTATTTTTTTGTATAGATAACATTTAGATCTTTTAAGTATTGAAACTTTTTTAACAAAAAGGGGAAAAAAACCCATATACTATAATGATTAAGATATTGCTACCACCATGGCAAAAATTTGTGAATCTACAAATTTGGAGATTTTTGCTTAAATCCATTTTCAAGGTCTCTAAACAGTGCTGTATACTGTGCAAAAGCCATAACTCTTACTTTTTTAATGATGAGTATGCTTTTACTGTGTCTCCAGCATTATACTTTATTTTTATTGATAGTTAATTATAATTTTAATTTATCAATTTTTTAATTATAAGTATCCGTGAAATGAAACAATCCAGGACACTTAATATTATTTCTATAAAAATATAAACACAAGGTTGAATTTTCATTTTATTTAGTCCCTTGCGTTATCAGTCCCCTGTGTTACTATGGTATTGGTAACAGTTATGTTATGCTACCATACTTAACCCCTTGCCTGTGTAATATATTTGAGAGAAACGTGCCAAAAATGGGAAAAAAAAATTCTTTTCAATTTTGTTGATTAACTCAGGCATTCCAAAATTGGTGTATTTGCATTGCCCAAACTCAGTTCAGGCATCACAGGCAAAGGGTTAATATTTAGCTATTTTTCGTTAGTTTAACGGTATTTAGAAGCTTTTTTCTTTTAACCGAGTTGGTAGAGAGGGTGAAGGAAAGCATGCAAACTAAAGAATCTTTGAACAAAGGACAAATCAGCACAGTGTTACCAATTCTGAAACAAAAATTGGGGACATTTTATAAATTCATTACTCTTTTCAAATAAGCTTCTATTTACTCAATTAAATCATTATTAACATTCATAAAAATGAAAAAAAGCATGATTATTTTTTTAAGAATTGGGAAGAAAAATTTATTATAATTAAAATTTTGTCTCCAACAGCTGTTTTATGTTCTGGGGATAAATCGAAAAGAATCCTGAAACAGGGGACATATTTTGTCACTGCACTGTAGACTAGATATAACACCATTACTTTATTTAAACTATTTTTACTTTCCAAACAAGTACCATGCAAGGAAAGTTTTGTAATCATAAAAAAATTCAACTTTGAGATTTTGGTGTATTTACACGTTTTGAGGTCTTCTGAGTTCATTTATGCTGTTTTTATGAAATGTGTGAATGTGTATGTGAGTGAACACGATAGCTCCTAAATTGTGCACTCAATTGAGCTCAAACTTGGTATGCATATTATACGTTACTGACATATGATCGGTATTGATTTTGGTGTGTATCGGATTTACAGTTTTTTTTTACAGGACTACGACAAAGATTTCTGTTGCATTGTGGCCTATGGTCAGAAATTCTTGAAAGTGCACTAGTGTTTAAACAGTGCTTTCAATTGAGCTCAAACTTGGTACGTATATTATAGGTCACCGATGCAAGACTGGTATTGATTTTGGTGAATATAGGATTTATAGTTTTTTTAGAGGGCTGCAAAAAAGATTTTTTATACATTATGGTCAATGGACCGAAATTCTTGAAAGTGCACTAGCTTGTAAATGTTGTAATCGATTGAGCACAAATTGGACATGTCTACTCACGGTCACGGAGGTCAAAGGTCAAAGGTCACGGTCACATGATTTGCATAGATTTTGGTGTGTGTAGAGTTGATAATATTTTGAATTTTTGGTGGTAACCCGCTTTTCTGGAGGCTAAACTTGAAATTTGTATTATACATATCAAATAATTAAATTTTGATTTTTTTTGCATTAAAATCGTTTAACTAGAATAGGAGATATGGAGTTTTGGGTTCCTCATTCGTTAACGTAGGGTTTTCTAAAAATATTGAGAAATATTGGTGCTAGAGCTTAGCTGTTGTCATTTTTGGGGACTTATTTTTGGCACAAAATTTAGCGCATTTTGCCAAAAAGTTGCCAAGCTCTGCAACATTTCAGACATTTGGTGTGATTTTACCAATGGGGCCTGTTATGTTTGTTTCCACGCCTTAATTGCATAATAGCCTAATAATTCAACTGTATTCCTATCACGTAATCAAAATTTCTGCTTTAAAAGGAACCTTCGAGGAATTTCTCCTAGCTTCTGCGACACCTAAAAATATGACAGCGCGCTGCCCCAGTGGAGTCAGTCTTGCTGTAGACTGTGAGTGAAACAGACCTCTGTTCTGTTCACTGTATTAGCCTTAGAATTGTGATATTGTAAGCAATATTTTGCTTGATTCGAGAAGCTTGTTTTCGAATGCTGTGCGTAAATTCTTCATTGAGGATTTTTTTTTTATGATTTTCCTCGAGTATTTCCACTGAAATTTAGCTTGCTGAACTGTTTTATTTTGTATGTTAATTACAGCATCTGTAAAAGCTTCTGTACTAAGTGGACTTGCATATTCCTGGCTGTTAGTGCCTGTGAATTTTGTATGGCTGATTGTTCAACAAAGTTCTAGAAGCAATAGAGATCCATCTTGGCAAATGAACTTTTTGCTAGAACTTTCTACACATACTGGACTTCAGAATGATGAATTCAGGAATCAAGCAGTTTTCTGCAACACCAGTTAGTTCACAAGATTGCAAAAAATAATTCTTATACATTACAGCCTATGGATGCAAGTCATTTAAAATGAGCTAGGGTCTAAATATTGCATTCGAAGAGGTTCAAATCAATGTATACTGTAGGCCATCGCCACACAGCATGTATAGATTTTGCTATTTATAGGACTTCTTCAAAGTCCTATAAACCATGTACGGAAATAACTGAGAGTGTGCTAGTGTCTATAGTCTGCATTCGATTGAGCTCGAATTGGGTATGTTTATTATAGGTCACAGTCTCATAATCTGCATAGATATTTGTATGTGTAGAGCTGATAGTTTGTTCACAGAGTTGCAAGAATTATTCTTATATATTACGGTTTAAAGATGCAAATCATTTAAAGTAAGCTTGTGTCTAAATGGTGCATTCGATGAACATCAAATTAGGTGCACATATTATAGGTCACTAGTGCTTAAAGTTTAGCAAGGACTACAAAAAAAGTATTCTTATACATTGTGGCCTATACACTCAAATCATTTTAAGTGCACTAGTGCCTGAAAACTAGATATGATTGAGTTGAATGAAATTTATTTAAACGCTTGGTATCAAGTGTTCAGAAAGTCGAGTAGAGTCACTCCAGATTTTTTTTTCTAGAAATATTGATTAATTTTGAAAATAAAATAAAATTACTAGATAGTAATTTTCTCATGTTTCAAAATTAAATAATAACTATACTAGGAATTACTAATAGTGTTGGTGCAGATTGGTGTTGGTTCTTCATTGGCAAAGTATCCATTTCCAATACATTCATTTGTTTCTACAATTACTTTTCAAGAGAATACTTAGCTCTTCTAGAAGAAAAACTGCACAGTTACAACACCTCACTAGAATCTTTATTATAATGATGAGAGGTGTCACTTCATTCAAACAATTTTCACATTGTGGTTTTTGAATTGGTTGGTAATTCATTTTCCCCAACAAACTTTGTGTTCTTTTCTTCACAAACAGGTGGAAGTTGTGAGTTCTTATGCAAAGCAGCCAGGATAATCTGGGAAAAAAATATTTAGCTTTCATTCATATGCATTTATATTTATGAAAAGTAATTTGGGTTTTGCTTGGTTAAAAACAAGGTATTCTTACTGTACCATTTGCTTTCTAGTAATACACAAATTTCCAAACCTTTTTTTTTTAGTTATGTTATTTGCTTTTCAAGTCTTTTGACTCACTGACACCATTTCTGAGAATTTAGCCTCAGTGCAGACATCATCATACAAATGGTATCTAATGGGATACGAGATGAAGGAGAAGTGCAGCTATTTCTTTGTAACACATAACACATGTGGTTCCAGGTCTTTAAATAGGATTGCATGTCTAAATGGAACCTTTTCTGCCTATTGCACGGCTAAGCAAGTCTGCAAAACCGTACCTATCTCCCCTCTCCTTCTGTCAGACTCTTTAAAAATTCATCTTAGATATTTAATAAATAATGAAGCTCCCTTAGCCTGAATCTCCAGTTGATTTTATCGTCATATATAGATATCGATTTTATGCTTTAAGACATGTTTTAAATTATTACTTAAAAAAATGCCTTTTGGCATTGGATTTGCTACTGCTTTTGGTATTGTGTTTGAGAATGGAAACAGCAACTTGAATTTGATGAGAACAGTCGTATTTTGCAAATACTCTATTTTTATAAGGACCTCATGCTGGCAATCGCAAATTTCTCAATTTCAATAAGTTTTATAACAATATTTTTAATTATTTAATATTTTCTTTTATTTTTTGTTAAGCATTCATATTTCTGCTTCTTACCTATAAAATACAATTTTTGGTCAAAAATCAGATTTTTCATTTATACCATAGCATTAAACCTAATAATTTAGCTTTCGAAATTAGTTTGAAATTTCTTTCCTATAGCTTGCAGATTTTCAGGTAGTCATTTCAGTATTAGTCAAATGCAAAAGTTGAAACTGTAACTGTCATTCCAGTAGTGGAAGGGATTCTGGTGTATCTGCCAATAAAAACAGGTTGGCGGTATAATTCTGGTGATGTAAACTCTGATTGCGGAACTAGTGCTGCATATTATTGCTTTTTTTCCCCTTTTAAGTTAACACATTTCAAAATTCTGAAATGGCTATAACAGATGCCAAGTCAAAGTGATCACAAGTATTCATGTGTTTCGTGCAAAATTAAGTTATACGGCAAAGCGTACTTTTCAGAGCTTTTAACAAAATGAAAAAAGATAAAATTTGTTTACATCATTTGCAAAAAAAGTATGGAAGAACAATTGCCAAAGTTTTGTGGATCATTTTTAAATGGAACATTATTTTCTATATTTAGAATTTATAATTGATTTTTTTTTAAAAATAAATTAAAGCCTCCCCAAAATAAGTGCTTTTACAGCATCTGGAAAATTAGCGAAATTTTTTTCTTTGTATTGTAAATCTTTTAATGCCAAAATAAGTGAATGCTAAAAATATAAATAAAACCCATGTGTAAAAAACTATATTTTCCGTATTTGGGCTGAAAATAAGAAGTTAACTTTTCGGCAGTGACTCAAAGACCGACAACTCCTGTGAATTGAAGAGGCTTAAATAATTCATTATTAAAACATTACATATTATCAAAATATTTGGTTTTAAAAATTTTATCATTTGGTTATTACCAGTAATGAGAGAACATAGGATTTTTGTACCATTCTATTTTGGGGAGTGTAAAAATTATTAATTTAAAAAATATTAAAAATAATATTAATAATTATTAATATAATTTTTTTAGATTATTCCAAATTTTCGGCTTGTAAAACATATTTGTTATGTTAATAGTAACTTTTAATAAAAACTTTGCACTATGTTATTAGATATATTTTATTTATTTTAAATTTAAAAATACAGTAGGGCACCTGAAATCCACATGAAAGGAGCTGTTGTTGCAAAAGCTGCCTAGAATAAATAAAGCTGTAACTTTAATGCCTCTAAAACATGTAAAATACTGGTATTGTGATATTTAACAACTTTAAAGTATCTTCATCGGCTATTTTAATCATTATTGGTTGAAATTTGGTGTTGGTCGATCCCTAATAACTGCAGTATGTAATTAAAAATGAGCAACCTCAGTACAAGTTTCCTTATTTCTATATTTGTTTGGAATTAAAAGAAAAAACTTAATATTTTATTTTATTGTTGTGTCTACTTTCAGGCTAGTTAAAACATTTTAATTTTACTTTCACTTCTGTGTTATAAAATTTATAATTCAAATGGACATTTTTTGTACTTTCTATGCTATTTTTGTAATGATATGAATCTTTTTAAATTGTACCTCATATTTTTAGCCAACAGAAAATGTTGTTGCTTGGCAGCGCTTCTTGCCTACAGGACCAATTGCTTTACTACCAGTAAGTTTCATGAAAAAGCTTTCAATTGCTATAAAAAAGAGGGAAAATTTAAACACTTAATTTAAATCATTTCTCTTGTTCTCTTTATTAAGGATCTTAATAAAATGTTTTTTTTATTTCATTACTACTATTATTATTATTTTTATTTAAATAATAACACAATAAAATTTTATTGCTTACTGTTAATAAATAATTGATGATAAATTTTAAGTGTAGTTTGTAGAACTAGGCTATGAGCTTTGTATCGCACCATATTATGGTACTGCATGGGAGATAAATATCAAAATTATTAGTATTGAGTATCCTTAGTATTCATTGTGCATGAAGAAATATCCATCCCATAATTGAGCATTGTTTTTCAAGCTGTGCTCCACAAATAAATAAATACTGCTCCACCAAAGTTTAAAAGACCTTCAAAGTGCCCCACCAGAGAAAAAGTTAAAGAAATCCTGCTCTAAAATATGCTGACACAAGGAACTGAATTGGGACAGATAACTCTGTATAACCCTGATATCAGTATTACTAGTGCTATGTGTTATCATAAATAGAATAGAAAGCATATGCTTGGTTCTTGGTACACAATCCTGTGATTTCTTTTAACTATTACTTTGTAACAGTAAACTACTGTAACTCCTCTGAAAATTTGATAAATAATATGGATAAAAAAAAAATAGGATAGACCTTACTGAAGAACTTTATGTGACTATTTGAAATAAGCAATTTTCAATAGCTACTAGTGTGTTCATTTAGTAGCAGTTTTAAAAATAGTGTGGATTCCAAAATATTTTTATTTAATTGTATCCTGTATTGATTAAAGTAATGTTGTATCAGAATGAGATGAACTTAAACTTTTGTTCAATTGGCATTTTGCAATTAGAATTTACTGAAGGATATATAAAAGAGTGAAGCTGTTTTATCTGATAAGGAGGTATGCATACAAATTTAATTCAGGATTTCGATATTCTAGTATAGAATAATAGAAGTATTAGGCTCAGTTTCATTTAAGAATCTGTTATCTGTGGCTTTGTTATATGCTACTGATTTTATGAGATATTCAAGAACTAAACTGTCCTATTTAGAGCTTTTGTTTTTAGCAATGTTCAACATATTTTAGAGAACTCTTATAACCTCTGCCAGGTTTGGAGACTATTTTTGTATTAATTATACAATTTTTCTTTTGAAGCATTTCAAATTGAAAGCAGTTATGCAGGCTTGGCCTGCATGCAGTTTTTAATAGAAGTCTTGTGACACTTTATGAAGCTTTTGTCTAAAAAAAATGAACCCAGCACTCTAAAGCGTATAGAGGTTACTGGGAATTGGATGTGGCTAGGCTGGAATGTGAATCCTCCTGCTGCAATGATGAAAAGGACATGGTACTTCCCGCTGCAACAACAACAGCAAAATGAATACGGAATCTGATAGCGTACAGAGGTTACTGGGAATTGGACGTGGCTAAGCTTCTTCCCTTCTATCTGTCTGTGTTCTAACAGTCATTTATCGGCAGTGCTGTATCCCAGGGGAGCGGTTAGTGGGTCACGCCCCCCCCCCATGTGGCATTTTTGGCATACAAAATGTATATTCTTCACTCCATTATCACATACACGTATACACATATCTGAGATGCAGTATTCATAATCCCCCTTATGCCACTGTTTATCGCTAATATCTATGCAACTACTAAAAAAAATTAGAGTCCAGTCGTCGATATGAGATTGTAAAGGGAAGGAATATGAATCCTCCCGCTGTAATGATAAAAAAGGACATGGGACTTCCTGCTGCAACGAAAAAAAGAAGGAACAGGGGACTTATTAGGATACAGACGTTACTGAGAATTGGACATGGCTCGGCTTCTCTCCTTCTACCTGTTGTGTTCTAATAGTTGTTTATCACTAATACCTACGCACCTCATACACTAATTATTTCAAATGCTGTAAGAACCATTGGACGCAAATCCTTGGGCACATATAGAGTAGATGAAAACTTAAAATAACAATAGACGAATTAAAAATCCAGGTTTGTTTTCATGTAATGTTCGAAATGGGTTTAATTTATTTATAAATATTTTATGAGGTTCTAAATATTTAGTAACTACCTTCTCGAGGAGTTGATAATTCATATAAAATACTATCATCAAATTCTTTGGAACTCATACCTCCTAATGCAGTGATTTCAAATAAATCCTCCATGCTTGTTTATATAGAGACAAATGACGTGCGCATGTGCTGTACTATTCTCTTTCACGCCTGATATCAGAAGAAAATTCCTCTTCCCACTTGCGGTATTGGGATTCCCATTGTAGAAGCAACCTTGAGAATGAAAAACCCCAGTTTCCCCTCCCACCGAGCTAATCTAGCAGAAAAATGGCCGAAAACTGAACAAAACATAAAAAACTATGAATCCAATTCATTTCATTTTTTCAACATTAGCTTTCTCTTGTCCTATTCAGTCAGTGTGCCATGTATGGTCCAGATCCGACAAACAGTCTCAAACAGTATAGCGAACAAATAGACAAGTTTCTAATATATATATATATATATATAGATTTCAGAATACTAATTAAAAATGTTTCTGAAAATTATATGAATAAAAGTAATAATTTGTGTTTCATCAAAATTTTCAGATTCAGCCTCTATCAGATGGCCTTTTTGTAAAATAATTGTGACTGTAATAAGTAGGCAAATTCTTGTAGATGTTGTGAAACTATAGAAGGTTAAAGTATTTGGACCCACACTAGATCACATAGAATATGCATAAAATATTATCCCAGAGTTGGTTACATAAAATTTACAATTTATTAAAATAGTGAATCAATGGAATATATGTGTATGTATATGTAAAATATAAATGAATTGATTTACATAGGCTGCTTATGACAAAAAAGTATAAAAGTTCTGTTTTTCTATATTACCATATTAGCCCAAATATAACACGATTGTTTTTTGACTGATCTTTTCCAGTAAAAAAAAACAAAAACACCTTACCGGTGCTAAATTTGAGGCCTAAATATAGGATTTTTCTAATTATCTTGATGAAAAATTTTGGGGTTGCATTATATTTGGGCTAATGCAGTACAAAGTATCTATATATATATATATGTGCATTTAATAAGGCTTACTATAAATTGTTCTAATCAGCTGTATCAATTTTTTCCAACTTATTTTAACCTTACTATTTGATTGTTCTCTTTCTTTACTAAGCTTACAGATGATTTAAGTTCTTTAGTGTGGACAGTATCTGATCCTATGTGTGATAAACTACTGAAGTTATCCAATGAAGAGTTTGTAGATGCATTAAATTCTGCTTTGGTAATATAATTTTATTTATTCAATAATTATTATGTATTGACAAAGCTATTTGCATGTGATTTATTTACATAGACCTTTCAGTCTTCATAAATTATTTTTATAAATATATGTAATTTTGTGAATAGTTAAAAAGCATTTAAACAAATGTAATAGACAAACAAAGACAAACTGGATCTAACTGAATAACTTTTTTGGAAATAGAATTTTTAAAAATTCTTTACTGAAAAGGAATTATTCAAAAATAACAATCAATTAAAACAATATTCATCTTAGTAAACATGCTTTTGTAAGAATAACTTAGCTATGTGATTACTACATGTGTTGTTTTTTGTTAGTTATAAAGTTATGTTCATTTCATTTGTTTTATGCTCATCATTATTTTTTTCTATTTATTTGTAATTTTGGGCAGTTAATTTTTCATTCAATATAATACTATTTTATTTAATTAGTGGGATGAAAGTGGGAAGAATTCTACTGTGGAATCTGTATTAACGTCTGTTAAAGATGCACTATCATCATTAGGTATTTTTAAATCTTTGTATTGCAATTTTAGTATTTGTAAGTTTTATTATGCTTTTTTTATAATTTTTTAAATTTCAAATATATCATATAATCGAGATAAATATGTTTCACTCACACACACACACACACACACAAAAAGCTTGCAAAAATTGTAATAAAAGAACTTTGTATATCCATCTATGTAACATTCAGGTGTAGAAAACCCACATATTTATTAACCGTTAACTACTTGTACCAGTTCACACAAAAGAATTTCCCCCACAGTGTATCTAGTCTACTATATACTTCTAATTTTTTAATTAGTCAAATGAATGGTTGAACTTAATATTAAATTTATGCATTTCAGCGTGTTAACTAATGTTTCTTGGCAAACATCAAGCTCTAATGCAATAGTTTGTGTTGAAACATCTCAGTCTTATCAATGATTTGCTTTAACTGCTCACAATCAACTTCAGTAACTCAGTCAGAATGTGGTTTATCTTCAACGTACGGCTACTGACGGCTTTTAATGCATTTTTAACCTTTTAACTAGCTATAGTATCTTGAAACTCAAAGAAAATTTTTTCTTATTTAAAAAATTTACTATAATAATTATTGATAATGTAATTTATTAATAATTATATTATAAAAGAACATTTATTCCAAGTTGTTGCAAAATATTTAAATATGAAAAGGAGGTTATAGTATAGAGGGATTTCCCAAAGTAAAATGCATCTATGGTCAAGAAATTTTTTCCAGAAGCTTCCGAAAGCTGGAAAAAGTCAGGAAAATGACTTTTAAAAATTTAGTAGACACCCTGTTAATAAGTGAGTTTTTTTGGGGGGGAAAGGGTTAAGTTTTTATGTTGTGAGGAAATAAATTTGATTAAAATGAGATAGTTGATCGACATGTGATGCATTACACAAGTTAAGGTAAACTTAGAAAATTATGGAAAGTTGCTTACACCATCTGAAAGTACAGAGGATTGTAGCTTATAGGAAAAAGACTAGTGCACAGTATCAAGAAAATGGGAAAGGATATAATTAATAGAAATTTAAAGTTTATTAATAAATAATTTTTTTTAAGGAACAGCATGCTGAATGTTACAGATACTCATATACATACACATAC
The DNA here is from genome assembly GCA_038373885.1 of Cheiracanthium punctorium. Classification (NCBI taxonomy): domain Eukaryota; kingdom Metazoa; phylum Arthropoda; class Arachnida; order Araneae; family Cheiracanthiidae; genus Cheiracanthium; species Cheiracanthium punctorium. The sequence continues at coordinate 283,631 of JAWZYV010000979.1, read as the reverse complement.
AATGAAAATTGTCTAATATAACCACTTTTGGGAAGTACAAAATGGTCACCTTACAAAGGCGGTAAACCGAGGCGGTTGAAAAGGGAAACTGTACAAAAGTGGTCACAATAGGCAGGTGGTCTCTTTACCTAAGTGGTCACTTTACCAAGTTCCATTGTAATATGACATATTTTTTACAATTTTTACTCTATTTATATATTGCATGAGTATAAAATATTTCTATATCTTTCATTTTAAACCTTTTATTAGTTTACCTCAAACATTAATTTAAACACTGTAGTTTATAACTAATTAAAAAATATATACTGTAAAACTTCCTTAATGGAGCCATCATTAGTCCTTCTGCAAAAGTGGTCTTTCGAGTACTTGGTTACAGTATAGGAGTGCTTACAAACTATTTTTAAAAATTGCAAAGTTGAATATCTTTTTAAGTTTACCACATTAAAAACAAAATACATACTGTGTTGTAGTGTGAAATATCAAAAATTTCAAGCTATACTTATGAGTACTATAACTATGCTATATATATATATATAAATAAGGAGTTTTTGAAAACTATGCTGAAGAGTGGATAACCTCACAATGCCATTTTCACAGGTGCCACTCTTCTGGTCTCAGTCCCCGGCCATCCTCAAATGTTAAATAAGAGGTTGGGGAGAAATTTTTTATTCTAGTGATAAATGTTTGACAGTCTAAAAATTAGCAAAACTGTTCACTAAGAGGTGTCTGCCATAATATTTTTGAGGCTTTGGGACTATCCGTTGGCCAGGGTGAGATGTGGCTGCTGTATAGGTGTAACATTCATGTTATTCCAGGCTTCTTTTGCTTTGGTATTTGGTATTTTTGGCCATTTTAAAGGGTGGCTGTTTAGAGAAGTTTCATTACATCTTGTATTAATATTGTGAAAGCAAAATATCACCAGAAAATCATTATATAAAATATGCATTTATTTTGATTCTGTTTCTGATTTTCTTCTTTCTTTGAAAATAGATTTTGAGAATACCAGACAGCTTCCTCCAAGTATTATTTCTGTTGAAAATAATAGTAGAGCTTCATTTCCTCTTGGTTTAGGACATTCAACTTCTTATGTAGCACCAAGAGTTGCATTAATAGGGTAATTTCCTCCTTATATAATCTAAAATGTATAAATTCTATACATATTGATTTGAATATTGTTCCATGTGTATGAAAGAGAACTATATAGGCAAGGAAATTTTATCTCTCTGTCGGAGCCATACATTTGATGAATTCTTTTGTAGCACCCACAATATTAAAAAAAATATATATTATTTATTTCTTTAATTATGTTAAAAGCAAAATGCTAATCTAAACATATTGATCTGAATATTGTTCCATGAATCACCACAAATGTGTTACCATGAATATTGTTCAAAATTCTCATTGAAGAATTTAAAATAAACATTTTTTTTCTAGAAGTTTAGATAAAAAGTTTTATTAATTTATTTTATACTGCAAATGCAAATGGAATTTTAAATTATTTTAAGAGGAGTACTTTCTTGACATTTGATAATAAGTTAATTTTATGTAATAGTTTCATAAAATGTACTTGTTACAAACTTGAGTCTTAGTACTAATCAGAAAAAGCATTTTCTTCTTTCAAAAATCAGCAACTTTAGTTAATGACAACCACCAAAGAAAACCACTTAGTAATTATTGATAGTGTTTTGTCAAAAAGTATTGCAATATAAAGTTATCAAAACTTGAGTTGTAAAATTTCAGTAAGAGCATGCACACACAGTTATCTTTATTATTCTGTTTGTATGATTTCATGCTAAAACAGATTTGTATGTATTTGAGTCAAATAGGATTTAAGTTGAATTAACAGTTTTTTTCTTAACAAGAAAGCTAAAATGAGAAAGAGAGAGAGAGAAAAAATGCTTTAGCAAAATCCTTGTTTGTTTATAAATTTCCAGTCCCCATTTTTCACAATACCTTGATTCATTTACAAACCCTAACAGGAACAGTGTGATTTTTTAATCTCTGGATAATAGGAAAGATTTTTTCCTCAGATGTTTTTGGAAAATCACAGAAACCTCTTGTTTCACTTTTGTATTTTGCTAAAAATGCAACAGTATCTTAAACTTTGGAACTGAACTTGAGAGTTTACTTCTATTTACTTTTTATTTTTATTTTTAAAGAGTTTTTATAATAAAGAAGGGATTTTAATATTGTTTTAAAAATATTACTTCCTATGGAAATTGAATATAAATAACAAATATATTCTCCCTTTAAAGGATTTATAAAAAATATAGTATTATTTCATTAGTGAGGACCTCAACTGAAACCTAACAAATCTTAAGCAATAACTCACTCAGATTAGCAACTTCTAAGCTTTCACATTTATAACAATCTCATATAGAAAAGTATTTTAAATATAATAATGGAATAATTCTTATAGTTCTAATAATAATGGAATAATTTTAAATTTTAATAGTACTGATTTTCCCTCAGAAGTGAATGAATTATTTATATATTTAGCGACTCTGCTCACAGAGTTCACCCATTAGCTGGCCAAGGTGTTAATTTGGGCTTTGGAGATGTGCAATGTTTCACTAAAACTTTGGAGTCATCAGTATATGATGGTTACTGTGTTGGTATGTCTTTTAAAATACTAAAATTTAATCATACATATCATTATTCTTTTACATTTATGTCTTTTTTTAAATTTTAGGTTATCTTCAATATTTATTAGATTATGAAGTAGAAAGACAAAGACATGTTGTACCAATGATGTTTTCAATTGATGCACTGAACAGGTTGTATCAGACAGAAATAATGCCTGTTGTTTTAGCCAGAAGCCTTGGTGTGACAATTTTAGATGCATTAAAACCAATTAAAGTAAGAGTGCCTTTTATTTCTCTTTTTAAAAACTAGCTTAAATGGATTTAATGATAATGTATAGTCTCTATCATGAAGATATTTCTTTAATTTTTAAATCAAATAATTTATCATTCTGATGTGGATCAATTTTATTATTAAACTATGTAAATATTGATTTTTTCATCCCTTTGCTTTTCTAGGACAAAATCATTTCTCGAGCATCAACCTAATGAAAGTTATACAAAATATGGAGAAAACTGAATTTGAAAGAAACTAATGCATCATTTTGTGGTATGTGTATATAATTTGGTATTTAATATTTTAAGTTTTTATAATTTTGTTACATGAAATGAATTAATTTTTTTTTTCATTTTATTGTAGGCTTATTTACATGAAGAGTGATCTTACTTTAAATGCAGTTTTTGAAATCTATGTAATTTGTTTGTTATGTTCTATGTGTACTTTTCATGTAACTAGTTTTTTAAATAAAATGTCAAAAACTTTCTTTTTCAATTTTAATAACTCATTGAGATCTGTAATATTGCTTTGCAAGTGATTAAATGTTTTATTGTCACATAAAATCAAAACACAATTTAAGATACCACATAGAAATTTATTTAAAAAAATTAAAAAGTATTCTATTGGTGTCCAATTAATAACTGACATATTTTTAAAAAATATATTTCCTATGTTACAATAACAAATAAATATAGCATTAGATTTTATTCTCTGTTGTTTGATGTTATATTTATATATATAGTCAGTATACAGTAATTATTTTGATAGGCAATTTAAATGGCTAATTTTTTTTTCTACGGTGGTATATAGTGCCACAAGATTGTCATTGACACTATTTGATTAGATTTTTAATTGTCAGCATGCAATGTGCAAGATTTTTTAAGAATTGAGTACGTTTTTTGTATTCTAAATTTTTCCTTATGAAGATTAATTTCAATTATGTTATGGCATGACTTTTGAAAATGTAGGAAAATTACTTTTAGTGTTACAGATCTGTATGTCTGCTATCAAATGTGTGTTATTAATTTACAACATCCAAGCATCAAGACATTACTTAATGTCTTAAGAACTATGAAAGCTTTATTATGATAGGATATTTAAATAAATTCAATAAAAATTTCTTATGCAAAAAACTGAAGATAATATAATGTAGAAATACATACCTTAAGTTTCATTTAACAAATAGAAATGCATTTAAGTGAATAAACACAGTCAACTCGTGATTTAATGACCTCCACGGGACCTTGGCTAGCAGGACGTTAAATCTAAAGCGTATAAAAGGTATTGGAAAACAGTCATGACTTCATCAGAGGGTCATTAAATCCGGAAAGGTCACTAAATCAAGGGTTACAAAATCGTGACTTGACTGTATTTTCACTTAGTATGAGAATAATTTTCAAATGTATGGTATAGTGTTTGCGTTTGTATCAAGAGAAACACTTGCACAAATGAAAAGTTAATGTTTTATTATGAAGCTTTTTTTACCACACACAATATATTCTTTTCTTTTAAAGAAATTTATATATATATATACTTTTTAATTTTTATACTTTTTTTTAAATTATTCACATTTTTTCAACAGTCATACAGCTTTTGTTGCCTAATGATTATAAGCATAACCAAAAGTTATATTACAAAAGAAAGTTTAACATTACACATTTTTGAGTGGAAAATTGAAATTATTGTTTTATAAAATAGTAAAAGAAATAATGGTGCAGATGTTCAGTACAGATTTATTAACCCTAGAATGCATATAGTATTTTAAGCATCTTGCTGTTTTTAATTCTTTAGCACAGTATCTGTTTTTTCCCCCATATAATGTATAATATTGGATTATATAGTATACATATATATATAATTAGCAGTCTAATATAATATACTTTATTTTTTTATGTATGTATCCTAAGGTTAAAAAATCATGTAAGTTGAATTCTTGAAAACAGTTATCACAATTAAAACACCCTGATATTTTTACATTTCTGCAATGAGTGGATAAACATGTCAACATTTCACATGGCATTGAACAAAGATCAGTCTGATATAACATTTAAATGCTCATATAACCTTAATTTTAATATTTTGAAAATTAATATAAAATTCTGTTTAGTACAGGATGCATAAGCATGTATAAAACTGCTCAGTACTTAAATTATAATTACTTTTATTTGTTATAATTAAAGTACTGTCTATTTGGATTCTCAATTCATTCTGCTACTGTTCTAAATTTAATAATAAAAATAATACATGGGTGACATACATTTATATCAGTTTTGTGAGATGTCACCATGAAAACTGATTGCCATGGAAACATAATCTTGTTCATACAATGTCCATCATGTTAATGATGAAACAGAAAAGAACATCTCATTCATGCATACAAATTACAAACATTCACACACACACACTATACAGTCACACAGTAAACTAGATTTTTCATGTTTTATGCTGTAAATTTTTTTGAAAAAGATTTTTTTGGAACATTTATATTTAAATTCACAGTTTTGTTTGCATAGAATATCATATACCTGACAGCAGCAACTTCATTTAATATTAACTGACACACTTCACCAAGAATTAAGTGGAACATTCATCAGTTTTGACAGTACCTTCTTGGGGGGAAAAAAAAGAAAGAAAGAAAAGAAAAAATAATTATATGTAATTTTGAAGTTTATTTTTAGTGTAAAATTATGTTTGTTCACTTACCAAAACTTATTATCTTAATTGAAATTGCAGTGGTAAAAATCTAGGGCAAAACCTGATAAAAGAACTGCAAGGGCCACTATTTTGTTTAAATAATACTTATATTTTCTTTTTTAAAGCAGGGATTAATTCTGTATTACTGGTACATGTTAAATTACAAATACTGGTAGCATTATTTTGGTGTTTAATTAAAAAGGAATGTTTTGACTAAATGCTGTTCTTTTCTAATCAGAAGAAATGCCAGCTGCACTTACTGTGTGCTATTAATAGCAAATATTTATTCTATTATATCACTTTGCTTTAAACTCACAAAGTTTTTCTTTGTCTCCAAAAAAAAAAAAAAAAAAAGGTTAAAAATGAATGTAAATTTTTAAGCATTTCTTTTAATTTTCATTATACTCAAGATTTAATTCGACTAGAATTCAAATAACCATTGTACTAAAAACAAAATTAGCCATTTTGTAGTTTCTTTGAATCCATGTTCTTTGAATACAAGTTCTAGGAATAAAATAGAGTAGATTATATATACAAGTATGGTAAATAAAGCTTAATATACATGTATTGAAAATTATTAGTAGAAAATGATGTTTATGGCAAATTAACATATTAAGAGTTAAAACATTTAAAAATTACATAATTGGTAAGAAAACTTTATATAAGTTATTTTCCATGGATGTTCAGTTTTTAACTAAGTTAAACTAATATATGTAAAATAAAATGTATGCTTATTTTTAATTTGATGGAACACATTTTAAATGAAACAATAACTTTAAACTCTAAAAAATTAAAACAGAAATTAAATAGTTACCTCTAGTGACTAGATTACCCGTGAATCTGAAAAGATTTTATACTGAAGCAATATGAAGCTGTGTTAGTTGAAAAATCTTTTTTGTTTCCCACTTGAATTATAATTTAATTTTATAAAACTAATCTTAATCTGTTCAGCAGTACTAGCACAATTGAGAAATGGAGTCACCATTAGTATATTTTCACTAGAATAAAAATACATTAATGTTCATTCAATATACACAAAAGTAAATGCTCCTTTCTAATACATCAAATAATTAACAGTTGATCACAGTTTGGAAATAGATTCCAAGAAATTGCAGAAACAGTCTTCTCAATGCTTTTACCAAGGAACTAATTATGGTACTGGATCTGAAAACATTGGATTGTAAAAGCATAAAAAATGAAAACAGCAGCTATATGTTGTCCGGCAGTGGGAGAATCTGCAGGGTTTACTACTTTTGCCTTTTTAAGAAAAAAATATTTTACTAATAATAAATAAAACTGACTTTAGATGAAAATGTTTTTTCATCAAATTGACTAATGTGTATTAAATCAATTCTATATCAAAGTAAATAACTCAATACACATTATTTACACCTAATAAAAAATTATCATTGTTTAGTTGGTTTTAAATGTCGCATGGAACATTTAAAAGCAAAACACAAGTTCTTTTTATTTTACGAATTACGGATATAATTGTATCACATTTAAGGCATTTTTATTTTGTGCTAAAAACATTTTTAATGGTTACTGTTGCTTTTTATTTTTACAATAAAAAATATTTAACTTCTAGTTACAAATGCATCAAAATTGATTTTTTTAAAACAAAGGTGGTGCTTCCGAGGAAAAAAAAAGTGTATCACAATCTTAAAGGACTAAAATTTCTTTAAAATAAAGTTTTTATGTACAGGAGGCCAAACTATACTTTATTTTATATCAGATGTATGTGAACTTTAATGGTGTGATATTTTAAATGAATCAGTACATACATACATATATTTATATTTATATTAATGCATGCAGTTATATGCTTTCCCAGTAAAATACTTTCAATTTAATTTGAGGACAGGATCGGATTTTAGACATAATTTAAAAAATCTCTCACCCGGACAACATACAAGTATCAGGAGCAGAGCAGCTGCAATTGTGTCTTGGCAGAATAAACTTGGATATTCCTCGCAGGGCAAGTGCAGAGGGCTTTGGAATAAAGAAATCCAAATCTGGCAACAATGACTCACTTTTTGTTTTGGAAGTTATATTTAAATATTGTAGAATGAGTTCTAAATCGCCTATAGAAGTGACTAGATCTTGCCAAATAAAAAAAATCTTTTTCAATGAAAACTGTTCACTTAAGCACAGGATGCAGTTTCCAGTTTTTTAAATACAGCACAGGAGTCTCTTTCTCAGTTTCTGACACTAAACAAGCCCAATTTGCTCATTCTTCATGAAGATTCACTTCCGGTCATTGGTAAATCCTTGGGTGTCAGTGGACGATATCGTCGCCGCCTGAAACGTGGAAATCGCTCTGAAATCATGATGTTAAGATTATAAACATTCAGCTACTAAAATTATATTAAAAAATACATCTATATTGTCAGATAGAAAATCCTACTTGTAATATAAATTTTCTTTTCATTTTTGACAAAATTATTTAAGTGTGTTTTACTGTATATTGTAAGTGTGCTGATGTATTTATTATAAAATGAACTATTGTGAGCTGGCCAGTAAGATTTATTTATTTAGTTAGTTATTTTTCATCAGTCAGAAATGAACCTTTTTGCTCATGACATAGCTATAATTATCTAGAATGGACAAAACAGCTTTGAATTACTGTTGCCTAGGAAAACTAGCACCACTTAGCTACTGTGCGAAAAACTACATTCCACACTAAATAACAGATATAATGTTATACTACAGTAAAGCTGATTTGCTTTAGTGTAACTTTTTTTTTCTGATATATGAACATAGATCCATGGTATGCCCACAAACATCATAATATACATACTCCTGTTATTGAAAGGGTTAAAGCTAACTGATGATTTCGAAATTAGAAAATACACTGTGGAAACAGGTAAATGAGTTTTTATTTTGAATAAATTTTAACAAAATTTCTAATGTTTACATCTCAGTTTTAATGTATAGACAAAAAGCAACATTTTTTGCATATCATGCTTTTTTTTAAAGCATAAAAGTGCTGCTGAAATGGAGAATAAAATTTGTTGGGGTATGGTGTGACTGCTTGAACTTGTCAGAAGGAGTTTGAAAAGTTTTGTAACTGAGATTTCTCATTGGTAGGTGTGCCATGTTTGAAAAATTAGTCATAGATAGTCTATGCTGCGTGTGAGACATTCTTGATACTCAGTTAAATCAAGTATTGCAAATCATTCCCACGTTTTTTTTTCCTCATATTTTTTTTAAAGATCCAAATTAATTTTTTAAAAATCTGTAATTTAGCAGTTTCAAATTATTGGCATCTACTTCAAAAGAGTTAGATGTTCACAACAAGCACACTAAAAGATTGACTGTGAAAATCTAATTAGCTCATAAGTACAAGTGCTGGGATATAATCTATTCATTTTTGTTGTAGAAAAAAGGAGGGGACAGTATGGGATATTATAGTAGTTTTCCTTGTAACTTTTAAGGAGTCAATGTCAGAAAAACACTACTAAACAGAATTTTGTGGTTTTCTCTGGAATGTTACATTATTTTCAGCGATTAGAGGAAAATTGTACCACAGTTAAATCATCATACAGATAAATGATAGACATGCCATTTACGAAAACAGAAGGTACATTGTTAAATTCCGGAAATATAATAAATAAGAAAAATATAGTTAAAATGCAAATTAGTGCATTGTCCTTGTACAATAAAGTGTCTCATTGAGAAAGAGAAAATGAATAGCAATTTTGAAAAAGTCAATAGTGTATTTAACTAGGGGTGACTCAACGGCTGGCCAAAGTCAGCAACTGCTGAGCATAGGTACATGCATGACTTGCTTATTCTCTTGGATCAGGAGTGACCAAATCGTGGTGCATGCTCCAAGCTTGGGGCATCAAATTATTTCAAGTGGCACATTGCATCCCTGTGCCTACCTAGACACTTGCAATAATTACTTCTTCTTTCTAATTAGAAGACCCGAAATAATTCTTCTTTTTCCTTTTGATGTTCGAATGGAGGGGACTTGTCGCATAGGCATTGGCCACTACCAAGGCCAGAATTCCTGGTCTCTTATTCTGGAGGCACCTAAAAGGCGGACTTGCGCTGCCTTCTGTGAAGGGACGGATGGAATTACCCAAGCCCGTGTCGAGAATCGAACAAGACACGCGGTGTGGTAGAATGGCTCTCTAACCACTACACAACCCGAGCGGCTTTTTAAAATAATTTCTTGCCAGGATTTTTTTTTTTTTTTTTTTTTATAATGTATTATGCTACGTCAAAAGGAAGCATTTGTACACTCCATAATACACATTGTCATCAAAAATCGAACCATCTTCGATTTCCAACCAGAGGCGGAACGAGAATTTCTTTCTCTCTTTTTTTTTGGGGGGGGGGTGACTTAGAAAAAGGCTTATTTCACGCGATAAAATGTACAACAAAGCAAAATTTCAGTCTAAACTAATGCAATTTTTTTGGGGGGGAGGAGGATAAGTTATGAAAAATATCGTTTTACCTATTTATAGTGTGTATGTTACTCTTTAGCAATCTCTTTTGGGGGGCTGAAGCACCCCAGCCCCTTCCCTGCATCCCCTACTGTCACCGGCCAAATGTCCGAAAAATTAATTCTAGTATCCTCTTTCTCGGAACAACAACTTCAATGTCATTTTCGCACGCTTTTATTTTTCCTCCCTAAACTAAAGCTTACCAGTATTCATATTTCCCAACTCTACCCATGAACATAAGGAAGTGAAAAAGGTGCTTGAGTTGTATGGTGCATCTGAAGTTGTCTGTTTAAAAAAAAAAAAAAAAGTAAGAAAATATGATACACTTTCAGATTTTAAATGTGCACTAAAGTGGCGATATATATATTAAATATCGGTATATATAATGCGATATATATAAAAAATATATATATTAAAAGAGTATCATAATCCATGCGTCTTCCCTATTTTCTTTCCTTATTCCATATTAAGTTGGAAAATATCATTACTCATGAGTGCGAATGTTTTTCTCATCTCAGTGTCTCATAAAACACATCTTTGGAATCGAAATCTATCTTAAAATCGCCTACTAAAAGTGTTTTACAATTTCCGCCAAGCATATTCCAACTGTACTTCACCGTTTTAAATACCATTTGGAATGTGCACCATAATCCATGAGTGTGCTGTGTTTGTCTTTCTTGGGTTGATTCCTACTTTAACGCCCCAACTTTCGCCAAGGTGACGATCATTAAACATATGCAGTAACCATGACGATTTTTTGTATTTATGTGGCAACTGAATTTAGAATTAAAATGGCGATTTGGAACAACATGTAAGTACAGCATTGCATTATTTATTTTGGGTTGGCAATTAATGTAGTTTTAATAATTAAGTGTCCTCAAATTCCTTAACTGGTGCGTTTATCGCTATTTTGTGCACTTCAGTTTTCATCTAGTCCTTTTGGGAGCTTTGAAACTTGTGCATAACTCCTAGAGACCCATGACTGCTAACCTGGCCAAAGTGAGCCGATTTTTTAGGTTGGTGAGAGTGGGATCATTAAAATAGAAATCGGCTCTTTCTTGTACCATCTTTGGAATCGAAATCTATCTTAACATCGCCTACTGAAAATGTTTTACAATTTCAGCCAGGCATATTCCAATTATACTTCACCAGGCATATTCCAATTATAATTTTAAGTACTGTTTGGAACAGGCATCATAATCCATGAGTATGCCGTGTTCGCCCTTCTTTTTAAACAAAACGCCTCTTTGGAACCGGAATCTATCATAAAATCACCTCCTAAAACTGTTTTGCAACTTCGCCAAGCCTAATCCTACTATCTTCTACCATTTTAAATACTGTTTGGAATGGGCATTATAATCCATGAGTGTGCTGTGTGTACCTTCTTTGCTTCATATAACACATTTCTTCGGAATTGAAATCTATATTAAAATCGCCTACCAAAACTGTTTAACAATTTTCGCTAGATAGTTTATAAATACTATTTGGAAAGCATATCATAAACTATGAGTGTACCGTATTTGTCTTCTCTGTTCTATAAAACACTTCTTCGGAATTGAATTCTATATTAAAATCGCCTACTAAAACTATTTTATAACCTTCACAGGTATTTTCTAACTATACTCCCTCTGTATAATAAATTGTCACGTTTTGGCACCAAACTTAGCGATCAATTATCAAAAATTGCAAACCTTGTGCGACTTTTAACATTTTATTCTCTCGCCCCCCCCTCCTGTTATCTGGCAAACACATTTGAAAAGATCGTCACTGTGACAGTTCATATCTACAAAACTTGTCTACAAAATCGCGTACACAAAATTCTGGGATTGATCGAAATGGCACCCTAGTGCCTTGAAAAAAAAAGAAGCATACTACTGCTACTTCGGCTAACTTTAAATGGACACAGATTTCAACTTTTAGTGATGGCACTTAAAAAACATGCGTTACATCTTTCTGGAAGTGTGTCTTCGATTCACCAGATTATATAACAGGTCTACCTCATCAAGATGTAGACGAAACGTAACGTACCTTCAAACGCTGTGGCACTGCAAGTTGAGGATTTGCTAATTCTGACTCGGGCATTGCTGCCTTTAACGTGAGTGACATCTAGCCGTACACTTTCACCTTTCGTGTAACAACCTTGCTTTTTATGAAAAAAATTCATTGATTGGATGTGTTTTATCATTCCTTAGAGATTGGATAAGAGTTCTTATTCATAATCAAAAGTATGTAGAGCAGGGCGGTACCCAGAAAAAAATTTCGGGGAGGGTCCAAAAATACCGGAAGGGGATCAAACGGTGAAAAAAGCTGAATTTTTCATAAAAAGACTTCATCATTATAATTTTGTGAACAAAATTATAAACTCCGGGGGGGGGGGCGGACCCCGTGGTCTACCCCTTTTGTACGTAGAGTGATATACAGTATGACCACTAAAGTCCCTTATCACCTTCTTAACTTCGGAACGGCTGCTGCTACATTCATAAAAGTGATGTCTAGGTATAGTATAGTAAAGTAGTCATGCACTACTGAATGAAACTGCCTATGGCGCCACCTGGTGGAAAACTGCCGCGTCAGCATTACTGTTTCGAAAGCGGAACGAGATAGGAAACGAGACATTTATTTTTTCGTGATTCACACACTGTGACATGACAAAACGATCTGTGAAAGGAAAAAAACAACTAGTTATAACAACACTATACTTTTATTTGAGATGTTCAAACTTCTCACCGCCATCTGCAATGCACATTTTGATCCTCGTTTGAATGTCACGTTGAAAACGTGGGAGCATTGAGCGCGATACATTGGCATAAGCAGGGCCGGAATTACACATTTTTGCGCCCTAGGCCAAAGGGCATAATTGCGCCCCCCCTTGAAAACTTGATCAATAGTTCCAATTTAATATGCATAATAATTCGTTTTTTCTCATCAGCACTATATGTCACGTAAAAAAGTGTTTTATAAAGTACAGTTTTTTTTTTAAAAAAAGATTATCAGATAATTTACATTATCTATTATCATTTCGATAGGAAGACCCTGAATTTTACCATTTAAAGCCACGAAACAATTCAGTTTTGTGAAACTTATGAAAAGTCATCGCAAAACAGAGGATTGCATTGTAAACTTAGTGCGATTTTTGGACACGTTAACTTTCTGCAAAACTTCGGTATCAGTTTCTGTTTGTTCTCAGCATTAATATGGGTAGCATATCAGAATCAGAATGCACTTTTTCTGGCGATCTTTTAGATGGAACTAAGAAACCAGAAATGATCGTTTCATTAATTGCACGATGTTTCACCGATATATTTTGGATGAAAGAGTTGATAATGCGTTTTCAAAATTTTTGAAATTATAGACGCATTACACTCAAAGCAACAGAGTTTTTCTCGAGCAGATATATTTACCGTTCTGTGCGTGTGGTGTGGTTCTCTTTTCGGGAACGTTGGGATATCGAAAGAGCACAGACAGTCAGACTCCTTTTCGATAACTTACTTTGAATAATTGTTCTCTCCGGTACCCCTCCTTTCCCTCAATGTGATTGTTCTGCAGCGGATCTCTTAGTTCTGCGACACATGTCGTCGACTTGGACATGGTCTGTGCTGGGGTGCTCTGCGAGCAATTCTCTGTCTGCGACACAGAATTCATGGTGGTCATACTTCTATGGTCTGCGAGGGGGGGGGGTTAATGGATCTCCACACATGGGTTTTCTATAGATAAGAAATTGTACTAGGGAAAAAAGGAATTTTTCGGAAGCCATAAACGTGCTTTTCTTGGGCAATAATCACTTAAAGAAGTCGTTTTCGTTTCTCCTTTCCAGTCCCTTTTCTCATCATCCGTGGTTGTTCTGCAGGGAAGTTCTTCGTTCTGCGCCCTTTGGACCGCTGCACCCTAGGCCATGGCCTAAGTTGGCCTTATGGGAAATCCCGCCCTGGGCATAAGTGTCTGTAATGTATCTTTTAAGGTCCTGCAATATTTGTGGAGGGGTCGCATGCACCTGCTGTTTCAGGCATTCCACAGGAAAAAGTCCAGTGGAGTCAGATCAGGCAGTCTGGAGCCCATTCTTCGAAACCGTCATACCCAATTATTTGTTCCCGAATTCCTTGATGAGGTACTGATTTAGCGGAGATGTCCTGTGCGCATTAGCACCATCATGTTGATAACCATAGATTTCTAAGATCAAAAATCGGCAGGGTCTCCAAAAAACCTGGTATTAACATTTTTTGAAGCAATTGTAAATTTCGTGCACCCGTTAACATGCCATTGTAAAATATTGGTTTGATCTGCTTGTTATTGTAAATTGCATGCAAAACGTCAACAGCAAACTGCATTTGATGTTGAACGTCGGTAAAACATTTAGAATTTTCCCGCACCCGGTAATGGGTGTTTTGTCTATTGTACATGCCATTCCATGAAAAGCATATCTCATACATTCACATTATACTTGCCAAGAATGTTGGCTAAGCCTATATTTGATTCATGATGAAGTTGCACCATGCACAGGGTAGCTCGATATCCCCCGTCCTATAAAACCTGTTGAGGCGCTGGTCGGAATGGATAAGTGCCTAACTCGCTTAGCATTTTCCAAACCTGACTTTTGGAGAGCCTACATATTTCATCCGACTGAATTTGCCGTCCTGCCAGATCGAGCTCGACTAGTCACGCAGCCTGTCTCTTTTAAACGCTTTACAACAGTTACGATGGTTTGATGTGAAGGATGCGGGGCAGCAGGGAAACGCTGCCGGTAAAACTTCGCTGCTGATTGATCCCACAATCACCATACAGTAAAACCAGTGGCGGCTCGTGACTTGTTACAGTGGTAGGGCCCGAAAGAAAAAAAAAGCGCCAATTAAAATCGGAAAAATATATCTACATATAGAACAACCTATCCGCCCTTCTCCCCGTGCACACAGTTTAAGTATTTAAAAATTTTCAATAGCTAATAGTTATAAAAATTACTATACAATTTTTGCTATTTTTTTACCTTATTATGTTAATACTGAAAAAATCATCACTGATCGAAAAGTAACGTTTAATTTTTATTTAGTATTTATGTCCTTCATAGCTCCTTGTTCATAATTTTGGAATGATTTATTTATTTTAAAATCAATATTAACATACAAAATACATTTGCCCATCGAATTTCGTAAATCAAGAAAACAAAACAGAAAAATATCTGACTGAACTGCAAAAATGAGATCACGCAAATGAACAATGATTTCCTTATCGAAAAATTTCGCAATTGCTACTCCTATAACACGGATACGTTCCGTGTTATAGGAATCCGTGTTGTACGGGACCTGAGCTATACTTCACCTGAAATGCGAACTGCGCGGTATAATCGCTGCAAAACTTATTTGCACCCCTTAGAAACAATGATGTTGAGTGTTTTCAATTAAGGTAAATTATTAAAAGAACTGTGTTGCATAATAGGAATAAGCTCTCATTTAGATGGTGGTTAGTCGGTGGTACTAGGCCCCTCTGGCTCCTAATGGCAAGCCACCACTCTGTAAAACCATCTCACCATACAGTAGACCCCCTATGACACGGATACGTTCCGTGCTATAGGAATTCGTGTTGTACTTCACCTGAAATGCGAACTGCGCGGTATAATCGATGCAAAACTTATTTGCACCCCTTGGAAACACAATGATGTTGAGAGTTGCCATTCTAAAGTTATAGGAATTGCATGAACTAAAGCCTAATAAAATCAAAACATTTGTCTCATTTTACCGTACTGTACGAGTCTCTTTTAACTTTAAAAGAGACTCGTACAGTACGGTAAAATGTTATGAAACGACAAATGCTATACGATATGTAACGACAAATGTTATACGAAAACGATCGCAAAAATTTTGCCGTGTTCTACGAATCTGTGTAATAGGGGAGTCTACTGTACTCAGTCAGCTTTGAAAAGTCACTTCATGATCATGAGCATCAACATAACTCCTAGAAGATGTCTCTGTTATAGCTGTCTCAGATGAGCAGGCATGATGTCTCTTACATATTTGCATACTGCACAAATTTCGAACTCCAAGCTCGAGTTGCGTTGAGTTGGTGCGACACTATTTTACGCATTCTACGTATTGTCTACTCTGTTTACAAAGACAATCAGTACAAGGATGCAACCCTCCGGATTTGAACCGCGGTCTTTTTGAGTCTGGGATCACAAGCGATATCACTATGCTGCATTGCAGTGTCGTGTTTTGCCCGATAAATAATCATTTCTTGTTCCGTTTGGTTTGAGTTTCGTGACGTCACAGTGTTAGGAAATCACGAAGGAAAAAAAAATGCGCGTTTTAACTGTTCTATTCTTTGCATTAATGTCCACAAGATGTCTTTTCGCACTACTAAACTGATGATGCTCTACACTTTTGTAAATCACTTTTTAGAGATAGGAGGGTTGACTCCTTTGTTTTCCACCACGTCGCTTCGTAAACGGTTTCATTCAGTAGCGAATGGTCACTTTATTATACCTACACAGCATTTCTATGAATATAGGAGCAGCTGTTCCGAAGTTAAGAGGGTGACAGGGAACATGCATACTGTTTGTATCACAGATTTTAAGTTCCAGTTTTTTTTTGGCTCTGTGTAGTGAAATGAGTTTCATTTTTTGTTCGAAATTAAACATGTTCCCAAGTGTATAACTTATCAACCAGAGTATGGCTTAGCTTTCTGTGAAATGAGATAAGTGATCTTACCTACCTTGGTTGCATGTAGGCAGATGCAGAATCCGGCTTGAATCTTGGAATAAGCACTTCACTCTTGCAGTTCCTGGGAAATTCCGGCTGCACGGACTTGACCCCGGGCTCGTTCTGAAGGGCAGGTAGGGACGAAGACACCGGCGAAAGGACTCGCGACTCGCTGCACTTCCCGCCGCTGCAGGGCCGACATCTCTGCTGCTGCTCTTGCTGGAAGTCTTGCTGGTTGCTGAGCTGCTCGTCGGAGTCGGTTGCCCGTAGTCTGCCTTTCGGACGAGGGATACGGGATTCCCCGCCTCCCGTCAATCCGGCCCGGTGTCTCCGGCGAGAATGCCTGCCTCGCCAGTCGTTCATTTCCGCTCTCACGTACTTGTCTTCGGAGGACTTTCTGGAGTTAGGCGATCGTTCCTTGCGGAACTTGGCATCCCAGCTGATGCTACGAATAAAAAAGTCACTGCGCTTTTGACCGTGAACGAGTTTGTTTTCAGTGTCCAAGTACTCGGACTCCTCACGAGAACTCGAGGCACTCCTTGAACTAGGAACTCCGCCTTTTGCTCCATCTTCCGTCTGGAACCTCTGCTTCATTCCACCACGTGCAGTATACAGAGGTGAAATCACCGGCTTTGCAGTCCCCCTGTCCGGAGTTTTGGTTGTGAAGTCAGCTGTATACTTCCCGTTTTGGGCACACGCAAGCCTGGCGTTTCCACCTTCGATCATTGAACGTGGACGCCGACGGTTATAGGACTTGAGCATGTAAGGTCCGGGCCTGATACTTTCCTCCGATCCGGTCTTTGCGACGCGCCAACTGTCCGAGTCTGTTTCCGGAGTAGGCTCCCTTCCAGCCGTGTCCAGCGTGTGGACAGGGATAGTGGAGCGCACCATGTCTTCACTACCACCGGCCGACCGCGACAGTGGTGGCTGGGGAGAAGGCCGAGTCTGTGTAACAGAGTCCTGTCGCAGCCGAGGGGATACACAGTCAGAAGCCGAGCCACCCTCCCTGTCTTCTTCTATGACGGCTTCAGCCACGTGGAAATCGACATCTTTCAATTTCCGACGAATAGCTGACGAGTACTTGACGGCCGACCGGTTCGGTGGCGTAGGAGATCGCTTGCGGAACTGGAGGGCGTCATCGTAACGCGTCTCTGATATGTTGCTGGTAGAGTGGACGTCGTCTTTTGGTGGGGTGTCGTATTCCTCCTCTTCACCGCGCCGTGGATCGTCGGAATCCTCTTCGTTAGGCTGGGGTGCATCAAAATAAACGGAGGGTTCATCCAAATGCAACCGAGTGACCTCTGTAACGGGCGTTGCAGGAGACTGCTTTTCGAGCGTCGGGCTTTCTACTTCATGTTTAACAACGTTTCCAACTTTATCGTTAGCCTCCCACTCAATAGTAGTCACTATCAGTTTGTTATTGAACACTTTTTCGTTTTCTAGTCTTTGGCTGCTGTGCGAAAGAGGTTGATCGGATCCGGACTTACGGAGAATGCCTTTTGGCCGTACACTAGATGGGATAGGAGCGGACTTGATGCCTTCGTTATGGCTGTCTTCCGTTTTCATAGCACTCTCGTCTTTCTCGGGAAGTTTTTTTGTGATTTTTTCGTAAGTCGATCCTACAGACCACCTCTTGCTGTCTCCACTTTCTTTGAGGTTTTCTACATTGGATTGTATTTCGGCAGAATGCCGCCTCGAAGGCACGTTCTTCTTTTCATGAGTCCTTTCACTACCGCTTCTGGCCATATCTTGCAGATTGCCGTCAGAAGCACTGTGTCTGGCCGGCGATCCGGGAAGAGAATGCCCACCAGAAGGCAAATCGGGGCAGCTCCACGATCGGACGATGTCGTCTTGTACGAAACGTCGTCCTTCCCCTTCCTCTATCTCGATCAGAGGTGCAATGCGATCTCCCGGTAATCTCGCAGGCTGCGATGTCACTCTTCGCATTGACTTTTGCTGCTTCTTCATTCTCCAGAATATTTTATTTCTCAAAGCGGCGGTATCCAGCCTCTGCTCCGCAGAGTGACCAAGAACGCTTTTTTTGATTGCACTTTTTGCACTTTGTTGTGCTATCACTGGCGAGTCTGGCGACCAGAGGGAGTGTGGGGTGCCGTGGGGAACTTTGGAGGGTGAGTCTTGAGCGTTAGACGGGCGGTGTTCGGGAGATATGAGATTATCTTTGTCTTCCACTTCATTGTCAGTCTCTTCACTGTCGTCAAAAGATACCTGCCACTTAGATGCCAAAGTTACTGCGGCAGCACCACCTTTTGTAACCTAAAATGACAATAATATAAAAAAAATTAGTCTGTTAAGAAAGGCTACCCTAAAATATACTCTAAAGATAGGCATGAAAGTACAATACGCAAAAAAACATATTCTAATTTTTATCGAATTTAGTTTCATAAATTTAAATAACATCAGGGGCGTAGCCAAGGGGGGGTTAGGGGGGTCATAACCCCCCCATGAGAAAATTTTTGCCATACAAAACGTATATTCTTCACTACATTCACATATACATATATATGAGTTGCAGTAGTCGTAACCCCCCCCCCCCCAAGAAAAATTTCTGGCTACGCCCCTGCATACAATAGAAAGTAATGCCATTTGACTTGCTGGCAGTAGGAGAATATGTTAAGCATTTAATTTGTTATAATGCAAAAACAAGAGTTATCCAGGGCCATAACTACTTCTGGGCATTTAGGACAAAGCTTCTATGTAGGAAGTGGGCTTAAGTGAGAAAAGCTGAGCCATTAACTGGAAATAAGTGATTCATACTGAATAAAAAGGGAATAACTAAAAAAAAAGCGATAAATAATTAAAACTTTCTAATAAACACACACAAATGCTTATCGCACTAAAAGTGAAATATGAGTGTTTTTTTTAACTAAGTTTTAATTATTTACTAGCCGCCCAATATCTTACTGTTCTATATACTCAGAGCAGTTTTGGCCAAATTATCGGGGTCATTTCAACGAAAATAATGTTTCTTTGTTTTAACAGTATTTGCCATTAGATTTATTTAGGTTAGGGTTGCTAAAAATTTGGGGTGTCACGATAAAAGCTGTTGGTGGCCATGGGTGCAAAGCCAAGTATTAACATTGCAAGATGTATGAAAAGATATAATTGGTGGCATTTTCATTCATAAAATTATTATAAAAATACTGTATTGGGTGACAACGTGTTGTACAAGTGTTATGTTGTTGGATTAAGGCCAATTATCTACACGAGGGATCTAGGCCTACGGGTGGAGTGCCCTCCATGGGGGGTCATAGCACGTATTTACAAATTCCTACAAAAATGCTTCTTAATTTGCTGGGGCTGCGGGGTTAATGTGCCAAAGTTAGCAACCGAGTGTTTTATAGTACGGTTGCATTATTTAATACGTATCCTTGGTTACAAAAATATAAAAGAAACAGGAAATGACTAAAATATGCTTCAGCCCAATGCAAAGTGAATTTTTTTTTTTTTTTAAATGTGCGGTAAACGCGATATGAAAAGTTCCGAAAGATTTTGATTTTTTGCATATACATTGCTATTTTGTAATCTAGCTACCACGAGACATACGTGACTAGTGACGAATATGCTTGCTTCACTTGACATCACTGAACTGTCCATTTGGATTTTTGTGCGTGTGTTATGGTTATTACGTATATGTTTACATCTAGTTGTTGCCATTCCCAGCTAGAAATATCGTCGATTTTGGTACCACATACGTTAGCGTATTATAAAAGTAGATCGTTTCAAGCACCGCAGTTTCTTTCGAGTGTTTTTTCTTAGAATAAAAGTGTTTAAACTTGGAAGAAACAGTACAAGTGAGGAGCCGAAATCATTTGCTGTCCCGTGCCCCTTAAGTCTGTAGTTACGAACCTACTTTTTTTGAGTAGACTTTCCTCCACGGCTCGCGCTGCAGGGTTTGCGATGTTATCGTTGTTTTAGGGAATACTTCTGGGTGATTAAAATGTTCTTATGTGCTCTTTCTGTATTACTGTAATTGTAATGCCAGCACTGATGAACAAGACTAAACTGTACAGCTGCGGGAAAGAAAAAAAAATCCCACTTGTACTTTATTCGGCCGTCGTTCGCCGCACAGCAAAGTTACATATACCAATCGTTTACGATTGACGTATGCTTTAATTTGCTATACATAAAAATTGCATAAGGGGGCCATCTCAATATTAAAATTCTCACCATAATAAATTAAAGTATACGTTATTTTCAAACGAATGGTATATATAACTGCTGTATGACGAACGACGGCCAAATAAAGAGCAAGTGGGCGTTTTTTCCCCCCTCCGCATCTGTACATGTATTTATTCTACTCATTAATTACCCTGGCAAAAAGAGTTATGTATGAACGGAAAAATATTAAATTTAGATATTAAGAGATATTGGTCCTTACATGTTTTGTGGGCCACCATTCTTCTTGTCAAGAAAAAGGCAGTGTTTGAAAAATTTTAGGCCCCGCCTCGATGGTTACGCCATTGGTCACTGCCATTTATACAAATTAATCGTTGCTAGTAACGATTAATCTGTATGACTGACAGTAGCCAGTGGAGTAGCCACCGAGGCGGGCCTAAAACTTTTACTAGCTGAAGCACCCGTTCTTGACGGGTTAGTATATAATGTATATTTCCAAAAAGCCTGAATTTTCGTCAGCATTGTAGGAGTACAAAGAATAGAATTTGCTTTCTGTACTATTGTCAATATGCTACGTTATAACTTCTGTGTATTGTTAAAACATTATAGGTTAGAGAATAACAGAGTGCGGAGTGAAATTGACGATAGAAATTTTTTTTTTTCAAAATTAAAAGTTTTCATCTGGTTGCAGAGGCGTAGCCAGAGGAGGGGGGGGGGCTGAGGCGCCTGCACCACCACCTCAAAATGGGGCCCTTTACTTAGCTTACAATTTTGATATTTAGCTTACAATTGAACGTTAGCATACAATTTGATTGATACCCAGCCAACTCCCCCCCCCCTCTCCCCCCGGAAATAAAATCCTGGCTATGCTACTGTCTGGTTGAATGAGCTTTTCAAACCAAGAGGCTATACCTAAATTTTGTTTGACTCACTGTAGATATTTTAACGTAATGCCTTAAGCAATTTTTGAGGGATGCGAGAACAGACATTTATACGATTGTCAAAAAATCTATGAAATATTAAAAAAATTGGTATTTATAGATTAAATTAATTTGCCATCTAACACAATTTCAAATTTCATTATATTCCATTGTCATTTTTGAGGAACAAACATGTACTCAATTTTAACAAAATCTCAAAATCTAACATTTTGAAATACCTTGAAGCCTATAGTTTAAGTGACCATCTATAACGATACTGAATTTTATTTCATTCGCTTCAGTAGTTTATACTTGATGGGCAAATATTTTCACATTTTGAATAAATTTTCGTAAAATCTCAACATTTAATCAATTTTTTAAAAAAATTAGACAATTACAGTTTAAGACGAGTGACTACCTATCATGTCAGCAAATTTCATTTCCTTCGATTTAGTCGTTAATGCGTGATGCGCAACAATTATTTACATATTTTGAAACGATTTTCACAAAATCTTATCCAAAGTTTTTTTTTAAAGTTCGAAGCCTATAGTTTGAGTCACCGTCTATCATGTCACCAAATTTTCTTTCATACGCTTTAGCCGTATAAAACTAATGCACAAACAAAAATTTATGCAGTTTGAAAAAAAATTCTCGGAATCTCAAAATCTAATCAAAATTTTTTAAAAACTCAATGCCTATAGTTCAAGTTGATGTACCACCTATCATGTCACCAAATTTCACTTCATTCGCTTCAGTCATCTTTACGGGATGCGGAAAAAAAAAACCCACGGACAGACTGACAGGCCAGGTTGGAGCCAGGCCCATCTGGATCTTAAGGACGAGCCGACTAGCAGATAAAGCTTGGGAAAAGAAAAAAAAAATGACAAAAACAAAACTTTCCTTTTTCCGGTCACCAAATTAGTTGTTTGGAGTAAAGGAAAAATTACCAAATATCTGAAAATAATATGAAAAGAGAATTTTTTTTAACAAAGAAGTTTTATCTAGAAGTTATGTTATTATAAGTTGCTTAAATTTTTAACTTGGTAGCAAAAGTCTGCTGTCTCTCTTTTTTTTTTTTTAGTGTGGCATGGATGGCAGACAGTTAACGCAAGGAAACTGTCAAAAAAAAAAAAAAAAAAAAAAAAAAAACTTAAATGAAAATAAAAAAGAGATGGGGGAAAAAGAAAAGTTTTCGCTTTTTCCACTCGAGATCAGAGCCCGCAAAAAGCACATCGCGATTTCTCCAGAACGTTTGCGACAGCGAACCCTCAATGATCTTTGTTCTTATCTCATGGCATACTCTAAGAAAACACCTTTTACTCGGAATCGAATGCATAAGAGATGAATAATTGAAAACGCCATCGATCTGCTTACTTGTTGCAAAGCCGATATATTGTCATCTTCTGCCAGAGCCATTTGCGTGATGGAGATGTCCCGAGAATAGCGGGATTTGTATCCGGAGTGGTATCTTCGGTGCCGATGACCTTCACGTGGTTCTCGCAGTAGCTTCTGATCGACAGCCGAGAGGGGCTGCTGCTTATCGGTAGGATGCCGATACGAAACTTCCCGGCTGCTGCCGTCGCCTTCTCGGGGCCGGGGGCTGGTGCCCCGAGACCCAGCCTCCTCCCGGAAGTGTTCCGAAGAGGCTATGCCCAGTCTGGCAGCAGCATCCCTACAGCAACGCTCCGTGTCCGGAGTTCCACCACTCTGCATCGGCTGCAGAGGAGGAGGATGGCCGTCTCCTGGAGCAGGGTCGCCCCCGTTCACCTGCGGTTCCTTGTTCTCATCTTCTTCCTCCACTTCCATCTTCTGTGGGGTAGAAAAAAATATATATACATATATTATTTGTACTCCATTTTAACTGAGTGTTGACTGGAAATAGAAGGAAGTCCTATGCACAACGTGTGTATGCGACGTTGTATAGAACAACATGACTACCTACCTAAATGACCCCAATGCTGGAAAAAAACTTCAGTTGCCATCGCTCAATTTAACTACCAGTAACATGGCGATCGATCGTATCGCATATTTCTCTGTGACATGAGAAAGTTCTTTGGCTTTGTGCAACGAGATTGACGATTTGATCGACCGCAGTGTTGCTGGTAGTTAGATTGGGGTTTGGTTATAATTCAGTTTCCCTATTGACGAGCAACTAAAACGGATGAATGGATTGTAAACAAATTTGGATTACATTACCTGTAACATGAGATGTGTGCAAGGAATTTGAGGAAAAAATGTAGTTCAAAAATGACCTCTAGAAGGCATTTTGAAGGCATAAAAAGAAACAGCAAATTTAACAATGGGTCTGTGTCTGTACATTATATATATATATATATATATAGGGTGGTTATAATTTAATTATAACCACCCTGTATACATAAGTACAGAAGCAGAGTTCGGAGGTATTACAAATACATTTTCAAAAATACATTTGTAACTTGTATTTTTTATTTTCACTAGTAAAAAGCAAAGCGTAATCTGCGCCTTAAGGAGGCAGCTGTTGGTTGAGCAGGGGAGGTTTTTGATGCTCTGATGCAGCGGGTTCTTTTGGACCTGGGGTAGGCTTACAATAGGGGCATAAGTAACAACAACAAAAAGTAAAAGATTTGGAAATGTATTTTAAAATGCATTTTGTATTCTGACGTTAAATTAATCGTAACGTAACAGATTGCTCAGATGGATTCGTGGGATGCACGAATGAAAATTATAAAGATGCTGATATACAATTTCCCCCCCTCTCTTGATGTGATTTCTGAACTACACAAGAACTGAATAAATGTTAGGATCTCTTTTAATCTTTAAATTCAATTCTACGGGAAAGAAAGAAAAATCTTTCAGTTCGCTGTACTCCCCGATTGGCCGATTCGATCGACCGTCATGCTGCTGGTAGTTAAACCCAGCGATGGCAACGGCTGCACTTTTTCAGCGATGGGCAGTCTGTCCAGTTGTTCTTCTATATCGATGTGAAAATGGTTGAGCTTAAAAGAATTAAGGTGCTGAGAATTTTTACAGGGTGGGGTTCTAGAGAAAACTGTGAAGCATACTTCTAGCTTAGAATCCGCAGGCGCGTCTTCTGGCTTTGGAGCGTTGTTATTCGAGTAATAGTTGTTGTTGTTTTCATTCGGCACTCGGACGTTGTCCGTAGCCCTCACTCCTTCGATGACCTCTGCAGACTGATAGAGACCTTTGGTGAGGTTGTCCTTGGAGGTGTCTCGCTTATCTTCCATCTTATAGTTCTCTCCGTGATCCTCAAAGCTAGCCATGATGTTGTCGTCAAGCATGTTCTCCGTACCATGTGTTCCAGGAGGGACGGTGCTAAGAAAAAGAAAAACAAAAATGAATCAATCAATCAACGCAAAACTTTGACATCATATCGTAGTCACAAGTTCTGTGAAGTTTAGAATTTATAATCACATTCCTTAAGAAGGGCAGGACTCCCGGTCATCTGACACGGTATCACGGAAACAGTAATGTATCGAAAACAATGTAAAATGTGTATCGAAAACAAATACAATATTTAAATATTTGTAACTGCTTTTTATAATAAAGAGTGGAAGCTTCTATGATAAATTTTACAGTTTTTGCTCAATGCCCTAGTTTAGGTTAATCTGGATACTAGTAACGTACGGGTTGCACTTAGTTAATACGTTCCTTAATTCAGCGCTGACTAAAATATTTATATTTAAACAGTACTCAATTATGAAATTGTTATAAACACGATCTTTGTTTAATCGATCTTTTGACAGCATCCAACTGTCAACAAGCACATGAAGTGATGTGACATAATAATGCTACTGTGGCAGAGGAAGTTTGGTTATACATAATGAAGTTTGAAGTGTTCCGTAAGTATAGCCTTTCCCATAAAAAAAAATTTAAGTAGAAAAATATTTTCTGCATATGAGTTAAAATGTCTTCATTGATATATTCAGAATTAAGTGAAATAATACACTGTATAACAAATAAATCGACGCACCAAGAAGGAGGTGTCCGATTGAGACGAAAATCGGTGGATAGGAAGACAATGTACAGATTAGTAAATGATTAAAATTTCAGAACAATTGAATAATTTATTTCAGAGTTACAGTAACAAGTTCAATAAGGTGTTGACCCGCCGCTAGCCTGGATACAAGCTGCCACACGGCGTGGCATAGACCGATAAAGCTCCCGGATGGTCTCCTGCGGTATTTCCTGCCAAATTCGCTCCAATTGTTGAACGAGGTCATCAACAGTCTGTGCCAGATGCAATCGCCTTCCCATCATATCCCAGACATGCTCGATGGGAGAGAGATCTGGCGATCTGGCAGGCCAAAGAAGAGTTTGACAAGCTTGCAGACAGTTTAGAGCAACACGAGCCGTATGTGGTCTGGCATTGTCCTGCTGAAAAACCAACCCAGGGCACTGCAAAAGGAACGGTAGCAAAACAGGTCTTAGGATGTCGTCCACGTACCGCTGTGCAGTAAGTGTACCTCTAATGACGACCAAAGGGGTCCGGCTGTCAAAGGAAATGGCACCCCAGACCATAATGCCTTGTTGAGGGCCGGTGTGGCGTGCAATAGTGAAAGCAGGATCCCCCCTCTGCCCTGTGCGTCTCCAAACACGTCTTCGATGATCGTCAGGACACAGTTGGAAGCGGGATTCGTGGCTAAAGACTATACGTCCCCAGTCGGCACCATTCCAACCTGATCGAGACCTGCACCACTATAATCTGGCTCGGCAGTGTGCAGGCGTGAGTGGCAGGGGGCGTAACGGTCGGCGCGAGCGTAGATTTCGCTCTCTCAATCGTCTGTGAATGGTCATGATGGACACTGGTGTTTGGGTTGAACGTCTGATGGTTGATAGAGATGAAGAAGGCGCTGTGACAGCTGATCGGACCATCACTCTGTCCTCACGATCTGTTGTAGCCCTAGGTCGATCTCTACCATCCTGACTCTGCACTCTGCCATTTTCCACCCATCCTTGCCAGCATCTTCGAATCGTAGCATTGCTTCGACTCAAATGACGAGCGATTCTCCGATTAGTCCAACCGGCCTCTTTCAATCCAATGATACGACCTCTGTCAAACTCTGACAGTTTCTCGTAATAAGCACGAATCCTGCAGCGAGGCATTTTTTAAGTTGTTGAAAGGCAGGGGCGTAGCCAGAAATTTTTCATGGGGGGGGGTTACGACTACTACAACTCATATATATGTATACGTGTGTGTGATAATGTAGTGAAGAATATACATTTTGTATGGCAAAAAGTTTCTCCTGGGGGGGGTTATGAGCCCCCTAACCCCCCCTTGGCTACGCCCCTGTTGAAAGGTCATCTGAATCGCAATCAAACCGAAAGTTTTAACAACCGTTGAAGAACTGCTCCTTATATACGTCTGCTGGATGCGCAGTTCCGATGCGCTAGAGATCAAACTATTCATTCATTGGACACCAAATTTGAATCATTTGCATATCTGTTCAAAACATTCAAGCATACGAAATTTCAAAGCAATCGGATGATTGTTTCTTGGTGCATCGATTTTTTTGTTATAGAGTGTATAATTTAGTAGGATTATTTTTTTTTTAATCTTTCAAAAGTATGATTTTTAAAAGACAGTAGTGAGATTTCTCTAGTGAGCTCTTCACTAATGAGCTTTAATTTTGTAGTCTTACCCCGCGAGCGGTGGTTTCGAGATGACAGCAGGAGAGGTGGTAACTGTTGTGGTAACCGAATTGTCCGTGAAGTGTTTCTCCCAGTCGAATGGATCGTTCTCTTTAATGCCTCGTCTCTTCATACACCTCTCAAACAGTCCCGACAGGAGGGCATAGTCTGGCTTGTCGAAGTAATCTAGCGTTAGGATGTGGTCTAGAAACTGCCTGAAGTCAGATGGTAGGTGCTTGAGTAGAAGCCGGTGGTCGTATTTTTCCTTCATGATACCAACCTACAAGAGAAATGAGAATGAAAATGACTTTGAAATTCCAACTGAATATTTGTACAAAGGCTTCCTAACTATACAGTCAAAGGCATCACCATTCTAAAGTCTATTTTTTTTTTGTTTATACACGCATATGAATATTTAAGATCGTAAGTAACTTTTTGAAATGAAGGGTAATGAAAATAGCGTTATTCTAATTTTTCAAAAGATTTTTGGCCCAGTTTGATCAGCACGCAACTAAATGAAAAATATTCATTTGTATATTTATGCCCGAAGTATTTTTTTTATATAACAAATGGACAATGTTTTTGTTTTTTACATAAATACAAATGAAAAATTAAAAACGTTTATTATTTATCTAAACAATTAACTCTAATTAAAATACCATCAAAAAGTATTAGAAACTAAAATGCATTTCTATACATTTATGTTCAAAAGTATTTATCAAAAAGAAGTAATAACTAAACTAGCCTGTTCTTTGTCCTTGATCTTTCTCCAGGGCAATTGTCCGTTCACGAACTCCACCAACATATAAAACAGAGACCAGAGATCGTCATGACGACCCATTTCCTGTAAATTTAACATACTTTAAAACATATATCGAGGCAAATCCAGTTTGTCAATTATACAATCAAATTATTTAATGCTTAAAGAAAATAAAACGTTAGTATACTGTCCAAAATATAAAAAACTTCACTTGTTTAATATGTACATATCTGATATGATGTATATGCCGACACTATCACAAAAAAATTGCTAATGTAAGTCAAGTTCGTATTGAGAAGAAAGTTTTCATAGCTGCTGGTATGAAAATGAAAGTTGACAGGTATGAACAAAGCGCGATCTGATAGCGATAGTGGATGCCAGAAAAAGCAATTCTAATACCTTAAAAATGGCTAACATTCTAGGTATATTTTTTCCCCAACTGTACAGTGGCGTAGACAAGGGGGGCGGGTTAGGGGGTTCATAACCCCCTCCCCCATGAGGTTTTTTTTGCCATACAAAATGTATATTCTTCACTCCATTATAGCACACACGTATACATATATTTGAGTTGCAGTAGTCGTAACCCCCCCCCCTCTCCCCCATGAAAAATGCCTGGCTACGGCACTGCAACTGTATCTTCGGTGCTGAGAGCGTGGTATTTCGCAAGCTAGATCCAAGCTAATTTGGGGCTTTGTTGAGTAAATGTGAAAAATAATGTACGCAATAATCAAAGTTAACTGTAAAGCAAAGCTTTATTACAGCATGTAGTTGCAGAATGCAAATTGATCAATTTAAAAGAGACTCGATGGTTTTTCTTTGTATTCTTAAATGCGACGGATGTGGCAACTATTTTAACATTGAGCGTAATTGTTCGAACCTTCTTTAAGAGTGGGAGGCCATTCCCAACACTACTGGATTGTAACAACTTTGTTTGTGAGGTAAAACAGAAATGGAGACGCACAATGTTACTTAATCCTGCGATGATTTTACTTTTTTAAAACATAATTTAATTCAAATTTTTTACATCATCATTCCTTACAACAAATATTGAAAATGTTTACCACCATTTTTAATACAAACATGAAAACAATTTGGTTTTTCCAGAGAAATCCTGCAAACATCGATGAATTAAAACAAACCATAACGGTAGAAATCTCGTCCATAACACCAACATTGTTGAGAAGAGAGTCAGGAAACTTGGTTCGACGTGTACACGTTTGCTTCCAAAATGGTGGAGGACATTTTAAGAAATCGCAGTGGGGAATGATATGTAAAAAATTTGAATTAAATTATGCTTTTAAAAAATAAAATTATCACGAGATTAGGTTACATTTTGTGACTCTATTTCTGGTTAACCTCACAAATAAAGTTGTAATAGTCCAACAGTGCTGGAAAGTGCCTACCACACTTAAACAAGATTCAAACAATAATTATACTTCAGTGTTAGAATAGTTGCCACATCCATCAGATTTAAGGGTTATAATAAAAACCATCGGGTACTCTTTTAAAATTGATCACCCTGTATTTTAGTCACGTTTTGTGTATTTATATAGTTTAGAAGCGTACAGTTGAATAATACACTACCTTGTTCCGGTGAGCGTTGATGGAGGCGTATCGGACAGTACCTCTGAAGCCGGCTGCTGCTCTGGGCGGTCTCACCTCGCCGGTTGCAGTGACATATTGCCTCGCCAGTCCGAAGTCCAACATGAACACGCTACGGCAGTTGTGCGGCAAACGGCCCATGGAGAAGTTCGACTGGAGGAGAAGATTCCAATATCAAAACACAAATGATAAACAATGAAAACTACTATAAATGCACTGGCCAATGAAATGTCATAGAGTACTAGTCATTTAATGCAAGAAGTGTTTACAAAGTTTGCCGAGTGGCAACAGAAAACAAATAAGACAAAATAAATGATACAAATTATCTTTACTGAAATTTTTTCATTCATTACCAAACACTTTTTCTCTATGCTTGTAAAATTTTTGCAACCTGACAGTGAAGCCGTGTTTGGAAATTTTTTCTGGAGCCATTGTTACCAGTTTGTGTACCAGATCGAAAGGTTCGACCGTTGAACCTTTTCCATGACTTTCCTAAGGCAGGGATTAAAAATGAAGTGGATAAATTGGTTCATCAATGTATGTGACAGAAAACCAGTAAAACCAGTACAGTATTCATGGATAATGGCTGAGCCTGATTTAAAAGTCAGATATATCTGGTAGTTTTTCCAAGTCTCAAACCAAAATTTTAGTAATGAAATCCCATTTACGGATTAAAAAGAAATGTGGATCCTACAATCAAAACTAGATCTTAAGTGACCTGCTTAATGCAAAGTGACCACCAAGACCCACAAAGTGGTTTGCTTATAGGTGACGTTGACGCAAACCTGAATGATAAGGAATATCAAACTCTTGCTGATGTCCCAATTTACTCAAACATTCAGTCATTCGCTGAAGTAGCGCTTTGAATAACTAAATTTGACAATATGCTAAAAAAATGGCTTAAAGTTTATTGCTATTTGACTGATATTGACTGCTTTTTTGTTAAACAGAAAGCTCCTTCTGGTGTTTTTACTCCATTTATACGAGAAAACTGGTGATTATACGGATAAACAAATAATTAATTTTTTACAAACTGGAAATTTACACTAGTGTATAGAAAAATCCTACACTTGCAGGGAAAAAAAAAAAAAAAAAAGGATTTCGCTTTATTATTTATATTTCTAGACGAATGTAAAAAATCTAAGTTTCATTTTACCGGTTTGATATCTCTGTGCAAGAACCCCACTTCGTGTATACTCTCGATGGCTTTGAGAATCTGTAGGCCAAGCCTGAGGGTGGTGCTAAGGCTATATGCGCCCCTTGGTTGACTACGGCGCAGTTCGGCCAGGTTCTTTCCTTGAAGCTGCATTACCACATAGTTGAAACGGTCGTTACGACCGCATCCAATGAAGCGACACACATGCTCTTTACCTGCGGAAACAAAAATGATGAAATAAACGAATGAAATATCGGCATTGATGTACGGAGTTACCAAAAAGATAATCTTACAGTCTGATGAAATATTAAGTGCACTGGAAAGTAATTCCTTCCAATTAAAAAATAATACGTTTTTATTGACAAAGCAGTGTTCCCAAGTAATAGATTCTTTTCTTTTTTTCTTTTCTTTACATTTTAAAAAGGAAGAAGTTCTTTCAAGAAAAATATGTGAAAAAAAGGGAAAGGTATCTGCCCGCCTTCCTTTGAGCGCAAATTTTAAAATGTCCTGCAAATGATTTTTAGGTACTCGCATAGTGTTACATAAATATATTTTTTAAAAATTCTTTGCAAGAGATTTCTAAAAACAATATTTTGTCCCCCTACCTCCCAGTAGAGTATGAATTTTGAATTCTTCTTTATCGAGCACCGACTAATGGTGTTCAGTTTTATTCGGACAGCCTCCCCTACCCCTCCAGTTCACCTTCTTCCATGCCTTACGAAGGATCTCTCTGATTTATGCCATCCGCAAAATACATATTTTAATATACGTAAATAGTAAAATATTTATATTTTTAAAAAATCTTTAAAAAGAAAACATTTTTCAAAATTTGTCAGTAATTTTCTAATAGGACTGTCATTCCAGAATTTCTCTTTAAAGTGTTTTAGCACAAGTGGGGTTTCTTTAAGAATTGTATGAAGTACAATTTAAAAGCAATTTCTAGCATCGCAGCGAATTACAAAAATCAAGCCATCAATTAAGTATTTTTGTATTTATTATTTTTTTAGAAAAATTTTCAAATGTCAGGGGAATTGACACTTAGTTTGATGTTTTGCAGAATCAGGGCGTAAACACATGATTTCTGGCTTACGTAGGCCACTGTAAACAAATGTCATGTTACAGGAAAAGAAAAAAATCCAGTGAAAACTTCCTTTGATTGAATAAGCTAATTTTCAATAACGTCTAGTTCTTGATGATTTGATTTTACTATGCTCAACTACCATAAATATTTTAAGGGTACCATATTGTTTTTATTTTTTACAAATAGAAAAAAGAGAAATTCAATCCTTTTTAAAATGTTGTACTTAATTTCTTCTGCCTAATTCATAGCTGCCAACCTATCTTGCCTTGAAACTGGAAGATACTGGAAGAAACTGGAAGAAAAAAAAAAGATTTCCTGAAAAACAGGAAAAATTTTCGAGTCAAGGTTATATATAAACTGTATAAACAAGAAATAATCTGAGATTTTCTGAATTTGATCATTTTTGTGATTAGCTGGCTAAAAGCAGTATCGGCTTGTTTTGGCCCAAGTAAAGATTTGCAGCTTTAATGCCAAATTCTGCACATCATTTTTTTTTCTTTTTTTCATCCATAATGATTCCAGAAAATTTATGTTTTTTAACTATTCTGAATTAGGAAATATCTCTCAAAATCATAGGCCTGCGTGATTGGCAGCGTCTACTAGTAAATTGTGTTTTGTTAAAAATTCTGTAAAGAAGCATTCGGTATTTAACTGATGTGTCAAAAACAATCTAAAAGTAATTTTAATTTTACAACAAACTTTCTTCATTTTTTTTACTTTTGATGCTTAACAAATCAGCAGATGTGTATTTGGATAGCGTGATGCCAACAGCCAAGCATATGCTTAACCCTTTAACGCGCAGTGTTCCCGCTCTGGGAACACCAAATTCTGAAGTTTTGACTGTTGCCAGTCACGAAGAATAGATCTGATTTCTATAAAAATAGTTGCGGGTGACATAGCTCAACGAGAATCCTTTACTTTTTAGCACGTCATTTCCCGTAAAAAAATGGTCACGATTATTTTTAACAGCACTGACATCTGCTGAAAAATGGAAGAATGCGAGAACAGGCTGGATAGATTGCCCAATGCTGAAAAAAGGGCAGCCGTTGCCATCGCTCGACTTAACTGCCAGCAAGATGGCGGACGATCGAAACGTTCATCGCGTGCCACAGATCTAGAGACGATGAACGTTTCGATCGTCCGCCATCTTGCTGGCAGTTAAGTCGAGCGATGGCAACGGCTGCCCTTTTTTCAGCATTGGGAAAGGGTTGCACCTCAAAGGGTTAAGGAATCGGGGGTGTGGAGGTAAAAATGGAAAGAAGAGCTCTTTCTTTCAAAAACCCCAACCTAGGGGCAAGATAAGGAGAGTTGTTTCAGTTCAGAAAGGCTGAGTTTAAAATGAGAAATTAATTGAAATCTTCACACTTCTTACTTTAAAAATATTCTATTTATTATTTTTTAAATTTTAGAAGTATATACGGGAAACTGCCAGTAAAGTGAAAAAAAAGCGAAGATTCAATCTGCTTGGTGGAAGATAGAAGTAAAGTTCAAAATAAGGAAGTGTTCCTGGAAAACAGGAGGAGTTGGTAGCTATGATAATCATAGTTGGGAGAGCTCTAAAATTAAAACAAAACAAAACAATCAATCAAACAAGTAAACGATGAAATTAAACGGAAAGTTTAATAAAAGCATTGTATAAAATAGCAATGGCATAAATTATTGACAAGAAGTAGTAGCATCTAAAATAAAGGAAAGGTCAAAATCCCTGAATCTTTTGTCGGCCCCACTGGCATAACTATAAATGGATGCCTAGCAGGAGGGAACCAAAGCCATCTTAGAAAAGTATATATATAGGTTACCTACTAAAAATATTTTGCATTGGAGACCCCAGAATCGCTATATTTGTCTCCGTGCAAAGTTCTATTACTTCCCCTCCAGCCTCCGCTCAGTTACGCCAATATAAGTAGAGACCCATTCCAGCCAGTATATTACTAATGGAAAGAAAATTACATCTGATGTTTGTTTTTGCTTTAATACACCACATTCGCATTCCGCTTTGATGGTTTGCTTGCTCCTCGATATTCTTAAATAATGAAACCCATTGGAACGGTATTAGATACGTGATAATGACGGTACAGTTCAAGAGTGTTCATGAATACTTTTAGAAGGGCTGTTGCATTTGTAGGGAGCATATATTTGACTTTCAAACACTTTGATGTATGAAAATAATATAAAAATTCTCAGTGTGGCATAGAAATATTTACTATATCGAGGGACAGAAGAGAGATAGACACGGGTCCTTCCTAGCCATGGAATATGGGTGTCCATTATACAACCCCAGCACTAAACCAATCATTTGTGACCGAAAATGTACATGCTCAAAATAAAAACTTCACCAATGAAACGATTCAAAATATTCAGTGCGTAGATTAAAATCTTGCGTATGCTGATTTAAAATCACCAACAAATTTATTTTCAAGTGATTCTTACCGATTTTTTAAAAATGCAATACATTACTGGCTTAGTTGCACCCCCCCCCCCCTTCTTTGGGAAGTTGAATCAATTGGTCCTTAAAGCAATCTAAGAGCAATTTGTGATATAAAGTGTCTGCTTCTTACATGGTGCATAGCTCACGAATTTATGATATGAAATTACATCTCTATTTAGAAATGTGCTGATTTTTCTTTTGTGTCTCTGAATCGTTTTAGGACGAAAGTGGATGAATAACAGTACCTCATCTGCCAAATTGAATATTGCATTTCAGGGGGCATTTGGGTACTTACGTATTATCCCGGATGTCATTCCCGCCAAGCTATTTTTTCGTCAAATGCCCTGGCAAACTGTTGCCAATCGTATTCCAAACCATCAATAATTTCATATGTCCGACATTTATCTGGTGTCGTGGAACTTCCGTCAGTGGGATTTCCGAAGCTCATGAAAATCCTGGGATTTCCGACTGGGGGGAGGCCGGGATGGCCGGCCGACTGTTGTTTTTTCAGGGCTCGCAAAAGGCCAGCGGTAGCATATTTTCGAGGTGCCCCCTACAGCGATGGCCGGGCTCACTATTGTTTTTTCGGGTCTCGCAAAGGGCAGCGGTAGTATATTGTTGAGGGGTTCCTTACAGCAATGGCAGCATTTACTGTTGTTCTTTTGGATCCCGCAAAGGGCCAGCGATAGCATATTTTCGAGGGGCTCCCTACAGCGATGGCCGGACCCACTGAGGTTTTTTTGTGTCTCGAGTAACCCACTGATGCTTCTTTGGGGGGGTCTCGCAAGGGCCAGCGGTAGCATATTTTCCAGGGAGGCCGTACAGTGATGGCCGGATGGCCTTCGGAAATCCCACGCGTCAGAAGTCCCACCATCGGAAGTCCTACGTAACCATTTATCTTGGCGAAAAATCGCTCGTCTTAGCAGACAGCCGGGATAATACGTACGTACCGACATTTGTACCACATGTTATTGATTATTTTGATGGGTATTGTTGCTCTTTTCTTTTTTGTTGCAAGTTTTCTGCGATAGACTGCTCAGACAGTTCTTGCAAAGAATTTATTTTGACACTGTAAAGAAACTCTTCAGTGTACTGGACGATACACTCACCTTGCAGCTTCTTGAGCACCGCTACCTCCATTTTGAGCACCTGTTTGGCCTGCTTCGCTGATTCCAGCTTCAGAGCGACTAGTTCCTTCGTTACCAGATCTAACCCTTCGTAAATTTCCCCAAATCCACCACCGCCAATTTTTTTCACCTAAAAGAGAAAATAATCTTATTTTACTTTGTTTACTTTCTTAACTGAATCAGAATTCTATTAAGCATATTATATGACTACTATTATACATTTTTCTTAAATACCTTTTCGTGGCACTAAACTTTAAAAACTACAAACCAAACCAAACAATCATCCGAACCAATTCTCCCTTTTTTTCCCCCGCCTTATAAACACAGCGTATAAATTAGATCAAAAAGTCCTTCAACAAACCACCGCAGTCGACGGCCAGTAGCTCTCAAACATATAATGACAAATAACAAATATAGTCCGTAATTTTCAAATTTGATTGACGAGAATGCATGCTTCAGAAGTGGAGGAAAGTATTGGCATGCTATTCCAATTTTTAGAAGAATCGAATGTTGCCTTAGGAAGCATTCTGGAGACATTAGATCTGACGAGAATATTTCCTAAATGTACCACCATCAAGCATAGTGAACTATATTTTGGGCTTATTGGTCCCCATTAGTATCTAACAGCTTGCTAGTACGAGAAACAATAAGCACCTATTCGTATCGCTTTCCTGCTTCCTTTTTTTTTTCTTTTTCTCGAATCAGAATGGACGATAATGTAAGTATGAAGCTCAAGGCGAACTTATAAATTTCTTGCTTATTAAAAATCGCTTATTAAGATTTTTTTAACGTAATCATTGTAATCAGAATTTTAAAAAAGAAAAAATTCTGTAGAAGGGGTAAAAAGGGGTTCACAATGATAGTCTCTTTTGTTGAAACTACCGCGGGCTGATCCCCGATTCACTGACTCACTATGTAACCATTCCGAGTAGCCACGTCAATATAAATATTTTACCGCCATTACTCCAAGAAGATTAAAAAGTTCAAAAGATTTAAAAGCAGAAAAAACGTATACCGTTTGCACGATCCGCTTGAAATTTTTCATAATTATGTATAAAAACAATCTGTGCTACTTAAAAAATGGTAAAATCCACCGGTTCCTTAATTTTTAAGCGATTTTTTGCTATTTTCAGCTCCATTTTATTTCCGAGAGTCAAAAAAGTGAATCATTTGCGTCACAAAATGAGCTGTTGCAATCGGTATGACGTCATATTCATCACTCTTTGAAAGGAAAGTGTGATTTCAAAACGTTTAAAATAGTTTTTCCAGATTATATAGTTTGATTTTTTTCACACAAATAAATCGTCTGCATGGATATAAGAAAGGCTGTGTGCATAAAACGAAATCTTTCAAATGCCAAAAGTTTCCGTGCGTTTCCATAAGAGCAAGAAATTTGATTTGGGTATGTAATAAAAATTGAATATGAACTCATTTATTTTAGGTGGAAGAAAATTAAATAAATTGAGTGTAGACACATTTTTGTCAAATGTTTTTTTCTAGCGCTCGTTGTAATTGCCTCCCCAACGGGCTTTGACCTCTAGTACAAGAAATATTTATTAACACGCTATATTGTGCTTTAATATGTGTTAGCTTTAGAAATCTTCTGATAAACTGTTTCTTATTTAAATCCTCCAAGTCCAGCAGAAGAAAATAATTTATTTTATTATGATCTTGAGAAAAATGTCAAACTTTGTAATTACGAGGAGCTATGTAGGAGCTGCAAATTTATTTTCATATATGACGTAAATTTTGGGGCGGAGTTTATGAATCTTAAGCAATTTTTAATTTATGACGTAAGGTTTTTGATTGCCATAAAAGAAATAGTTCAGTTACTTCACTTGCTTTCACCAGTTTCACCAGTTAGTTTTCCTATTGAATAATATTAAAACTAAGAACAAAGCTGAAAATAATATATTTTTTTCCTTACATAGAGCCCGTTGTGGTGGGACATAATCCTATATTAAAAAACTTAACGCAATTACGCGCCTTTCAAAAGAAATATAAGACTTCGATCGCTCTTTTAATAGGTCTACTCCTATAACTTTCCCCTATAAGTGTACTAACATTAGTATAACTAGATACCATTCTTTTCGGCTGCAGACAACAGCAATTGGGGTCGCTGCCCAGTTATCCTGAATTATAGAAAGATGTATGAGAAAGTTGGTTTTATGGTTTGCTTAGCAAAGAGAAGGGGAGAAAAATAACATGTTGATCATATCTTTCGCAAGAGGTATCAAATAAATAAAAAAAGCAGCTTAGAATGATGTCAGGTACAGATTTATTTATACCAGTTTTTTCATTTCTTATGAATGATTGCCTCTTTTTTAGATTCCCTTAAAAGAAAAATTCAACACAATCAAGAAAAGTAAACCATTCAAAATGCTTCGGTTACGACATTTTTGAAATCGAAATTACACCTGATTTCTTCATCTGATCAACTCAGATAAGATTCCTGCAGGGTACATATGTATTACAGTCAGTGTCTTTAAGAAACGAGCACAAACGATGGCGATAGAGAAAGTTTATCGCTGTTAGGCTAGAGCCTGTTAAAGTTTTCCTGATTTTTTGTGTGCGTTAATCAGCGGCACTGTCTTATTACAACTATCCTGGAACGCATTTATATCTCCTACACTGCAAAAAAAGTCTGCCAACTTTACAGAAAAAAAACTGTCAGTCAGAACGCCAGTTTATTTCCGTTTTTTTAACAGAAGTCTTCCGTAAATTTTACAGATTCTCAGTTGATTTTACAGAAATTTTCCGTATACTGAAAAAAATACGGAAGACTTCTGTAAAATATACGGAAATAAACTGGCGTCCTGGCTGACAGTTTTTTTCTGTAAATTTGACAGACTTTTTTTTGCAGTGTACCCTCTTAACCCTTTGAGTCGCAACCCTTTCCCAATGCTGAAAAAAGGGCAGCCGTTGCCATCGCTCGACTTAACTACCAGGCACAGCCAGCTGTCGTCAAAAAAAGGGTCTCTAGATCTGTGGCACGCGATGAACGTTTCGATCGTCCGCCATCTTGCTGGTAGTTAAGTCGAGCGATGGCAACGGCTGCCCTTTTCTCAGCATTGGGAAATCTATCCAGCTGTTCTCGCGTTCTTCCATTTTTCAGCAGATGTCAGTGCTGTTAAAAATGATCGTGACCATTTTTTTACGAGAAATGACGTGCTGAAAAGTAAAGGATTCTGGTGGAGCTATGTCACCCGCAACTGTTTTTAAAGAAATCAAATCTATTCTTCGTGACTGGCAGCAGTCAAAACGTCAGAGTTTGGTGTTCCCAGAGCGGGATCACTGCACCTTAAAGGGTTAAACACACAAATCCTACGGGAAGCACAAAAATATTTCAATAATTGTAGAACTGTGTCTTGTCAGCTGACTTTACTCAAGTGTAAAACATCAAAACGCTTCATGTAATATGAGCTCTTAGAGAAATAGATCAATATTTGAGTTAGTCATGTTTGATTTCTGAAAATTAAAATTAACCGTAATTGTAATCTTTTATTTAATATGAACAATAGTAATTAGTTAAGAAAGTAATTAGTTAAGAAAACAATTAAAAAAGAATCAAACTGCTCGTGTTATCACTTACTATAAATCAGAAAATGTTAACATTTTATTACATCAAGTTATCATATCAAGAAAGTTCCCATTAGTAGGTATGACGAGAGGGGAAATACCAATAGTGAAGACATCTATTCATTCTGGTAATGATCCAGGTCATTTTCTCTTAACAACAATATTTTTCTTCCAGATCAAAAAGAGAAAATTTGAATACAAGATATCATCAATCACGTGTTCTTATACCTGTAGTACTTTTTATAAATATAAATGTGCCAAGTATTGTAAATTCGATATTTTAAAGCTGTGAAAAAGTCCGAAAGATCTTGAATTTTTTGTGTATCCATTATTATTTTGTAATCTAGCTACTGAGTGACATATGCTTGCTCCATTTGACGTCACTGAACTGTTAATTTGGAGTTTTACACATGCGTTATTTTTATTGCACTAATATTTACATCTAGTTGTTGCTGTTCACAGCGTGGAAATATCGTCGATTTTGGTACAGCATACGTTAGCGCATTATATAAGTAGAAGATTAGAGGTAATATGCAGTTCCAATAAGGAAAAAATGTTTAAAATGAAGTAAAAATTCATAACGTTCTTTGACTGAATAAAAAAAATTCCAAAACAATAACGAAATATAAAATTTTATACGTACCCGGTTTTATAAGTTTTATCACTGATAAAACAACAACAAAAAAAAAATTGTCGTAGACCTTCACTCTTTTTCACTGATGAGGGATAATATGCTTGAAATGTGCCGAACAATATTTTTATAAATGTGGTCTATTTTCAAAGCAATTTTTTTGTAAAGATCTTGATGGTCTTGATGGATACAATTCGTTCATTCAATTATTTAGTTTATATATATATAAAAAAAATGCCCTTTTCATGTCACCACTGATACTCATGTCAGAACATCAAGGCACGTAACTACAAGATCAATTGGTGCTATTTTTCCCTTAACTTACATTCACGCCTAAAAATAAGGCACTCTTTCTCAGGTAAAATTAAAAGCATTTCAAAAATAACGCTTGCAGTGTATTACATCAGAATTACTCAGATAAACTTTTTAATGCTTAGTAGTTGTCGGTTCAAAACTGGTATCACATTAACGACCGAGGTATTTCGTTTCGGACAATTTCGTGGAACTCATAGTCATAAACAATGCTGGTCGAGATAGACTGTACTAATTATTTCTACTAAATGCAAGTTTTGACTTCAAAGTAACGGGAGGAATATAATGAACCAAAATGCAGACGCAAAGGTTGATAAAGTATTTGGCAAAATACTAGTCAGAAATTTCAGAAGAAATAGGATGCATCAATGCATTTTTTAAAAATTGCATATGATTGCTTTTGTAGCTTTCATACTTAATAATACTAAAATAATACATAATAGATTGATTTTTTAAACTGCTGTAAAGATACAGTATACTGGTGTGAACTTAATATGTAGTTTTTAGAAACATCTGCTTTAAATACTAAAACGAGTATATGTTGAGATTTATTATGTAACTTAGATCATCTGTTTCCAATCTGGGATACACATGCTCTTGAGGATACACGAAGATATTGTCTGTAAGTAATGGCGGAAATCACGAAACTGGTTCGAATGAAAATAAGTAAATTTTGACAGTAAGGACCGATTGTGTTGCATTATTTTAAAACAAGATTTTCTGAGTCATGTTTACCATACAAATGGATAGACATAATAGTTATGATATTTCCAATCGAAGTATTTGGCTGCATTGTACTCGGATTTTAAAAATACGAACATTGCCTGCGTTCTTGCGAACTTTATTTTTAAACTGATTAAAATAAAAAATCAGATTTAATTAAAAAAATCCAATTATTATTAATATTTTGTAAAAATCATGATTTTTTTATACCCTGACGTAAAATCACATCAGCGGTCACAAATGTGTTCGTAATGGGTAAAAAAATAAAAAAAATTATTCGTAATCATTCTCGAATACTACAAAAAATATATAACAGGAATAATACACATAATTTATATATGTTCTATATAAATTAAAGAAAAATGTAAGCAGTGAAAGGAAAAGGTAGGGAACCATTGACCTTGACTGATTGAACTTTTAAATAGGGAAATTGAAACTTTTGCAGAATCATGAAGTTCACAAAAAGTATAATTCTTGATATCTTGTTTTGAACGTTTCTCTAATTGGAAGCATGAATCTAAACCTTACGGTTTCAGGGTTATCTATTGACCATAGTTAAGAGTAAATATCTTGCACATTGTCTATTACTCATCAAGTATAATGCGCTTTGATACGCTGTCTAAATGAAGGAGAGAAATATGCAATTATTCATTAGAGGCACCAGGCCACCGAAAAATATGCTGAGGGCATGCCTGGGCTAGCAATTCACAAATATTTGCTGCTTATGGTCTTGTTGGATACAATTCGTTCATTCAATTATCCAGTTTGAAAAAAAAAAAAAAAGATGCCCTTGTCATGTCATCACTGATACTTATGCCACAACATCAAGGCACGTAAGCTACAAGATCAATTGGTGCTATTTTTCCCTTTCAAAATGTCATTGCCCCGGATGAAGCGATGCAGCTGAGCTGGAAATGAGAAATGGGACCCGAAATCGTTTTTAAACTGCCAAAATCAA
This sequence comes from Cheiracanthium punctorium, assembly GCA_038373885.1. Taxonomy (NCBI): domain Eukaryota; kingdom Metazoa; phylum Arthropoda; class Arachnida; order Araneae; family Cheiracanthiidae; genus Cheiracanthium; species Cheiracanthium punctorium. The sequence goes on along the minus strand of JAWZYV010000979.1, from coordinate 241,893 downwards.
CTCCGAGAAAATTGTAATTGAACTTACTCGGATTGAATCAATTGCTAGGAAACGGTTTCCAAAGCAGTTTCATCCGGTTGGTAGCGACCTGCCTGCCTAGGCTTTGCACGGATGCAGTTGAATGTTTAGTAACTTATTTTGAACAGATATCATTTTCTGCATCAAAGATATTGATTTCTAAAGCTTATTAATCCATAATTAGAACAATAACAGTCGGTCAAAAATATATGCCAATTTAAACATTAATTACAAATGTTTTATATAACTGAATTTTTGAATAATACAATTAATTTGAACAAATACTAGTCTTTTTCATAAAATGCTTTATATCTGACAACTTCAAACATCCTGTGCCATAAATATTTGCAAGATTCAACATTTATTTATAATGACAGAATATATTATTTTTTGTAGCCCAGTACTAAAACTGAAAGTCCTACACACATCAAAATCTAAACAGGTTGTGTGACGGTGACCTATATTATATATATACCCAATTTGCTATGCTGTTTCAATACTTTAATATTTCAAATATTTACCGTAGATTGTATGAACACTATACGAACAAATATGGATTTATAATTCAAACAGGTGAAAAATCTTTTTTAAACATAAAAAAATCAAAACATGTTTAAAAATTATAATCCTGTATACAATTTTAAACAAGTTGCAATAGTTTTTTTAAACATATTTGGTTTTGGAAAATTTGTTATTTTTCAACTAGCAAAATCGCAGCATTAGTGCAAGGTGAGTTAATGAACATATTTGATGACGTTACTTTGAAAAGTGCAGAAACAATTTTTTATTGAGCAAACATAATTTTGTTTAAAATGGCTTTAGAAAAGAGAAGAATAGAAAGCGAAAACCAATCAGTGAACTATAACTTCACTGCTAGTGAGTGAGGTTTTGTTTTTTTTTACAACGATGCTTATCTGTTTCAACAATTTATCTCTCATAGCAGGCGCGTAGCCAGGAAAATTTTTCGGGGGGGGGGGGATATGCGCCTGGAAAATATTTCGGGGGGGGATATGAACTTATATGTGTATAAATAGACGGAATTTCATCACTAATCCAAACATTTCGGGGGGGGATATATCCCGATATCCCCCCCCCCCTGGCTACGCCCCTGTCTCATAGTGATATTTTTTCTATTTGTTTTCTATTACGATTAAAAAACGTACAAATTCTTTTCTTTGCCAGAATTACAGGATAATGGGACTAATATGGAGAATAATAAACAATTTATACCTATGATTTTGCGTGAACAGATAGTTATGTTGCAGAATTAAACCTTTCAGATCCGATTAAATTTTTTCTCTTTGAATCAAAGAATTATTTGATAATGGAGATTAAATATGTAATAAAATAAAAATTCCTGATTATCAAATTTTCGAGGAAAATTGTTTTTTCTTTATATGCACAAATTAGGACATCCATCCTGTACGATTGCACAGGTAATTTATGAGTGCTCAATTGTGAACGCAGGGTCTAAAAGGGTTAAAATACTCATCCTTCTGACAGCAATCAGAATTTTTTAGACCTCTATCTTTCTCATTATTAGCGTACCTGTCCCCTTTTCTTTATTAAACTTGATTCTTACGCAGCATTCACTCATTCAGACAAAATCAGTTTAACATGAGATTTTAAAATGTTTCGTATTTTTGGGGTACTGACTTCGACAAACTGCGTTTAAAATTTATTTCAATCTCCCTGTGTTTTAGTCTTAGATCTGGAAATAGAACATAAACGCGATGAAGAAAATTCCGTATTTAAAAAAAATGATATTTTTCACTACTGAACATTTTACCAAACAAAATGCAATTGTAATGCAGAATTTATAAACGTGTATCTTTGAAAGACCCGTTAATTAAAAACAAAGCCTATACAGAAAAATCGAATTGTATAAAAATACTTTTTGAAGAGGGTGTGCACAAGTCGGACGTTCAAAATTTTATAACCGTGACCACAAAAACTTCATTTCACAAAGGGAAAAAAAAAAAAAAAAAAGATTTGGAGGAACCGTCAGTTTGGCTTACCACTTTCCATCTTTCCTTGACGACGTGACCTGGCTGTAGCAGGTCCTCGGTGGTCATGTTAACGTAGAATGAGTCGTCTTCGTTGACCACCTCACTAGACGCATTGCTGTCGCCTGAATAGCTGCAAAAGAAGAAAACAAAAGAAACATTATATATAAGGAAGTTAAAAAATTCAATTTTCTTTTATAAATACTTATCAGCCATCGTTCAAATAAATACCCAATTCGTACGTATAGTTTCTTTTTTTGAAAACTTAATACTGTAACGTGTCCAACAATTGTCGATCACTATGTGTAAGTTTCAGCATCTAAATGACAAGTTTTTTACTCTAAAAATAGCTTGTTATTTAATATACTGGTAAAAAGATTTCTCTTAAATTATAAAAATTTTCAATCCAGCTTACATGAAAATTTGAAAAAGGAAATTTGTATTACTTATTTATTGTATTATTTATTTCGATTCTTCATTTAACTTTTATCTTATTTTGTCTTACACGAATGTTAAGTTTTTTGTCTTTAAAACCATTCCATCCCTTATGTTGGCCCCGAGCATTTCTGAGGGTGCCCGCTTGAAGTAAGGCGAGTAGCATCGGATCGATGAAGCAACCTTGAACTGCGTTCGGACAGCAACGGGCCAGAAGTAACACGTGTCTGCCCTACATATGTGACTTTAGCACCCTTCTAGACATCCCAGATTTAAACGTTTTATGAGAATTATATATTCAGTAGTGTTGAGGGTCAAGCTCCGAAACTGGCCTCGAGAAAGGACAAGGGGGGGGGCGAGAAAAAAGAAATTAATGTAAAAGATCCTATTTTAAATCCCTAAAACGGATGCATATGCCAATCTTCTAACTAACCACTCCCACCGACAAACTACCGCCCCCCCCGACAAACTTGCAATAATCCGCCACTGAGAAAGGACCCTTCTACATTGATTAGGTCTTATCAACATCGGTGGCCCCCTTTGATAAACACAATCATTATTTAATTTTATCTAAACGAATTGTGAATTTACACACTTTTTTTTGAGTAAGAATTTTAAACCAAAATAAAATTTAAAACTGAAAAATGTTCAGATTGTGTTTAGAGTAGAAAGAGTACATAAAAGGTGCGTCAGAATATATAGACACTTAGAATTGTCGCAGAAAATGCACTTTCTAACCTCAGAGGATTTAATTTCTGGGTTAGATTAGTTAAGGCAAAACTACTCGAGGATTATCAGCTTAAGGGAGATGGCTTCTGTGGAGGACTTTTTAAAGGGTTCTAACGCGCATTCACTTTACATCTGGAAAAAACCGCTTAAAACTCCAGGCCGTTTGATCGACATCCGCACGAGGCCAGAATCCTGGACCGGCACACTTTCGCCATCTACCAATGTTCAGTGTCCACTAGGCCATTAATAGAACTTAAATTTCTGGGAAAAGTCTGCTATAGTCCAATTTGAAAAATAAGTGTACTTTCCAAATAGGGTTAAGTTAAATGTTTAAAATGATTTCCTTCGACATCGATACATTTCTGATTTTTATTACAATTTCACATCGCATTCCCAATCTTCAATTGACTAAACTTTTTTGCATATTTATGTAACTTACTTAACAATACCTGAATCAGTAATTATAGATTTTAATTTTAATTTTAATTTATTTATTTTATTATGTTCCAATGGGAGTCTGGATCAAACATTGTAATTTAAATTTTTCGCTAACTTCCCTATCTTCAAATATGAACTGAAATATTTCCCACTAATTCATCTCTTAGCGAGCAATCAGGAATCAATTATAAAAAGTTTTCATTCTAGGTTTTAATTTTTTTAGTTCACGCTTTTAATTATTTTACTAAAATTAAATAAAGACTAGGAAACGATTCACTGGACTTATTCAATTTTTTACTTCTTTTTTCAGCAACTAAGAAAATAACAATAAGTACGTTAATATATCCAATCCCGGTGGTGCAACGGTTACCGAATTGCGCTGCCGTGCACACATGTCCGGAGTTCGATTTCCGGGCTGGGCAAGGTTCATTCAGCCTTTCATCCTTTGAGTGGGTTGTTAAGTACCAAGCTTGCTTGGGAGTTAAACACTGGGGGCTTCGCGTCAGGCTGACCACCTGGCAGAGGCATATGCTTCAGCACCCCAGAGTCCATCGTCGCGAATGGGTGGTTGGGCAGCGCAAGCCTTGGCCCGCAATTGGGCTGTTGCACGAATGTTTAACTTTTAACTAACACTAATGAACCTATGGATCTTATATTTCTGCAAATTATTTTCTTCACATACAATTAAACTTCATATTAAAATATTTTTCTTTTTCTTATTTCTCTCTGTAATCAGTTGTTAAATTAATTTTAAGCTTGAGGAGAATACTCATCTCAAGTTTGTCAAGCAGTGTTTCCGTGGGATCTAGCATTGCAGCCGGATCAATAATCTTAATCCCAAAATTCCACGAAAACAAAAACAGTGAGAGATTGCATTCTCAAATCATCTCAATCACCAGTACCCTAGAAAAGGTGATGAAGAATAAGAACCAGTGATCATGGGCTCCCACACCTATGGGCAGGGACGGGTCATATTAAAGCCCATTAGCTCCCATATTGTTATGATTTATATACTGATATAACACGGATGCGTTTCAACACTAAATATCGTATCTTTCTGGGACAGGACACTTGACTTGTCTCCCACCCCACCCCTACAAACAATCATATGGGCGCCCATGATGTCTTTAAAAAGTGAACTTCAGTTCACCTTGCAAAAATGTATGGCTGCCTGAGGGTTTCATTAAAAAAAAAAAAAAAAAACCCTTTTTGTCAAGTGTTCTCTGGTATTCAGAATGAAAATTAGATCTAAACTAGGAGGAAGAGTGATTTGCTACGCTATCTTTTTTGCCAACTGCGAAATAACTTAGTACATTATTATGAATATCATGATTATAATTTTCATATTTCTGTATATAAGTTGTATTAATTATCAAATAAGATTAATTATTATTATTATTATTAAAATTAAATTTCATAGTGCTTACAATCATACTTTTCTCTGTTGAAATGAATTCTTAGCTGAATGAAATGCCAATCCCGGGAGATTGCGGAATCAATAAATCTCAATCCCGAAATCCTGCGAAACGAAAAACAGTGCGGAATAGCATTCCTCAAATATAGCTTTCTTTCAGAAAATATATCATTCCACATTAATAACTTCAATGCTTAACCCTTTAATGCACAGTGTTCCTGCTCTGGGAACACCTAACTCTGACGTTTTGACTGTTGCCAGTCAGAAGAATAGATTTGATTTCTATAAAAATAGTTGCGGATGAAATAGCTCCACGAGAATCCTTTACTTTTTAGTACGTCATTTCCCGTAAAAAAATTGTCACGATTATTTTTAAACAGCACTGACATCTGCTGGAAAATGGAAGAATGCGCCTTGTCCTTTTTTCAGCATTGGGAAAGGGTTGCGCCTCAAAGGGTTAACCGGCGAGCTCTTAAAGAAGTACACTAGAGTTTCGAAAATCCGAGGTAATTGGGGCTGTCACCCCCTCAAATTACTGAAAACTGCACAAAATTGAAAGAAAAATTTAATTGCAAAGTATCCTGTTTACCATGACACTGGAATAAAGGTATGTACGTCCTTTGAGATCCTAACTGAGTAAATTGAGAAATTCCCAACTTGTTCGAAAAATCCAAACTTTCCAAAAGAGGTCTCTGTATTCCAGTGTAATGATATAAAGGATATTTTAAAACTAATTTTTTTTTCATTTTTTTTTTTTCTGTTTTAAAACATTGCTCCTCATTTAGATGCAATATATCGCCAACGCTTCAAAGTATAGTGTCAGCAGGGGTCGCTTCATTTTGCTGTCCTACAAATTTTAAGGCCAGTTCTAAAGCTGCAAAACCTTCACTGTGGGGTTTTTAATTTTATTTTCCCCCCAAAATGGCCGACAGTTGTTTTCTTCTGTATCATTATATTCCTCCTCCTCTTCTATCATTTCTACATTAGTAGATCCAGTTATTTCTAGCATTTCATAGCTGTTTAGGCTTTCTTCAACATCAGCTATACTGCAATTTTCACAGCCAGGTACTTCCTTCACCAAATCTTTCAAGATTATGTTTTGGACCATCGCCGTTCTTAAGATTCCCAATGGATGTTACTACGTTAGGTAAAAATTTCAACCACGATTTTTGATAGTGTCTGACTGAAGTAGATAGAATTTCTTCCCAAGAAACTATTATCCAGTAAAAAATATCTATCATGTTTTTACATTCTTTAAAACGTTCTCAACACTTTCATCATCAGACTGAATTAAATGTACCAACAAACGGTGTCGATATCTTTTCTTGAAATTCATCAATACACCTTGATCTATAAAATTTCTAATGTTGGGAGGAAAAATATAGCAAGGATTTAACCACACCGTAGCTAGCACATTTTTGTTTGGATGAGATGGAGCATTATAAAATCCAAATTGCTAAGCAAGGTAGATTTTTTTTTCTTTCTTTCAATTTACTTTTCGTTTCTGGATCAAAATTTTCAAAATATTCTAATTTGTGGAATTTACTGGTAAGGTTTCTTTATGAATGTTTTTATTTTTTTTAAATTCAGGGTTTGAAGATTTTTTAATACAGTTTCATTTTATGAGTACTTGATGCATTGGCTCATGAATGAAATGGTTATTTTGGTGACCTAGAGCAGACTTTTGAAGCACGAGGTTTAGGGGGAAACATTTTGAAATTCAAACCAGTTTCGTCACAACTATAATAACTGATCATCTGTGGGTTTTTCCGTCAGTGAAATTTCAGTAATGTCTTGAATTCCGTTTAAAATAGCTGCACTGCCGGCGTATCTCTCGAGAGTTCTTCGCCACAAATAATTAGTTTAGTTGACATACACCATAAGGTTGTTTCCATTGGTCTAATCAACCACGTTTGCGGTGAAGTATTCTCCTTCCTTGAACTTCTAAAAAATACAGCTTTTTCCTGAAGGATAGGACTACTTACAGGAGTTCCTTTGTTGAGCTGTTGAGTATACCAAAGAAATAAAACTTTGCTCGTATTTACACAGTCAGATGTCTTCACTGATTTTCTTTCTTTTCTTTTTGTTTTTGTGGTGTCTCATTGCACTTCTGCGAACAAAACTGCTCAACTTTAAATTACTGTGTCAGGACCAACTGTTAGCTCTCCAAACTTCCCACTGGATGAAATTTGGGTTCGTCGTTTCCCCACAAACACAGGCGACATCGCTGAGATAGAATCAGTTTTGGAGACTCTTTTAGCGACATATCTGGCGATATTTCTTCAAATGTTGGCAATCTTGATTTAGCGCCATTGCATTAATGGAGTCTGCAGTGTTTGTTTTCTCGCATACCATTTAGCATTGTTATTGATTTATGAGAAAAGTGATTAACATTCTGGTAATCAAACAGCCAACAAATTACAAAAAATGTCGACAGAAGGTATAAATGCAAGAGCAGTCATTGGAAGTTAGTTTTGAATTGTATCTTACAGAGTAAGAGCCATGATGTTCTGCTTTGTTTTGCCGTCAGAAGCGCTGTGTTTTCGGCAATTTCGCTAATCTGTATAGTAAAATCTTTTAGCGAATTCTGTATTATTGTACGCTGTGGAGCAGTTAAGGGTTCTATTGAAGTATTCCACTGAGTTTCAGTTTATGGTATGTTCTTTTTGTATACAAATTGCAGTATTTGAGTAAGTCTTTGTATTCGACTGCTAGCAAATTCCTCATGAAACCTGATGAACGTTGTGAACTGCGGAGCATACAATTAATTGATCGAAGAGTTTCTAGTAGTAGTGAAGATTGTTTTTCGTCCTGAGAACTGGACTGATTCTTGTAACCTTCTGTGCACTCTGAACTTTCAAGCATTCACACCTGCGCGAACCCGTTAATTCAAGAGTGTTTCTGCAACAATACTTTTTTTAAAAAACTGTATTCGGGAAAATCATGTTAATCTGCATGATTTACACAAGCTAAAGTGTAAATCATGTTAAATTTACACTTTAGCTAGTAACCTTTCTTTTACTGATGCCCTCTTTTTAGTACTTTTCATCGGTGTTACAATTTAATGACAGACTTACAAAGTTTCTTGTTAAGACAAAGTCGACAAAACTCAGCCGACAGGCGTAATTACTATTATTATTAGAGGCAATGCAAACAGAAATAAGCAGAGCATCCCCTTTCTTGTTTGCAGCGAGAAAGAAGAGAGAGTGAGTGGTGATATTTCTGTTGTAAAACAAAAAATAAAAATCGGTGTCTCTTCGAGACCCTCCAGATGTAGAGTGGAACGCATCTTTCCACTTGATTGGCGTTGCGTTCTGATGCCATACTCTACGGGAATGGTCGGAATTCAAGCATATCACTCGCTGCATAGCGAGTGCAGAAACGTGGACGAAAAAAAAAAAAAAATGTTTTTTCTAAGGGAACGTTTTCATTCCCCGCAGCGCACCATACCGTGTCTAGGGGATTTGAATAATTTAGAGTGGAGCACTTTCGTTTGAGGAGACCAACGACCATTGCGGTTTCGTCGGCCATCGAAAGGAAACCTTCCATTTCACAAATTCTTGAAGAAAGCCACTGGAAGGAAAATAATGCATATTGCTACTTCAATTTTAATTGAGTGTGAAACATATTTTGTATATATAATACAAAAAGCACAATAACGTGATACTCGCTCTGCATTGTGCAGCCCATTTTAAATGAAAATTTCTAAAATAATTATAACATAATGCTAGAATTCTTTAAAAAGGGAGGAAATATCAACGTTATGCATTTCTGAATTAAAGAGTCATTCCATTCGTCATTGACCCACCTATTTATTTTACATGAAATACAAACCGTGTAAGTCAGCTATTTCATTTAGCATTATTTTTTCAAGCCACATATTTTATATTACTTTTGACATCGAAATCATATAATAGCTTAGCTAGTGTAGTTGATTTTATATCAGTCACAAGATGAAAGTTTTAAGAAGTCCATACTATATATTTATATATATTTTTCTAAACTATCACCACTAAAGCACTAAATTGATAAAACTAGTATTGAGCATGAAATATTCAATTTTGCATAAAGTGCAATGAGTGTAAATTACGCCAATCTTTCTTAACTCTCTTCCTAATTTCGTACATGAGTCTTATGTTTAAAATTTCCAAGCTACGAAATCAAGAACAGAATGAAATATTAGTAAGTATAGTAATTTGTTTTCATTTAACTTTTCTCCACTATCAAACATCTTATTTTACGGTAAAATCTACAAACCTGATAAAATGGCAAGCAATAATTTTATAGCTTTAAAGATATCAATACCGTGAAAGTCTAACAACGGCTTTTGAAAAATGTAATTTATTATTATTTTAAAGTTTCTGAAAAAGATCTGGAAACTTTTAACAAGATAACAATTACTAAACGAAAAAAAAAAAGAAAAAAAAACAGTTTAATGTTCTTTTAAAAAAAATCAATTCTAATATAGAAATAAACCGAAAGGAAATAAAACAATTTCCGACTTGATGTGTTTTTTAAAAAAATCTCACCAAATCCGCATTACGTTTATTTTGGAAGGATTCGAAATTACTAATGATTACTTCCAAATAATATGTTCAGCGACTCCATCAAAAGGTAATTAACGTAGGCAGCTGACAAGATTTTAACAGACAGTAGGAATGGGATTCCAATAATCGTTGGAACTATGTCGTGTTTTGATGTCTGATTCCCGGAAGTTTCACATCAGCAAAGGCTGTAGCTAAATGCATCTCATGCCAGCCCATTAATCGAATAAAGGTTGGTTGGTTGGTTAATGCGAAATGCAAAACAGTTCGAGAAATCAAACGTAAACGATTTAGAATTTAAGAGAAATAAATGACCACGATATGGTTTTGAATTTCTTAACAATAAAACGAAAGAGAGAATACAAAGAAACATAATAATCCGAAAGTTATTAAATAATATTCTCAGTAATCCCGCAAAAATGCTCGACTTCGAAGGAAATTTTTTTGCAATCGTGTATATTTTCAACTACAGTCAAACCTCGTCAGTGGTGTGCACAGAATTTTCTTTTGGAGGGCATCCAACCCATTAAGCTGTGACAACAACCATATGAAAAAAAAAAAGTTTTTTTTTTTTTTTTTTATAAAGCATTTTAATATACTTGCATGTTTTTGAAATATGTTTTTATTCATTACTACAAAAAAATAAAAATTTGATAAAAGTCTTAAAATATATTAAAATGTCAAAAAACATATCTTGATAACTCTTTTGGGAGGGGTCCAGACCCCCTTGACCCCTCCCTTATGCGTGCACCACTGAGCCTCGTTAATAAGTCACCCGGATAAAACGTCACTCCGTATATTACATCATCTTTCAGAAGTCCCGACCTTTTTTATACGCCTTTTCCTTTAAATAAAAAATGTAACACATTAAAAGAGTGTCTGAAATTTCATGCGCTATTAAAATAGGAGATACAATTAAGATTTAATCGTAGTAGAGAATCTGGTAATTGTCGAAGCGACAACGTCAAGTATGGAACAGGGTCACTGAGTAATGAACATATCACACCTACTCGATCTGCAATTCAGACAACACTTTTGTTCGATTGTTTTCCACAACGGTTGGGTGAAGAGTTTTGTGCGATATGCATGTTCAACATCCGCAACTTTTCTCAGCCGGTCTGGAAAAATTGAGTAGTTCGTACGACTAGTTCAAGTTCTCCGGCAGACCAGTCACAGGCAAGCAAATGGAGAGGCTGCTGTGACATCGCAGATTTGCGCATTCCCTTTATCCAGTCAAACCAGTTGAGTGAAATAGTCGAACAAGTTGAACGAAATAGTGGTTTGAATCAAAGATTGAACGTAGGAGAAGGTGTGATGGGCGTAAAACTACAAACATACTTTCGTATTTTACTTTTGCTTGGATCTATTAAAATATCATCACACTCGTTTGAAGAAGAAGTACAGGGCAGTTTCATTAATAAACATTTTACAGAAGCAGAAAAGTTATTAACAGGCGTAATGGTGATTTATCGCATAGCAATATCTCGAGCAGTGTTTACACGAGAGACAGAATTTTCCTTTGGTGCGAGGTCACATTGCTTAGACGGTTATCCAAAACCACTGCAGTCATGAGAGCAATCAACTTCTGCAGTTATGAATGCGATGTATCCAGGCGATGCTGACGATTTTTTTGGGAGCAGCATTTAATTTGGACATCGATACATAAAAAAACAGAGGCTGCAGTGCTGTATAAATTGGCAAACAGCAAAACTGGATAATTCAACGATCAATAAATGTTGTTTAGTGCAGAGTCTAATGGTTGTCTCGCAGAATGCTGGTAGATAGAAGGTACGGCGTCTTTCAGCAGGAAGAAATTAGCCAGACTGTTTATGTTACTATGACTGTTGTCATAGTATTCCGATCCCTGAGTTAATATGAGGTGCACTGACGTAAGCTTTATAATTTTGGTCGCAACTGAATATTATCAGAGGATTACGGACATATCAGCTGTATTTTGTCAATATTTCGCTCATGATACAGCATTTTCCCAATAGGGAACGTTCGCTACACAGAATGAAACTGTCGCTTCCAAGCGTACAGGTATATAACGTTGGCACAATATGTTAGCTGTTTGCCAAAGCATTTTTCAGAGAGTATGTCTGCTTTATGATGGACAAACTGTAAGAAAGTATTCCGAATCCATCAGAAAACTTCACTGATCGTTTACAATAGCATGAAATAGTTTATTTCAGCAGTGAATGGGAGCACGAGACATATACTATTCCTCAGCGTATCCAACCTTGCATTGTTAAGTCAGTATACTATCTACTGTCATTTTTTTCAAAACTTTCTTTTGTAAACCATGGAATAAAGGAGAGTTTAGTTAGATTTTGTGATTTGTTTTACGTCTCTATCCGAGCACTACTTGTAGTAAAAATTTAATACATGCAGCACAAGGCGTTTAATGTGCTACGTTCATTTTTTTTTTTTAATCGCTAATACAATTCAAGCTGAAAACGCGTTTCCAGTCCTTAACTGTATTAAAATAGTCACACGATGAATTCGAAAATATAAAGTGGATACTTTCAACAATATACTTACAGTTAATTCCTAATAAATCAGCATTCATTTCATGAGAAAAAAAATCTAATAAAGGAACGGCCTCTTTCAATTCTTCCGGGAAAAATTCCGGTCGATATCGAGGAATTCCTCATACGTCACATGGAATCCGGAAAGATCCCCCCCCCCCTTTCATCCAGGCCTTTTCTGTTATTGCAGCGATACCTATTCCACTTAATAAAACTCTCCTCGGCCATTACTCATTTCTTTCCCATTCTCTTCACGCACGGGCGGGTATTCGCGAGAGTGTTGCGAGGTATTTCCCTGAGGATCCGCTATCAAAAACAAGCAATCCGATACTCGGGGCATATCGACAACGTGGAAGCGAACGGAGAAAGCAAAAGCACAGGCAGTGATACGGGCTTTTCAAGAATGTATACATCACATGGCTGTTGCTGAGCGGTCTACTGCATACATGTAGTAAGAGTAACTGGGTTCGCTAAACGTGACCAGAGTTAACCCTTCAATGCGCAGTGTTCCCGATCTGAGAACACCAAACTCTGATGTTTTGACTGTTGCCAGTCACGAAGAATAGATTGGATTTCTATAAAAATAGTTGCGGGTGACATAGCTCTACGAGAATCCTTTACTTTTTAGTACGTCATTTCCCGTAAAAAAATTGTGACGATTATTTTTAACAGCATTGACATCTGCTGAAAAATGGAAGAATGCGAGAACAGCTGGATAGATTGCCCAATGCTGAAAAAAGGGCAGCCTTTGCCATCGCTCGACTTAACTACCAGCAAGATGGCGGACGATCGAAACGTTCATCGCGTGCCACAGATCTAGAGACCCTTTTTACATCCTTACAGGGTCTCTAGATCTGTGGCACGCGATCAACGTTTCGATCGTCCGCCATCTTTCTGGTAGTTAAGTCGAGCGATGGCAACGGCTGCCCTTTTTTCAGCATTGGGAAAAGGTTGCGCCTCAAAGGGTTAAACTTTAGTCTGAAGACACAGAGTGGTAATTATTTTTTGAGCACTGATAGATGCGGCCGAAAAAGAAAGAAACTGTAAAGTTTTTATTCTTTTACAAAAGTTTTACAACGTTCTTTTGTAAAAAAATTATAAGATTTTTTTTTGAGCGGGAGGGGCGTTCTTATTAGTGGCTATGATAATTAAGAAAGAAAAGTCAGGCGGAACGCATTTATCATGGAACTCGTTTCAAGGTACAAAAACGGATAAACCAAATCTATTAGGGCCGGATTATCCATTAAGCTGAATAGGCTCTAGCCTATGGGCCCCGAACATTTCGCAGGATCAAAGGCGACCTCTCAAAGGAGAAAAAAATGTTGCAACTAATCAAAAGCGTATTGAATTAAATTAAGTTTGAAAATTAACATTGTAAGTTCCACATGCTGTGCATGTGAAGGTATAGAAAAAATTCTAAATACATGACCCATGTGAAATTTTAGGATGTTCAGTGTTTTATCAAAATTGAAAATATTTGTATTTCGTAGTATATGTATACATGCAGACTAGAAATTTAGTAATGGTGACTAATTTTGTTTTACATTGGTACCAAGGACTGTACTGAGCATATAAGGCTTTGGAAAGAAATTTACCTAGGATCCTCCAGCCCAGACAATTTTTGCAGAGGATTGCCTCAGAATTTATAGTTTAGGGGCTCTATAAGATTCAATCCGGCTCTGCATATCTAAACAGCACCAATAAAATATTCCATTCAACATTCGCACACAAAGCACAATTTAAGGTAAGTCTTGCATTAAGAGAGCTGTAAATACTTCGTTCACCATATTAAAATAGGTACATACAACCAATCTATATCTAACACATGCACCGTCTAAAGAATTATACAGCACATATATCTTAATCTGTAGGATTTTTTTTTTTGTTTGTTTGTTTTTGTGTGTGTGTGTGTGACTGTAAAAGAACAGTACACACACCATTCCAGTAAAATACATTGCATTTTAAGCTTTAATAATCTTTAATATCGTTTTGTTTGAAATACATAGGCACATTTTAAGCGCTATCCGCCAATAAAATGTAAACGATGTAAATACAACACATACCCATTATTAATTCGGTATAAGCCCTTTTCGGTGGGTTCCTTCACGTAGATAAAGAAAACGCAAATAGTAAACGGAAAATACATATTTAAACTCCTTAGCAATCAAAACAAATGTATCATGGATAGTGGATCATGACCCGTGCATGGAAGTTCGATCATGAACTGACAGACAAACATTTTTCAACTACTTAGTGTTACAAAATATATTAACAAATGTATTTTTTTTCACTTTTTTTCCTAAAAAAATGTGTGTGTTTATACCATAGAATCAAATAAAAAATTTACGCAGATGCCGGGGCCACTTTATGCGACTTAGTTCCTTGAAATACCGATTGGGCAACTTATATGATTCACTCACTAAATATGATTGTGCTTTTCTTTCATGAGGACGAGATTAGTTCGAAATATAGGAGTACACACGTTAATTTCTTTTACAGTCTATTTTAACTTGGAAGGTTTATTACCGTTTCAGATTTTTCTGTAGTCCGGGAACGCATTCTATCAGTCATTTCCAAAAGTTAATTCAATCACACAGGAAGATTTATGTGAACAGTTCGCGCTCGTTTAACTACTGTAGCTTCAAGTCACATGGCCACTAATGTACTCAATATTAATAAAACGGCTATTGATGCCCAATAAGAAATGGCTTTGCAGAATGATGAATGCTGATAGGAAAATCGAGGTATTATAACACCATCGGGTATTTTATTAATTATGAAGGTATTTGAATTATACTAAATTTTATTCACCATACTAGAGATGTATTATGAATAACATCATCAGAAAGATTTGGTGGAACCAAGCGTTTGAAAAAGATTTAACGATAAACTTATTCAAAACGGTCCTAAATACATAGATATACTCTATAAATTTCTTTTTTAAAGGAGGATGCCGAATCTACAGTGCAAAAGCTATTATTTTTTTTTCTTTTCCAAAGCATAAACATATATCTTGATAAAATGCCTTATTTATTAATCTTTTATAAGATTATTGGAAAAAACAAGCAGATTCAGAAAGGTGAAAAACAATTAGATCCAGATTACTAGATCACTGCAGTACAATTTGATTACAATAACAATAGCATGAATCAGTTTTTTTTCAAAACTACACTTTAATTGAAAAGGCAACCGATGCTGTTATCGATTACTGCTAAAGTGCACGTAATACTTATGTGACGAAATTTCTCTCAGCTAGCTTTTTTCGATGGGTACCACTAATGAGGCTTCCCTTTCTCGTCTGATAATATGGGTCTTGGAAGCGAGGTATAGATACTTGATTGCATTACCAACCAAACAACAAAAATTAAATTAAAATAGAAATGTTGTTCAGTGTAAATATAAGACTACTACTTAATTAGTAGCTAGTTAATCAGGGTGTCTACTAAATATTTCTGAAAGTCAATTTCCTGACTTTTTCCAGACTTTTGGGAGCTTCCGGAAAAAATTTCTTGACCACAGATGAAATTTACTTTGAGAAATCCCTCAACAGTATAAATCCCTCTTTATATTTAATAATTTTGCTACAACTAACTTGAAATAAATTTTCAACAGTAATATAATTATTGGTGTAATTCAATTAGACAATATAATTCAATTAGACTACTTATTTCGAGGTGGTACTTGTATGATATATATAAAAGGACAATGCTAAATGCAGATGCCGAATTTCAAACATAAATTTTTATCTTTTGGTCTATACTACACTTCAAACCTGCAAAAATACAGAGCAATGCTAGTAAAAATTTCTATATTTTATCGCTGGTCATGGAGAGGTAGATTTTTGGCCCTTCTGTAACAAGAAACACCTCTCAGCAAAAAATGTGAAACAGGTGTGAGCATTACATACCTCATAAACATTCTGTGCCATTCATTCTATTTAAACATAAATCATCTTTATCAGCATTTTTCACTCTCTAGACACCAATTAAGGAAAAAAACTGACCAGATATTTTTATACGAAGGAAAATTATTAATTCAGAGTTTTCCTAACCATTTTGCATTTTCCAGTTTTTTTTTCTAGACTTTCCTGACTTGTTTCCCATTTTTCTGGTATTTTCCAGACTTAGTTGATTTTCCTGACTGGTAGATACCCTGTTAATAAGTACTGCGAATATTTTTGATACAACAAATTGTAAAATTAAAACAGATTTTTTTCTGATTACAGGTATTTAATTTAAATGCAAAAAGTAGACATTGGGACCATTAAGAATCGATAAATTATGAGTGTGTACCATGGTATTTTTCTAAGCAGAAACTTCTCCTCCACATAAAAAGTGTAATAAAAGAAAAAAAAAAACAATACACAATGTCTGCACATTCTAAGATCTAACAGCTAAGTTACATTAAATAACACAGACGATAACTACAATATCTCTAATAATAGATAGCGTTGCGCGTTTAAAATAAACTATACGTAGCCTTCGGGACTTTTTTTATGTTACATGATGTAGGAAAGAGTTCTCTGAAATAAATGATAGGTTTGCAATAAAACAAACCTGTTTTCTTATGCTCTGTTAGCTCGCCGTTTTATTTTGTATCATTTCGTGAATATTTCATTGTCGGGCAGCAGGTGCTCTTATCGATTACGTGGACGAAATACGGACGGTTTCATTTCAGGTATTCGATGTGCGTTGCGCTTTCTAATATATAAAACTCCTCGAGAAAAACAACATTTTGTATTGCCTATCACTCCAGCACCAAATTTAGACAGTCAAAAATTTTACGACTCGCCCAAAGATGCTGAATTTAAAATGTAGTACTTTTATGCACGAAAAATACTGCACTTGAAGTGTGAATCGTATTCCAATTTTCCAAGAGAGGATGGACTTACTAAAAAGTTTTCCCCCTTTGTAAATAAGTACTTAAAAAATCTACATTCATTTACTTTAACCTACTTTAGTCTGTTTATAGTTGAATGCGTTGTCCCTGCGGTTGTTTCTATGAGAGGTCCATTATGGTTTAAGAAAACATTTAGAAATTCGCCAGTTTTCAAAGTTACAGAATATGCCGTTAAACATCACAAACGCGCTACTTTGAAAATCACCCCAACAGCTTTAATAGATGGGTCAATTTTTTATAACGGCCCGAAATAGGTATTGTCAATTTATAAAATTAAATAAACTTACAGGATATGGTAAGTTTTTTTTAGTATTCTCTACGAATAAAATACTATATAGTATGAATACTTGAGTTTATTTTTAAAATAAATTATCTATTTAGAGAATCTTGTTTAAAAAAAAAAAAAAAAAAAAAAAAAAACTGTGAAAAATATGTCAAACTGCGTTTTAAAAGCAGCTGTTTACTAAAATATTCAGCGATTAAAATAAAATAATAAAAATGCAAAACAGTTTATTAAGAAAACAATATCTATCTATCTATCTATCAATCTATATATATATATATATATATATATATATATATATATATATATATATATATATATATAAACATTCCACGAGCGTGTTTTATGTTTAAATAAAATGTGTAACTAACAAAATACTAAAAAGGAACATTAGGAGGCCGTCATCTTACCGACAAAGAATAGAACGAACAAGTTGAATATTTTGAGCCTTATCATAAAGTATAATAGATGAAAGCTGTAAATTATTTTCACCTTAACGAGCAAACAATCATCCAGATGTATGTTGTGAAAGGGGTGTTGCTGATGGCGCCGTTTGTGGTTTAACTTAATAATCGAAAAAAAAAAAAAAAAAACAACCATTCAACTGACTGGAAATTTGACAACATACAGAAATCGAACGAATTAAGAAAAATATGATGGGGGGGGGGGGTTGAGGGCACATAACAAGTTATTCCAAAAAACTGATTATTATAATATTTTAAGATTTAGAAAATGTAAACTAAAAATCGATAAAGGAACGGCCAAAATGTAAACAAAACATAGCGTGGGTCACTTTACTAACGGCACAAATTCAGCTGAGCGATGAAGCGAGGCATTTTGAAAGCGGTATTACGCGCATGAGTTCATTGGGGAGGGGGGGGGGGGACGACTCTCTGAGACGGTGTAATTTCTATAGGCGGAAAGTATTAGATAAAAAAAAGAGAAATGTGTCCTCGAATATACTTTTAGGTCAAAAAAGCATGTCATTCGCAAAAACAAAAACTGAAAAATTTCACACTCTTGGTCAATATACTCGCAGACGCTGAAACACGCTTTAAGTAAATGACACTTTAAGTGAATAAAGCAAAGTAAGATCAAAGTTACAGATGTAACCTCTCGAAAGAATGATAACAGAGATTTAGAGTGGTTTATTATCCAGTTATTAATTATAAGTAAAATACTTTGTATGTTTTAAAAGTGCACAAAATTAGCATAACATAAGTTTCCATTCTCATGAGACAAAAATGCGAATTTTTACATTTTTCAGTATGGTAATGGTTACGGGCATATCATTTTTTAATAAAAAAAAGGAAGTCCTCTTACATAAGCAAGTCACATAAACAAAATAATTGTGATTTAAATCCTTTGAGTTGCTAAATCTCACTAATATACATATATTTTCTGACTGACCAAAATGTGCAAAATTACAAAAATGTTTATCATTATCCCCATCAGTTTTATTGTCTAAAACATAGGTTCCCAACGTGAGCGATAACGCCCCCTTGTGGGCATTTGATGCTTTCAGGGGGGCGGTAAAAGACCCAGAGAAAATTAGGGGGCTTTGATATGGCACGGAGGGGCGTGGGAAGATTAACCAAATATAGCCATAACTTCTGTTCTATTTCTCTACTGAAAATAAATGAGGTCTCATTTTAAAGCTCTTGGTGCAAGGTTTTCAGGGATATATAACATGATGTAAAAACTCGAATAAACAATCTAGGTCTCTTGACCTTTGACCTTGAATATCTCAAAACATGCCCCTTTTATTTTCCTTGATTTTTTTATATTTTGATCACCTATTATTGTTTTATAAGATTGCAGATTTTCAAGCTGTGACTGGCAAGACATTTTAAGTTATGAATTAAAAAAAAAATAATATTCGCATCTGTGTGCAATGCGGTACTATTTATTTATTGTTATTATTAGTTCGAATTATGAAAACATTTCCAAATTTTCATTCTTATTTATCTACATAAAAATTATGTGAAACAGACATTCTCACTTAGCCATTTACTTATGAATGTATACATAGTGTTCATATTTTTAGGTCTGATATGTTATTCATGCACTGTATGAATTAGTTCCGTTAACTATTTGCTTTTTTTCTTTTGACATAGCCAATGTTTGATTCAGTGACTTCTGCGGTTTAAGTTCTACCTGTAAGTGTTCACATAAACTTTTTAAAATATGTTGCTTCTAGGTACATTCAAAATATCTTCATTTATAGGATAAGCATAAGACGATGAAGGTCCACGTGGATGCAATATAACATAGTTTCAACTTCTTCAGTTTCTTTAAAGATGTTCAAAACACAGCCAATACACCAATTTCCCTCATATACACACATTACAAATCCACAAATATTCATCAAAGGTAGTTCAGTTTTGCTGGAGATACATGCAACATATTTTAAACACATTTTAAATATATTTTAACGTGAATGTTGTTTTCATTCAGTGGAATGAAGCAGTGCAGCTGTTGTGAGTTGCAAATAGTTATAGCAATTTTAACCTTCACTGTCTTATGCATATCCTGTAAAGGAAGATATTTTGACTATACCTAGAAGCAACATATTAAAAAAAGGTGATGTAAATACTGCCACAGGAAGGAAGAACTTATACAATTTCAGCAAAAGACACTAAACCAGCAATATTGGCTATGCCCCCCCCCCCCGGAAAAAAAGCAAATAGTAAACAAAACTAATTTATACCATGCATGAATAACTTAAAACGCCTAAAAATAAGAACACTATGTATACACATCATAAGCAAATGGCCAAGTGAGAATGCCTGTTTTACATGATTTTTATGTAGATAAATACGAAGGAAAATTTGGGCATTGTTTTCATAATTAGAACTAATAATAACAATACATAGAGAGTATTGCATCGCGCATAGACGCTAATGTTATTTCTTCAAAGTTCATAACTTAAAAAGTCTTGCCAGTCATAGCTTGAAAATCTGCAATCTTATAAAACAATAATAGGTGATTAAAATATAAAAAATTCAAGGAAAACAAAAGGGGCATGTTTTGAGATATTCAAGATCAAAGGTCAAGTTACCTAGATTTTTATTCGATTTTTGACATCATGTTATAATATCCCTGAAAAGTTTGCACTAAGAGCTTTAAAATGAGCCCTCATTTATTTCAGTAGCTCAAATAGAACAGAAGTTATGTGCTGTTTTATGAGGTAAAGTATCACATGTTTTTCACTTTTTTAAAACGTTTAAAAATTTGTAAATTTTGGAATAAACGAGATAGGAATTTAAAATTAGATATCTGGCTACAGGTTATAGTGGACAATAACAGTGCCGATTTTCAAAAAAATTGGAGGCGTCGGGCTGTAAACAGCCATTTTCTGTATTGATTTGACATGGAATGACC
The DNA here is from genome assembly GCA_038373885.1 of Cheiracanthium punctorium. NCBI lineage: Eukaryota > Metazoa > Arthropoda > Arachnida > Araneae > Cheiracanthiidae > Cheiracanthium > Cheiracanthium punctorium. Next base: position 221,215 of record JAWZYV010000979.1, on the reverse strand, counting down.
TTTATGTGATTTTGTATAGAATGGAAAACAACAATTGAACTTTTCCGATTTTAAACTTTAACATAAAAGTTTTCATCTTTTCGAAATTCACGTTGCCAGTAAAAATTTTAAAGCATACTTCTAAAGTAAATAACTTTAGACGGTAAAAACAAGCTTTGGTTGTAGTAACATTAATTTCATCTATGTAATAATCTAATCATTTGAACAAAAAATTATGTGCTAATAATTAACTACTAAATAACAGATTTCAAATAATTAAATTAGATTTTACGTATAAAAGTTTAAAAAAAGAAAAAAAAAACTAAATGTATAACACTTTAAAATCTGAAACAAAACCAGATAATATTAAAGGTTGTGTTTTATTTGTATGAAGTTAATAGTAAAGAGATTAACTATAGAAATTAATTAAAAATGATTAATTAATATGAATATTAAAAGTCACTTACTTAGTTACTTACTATTAAAAACAAAACAAAAAAAAAACAACGATAACAACAAAAGCACCACTTAGAGATTTTTATTCGTCAAACTTTCAAAATTTATTGAAGGTTTTTTTTTTTTGTGTGTGTGTGTATTTTCGGGAGGGAGGATAGGCAATAAGCACATTTCTTTAAAATATTGGATATTTATTTATTTTAAAATAATAACGTAAAAAAATATAATTATTATTGAATTCGCAACATCCTCGTTTAAAGGAAGCATTAGAAGCATTAAATAAAATCTTCATCAATGGCAACATTAATATTTTCCTATTGGTCAACTTTCTCTTCAAGTTCAATTGCAATGGCCAAACAAAGAATTTGTAATTTTACATGAATGGTAGTAACAAAAATATAGTCCTCCAAACCAACTGACGCTAATTTTACATGACTATTACATTCAACTTATCAGATTATGATAATGTTTTTATTTATTTATTTTTATGTATAATTTTTCTCTTTAATTAATTTAATTCTAAACGTTACACTTACATAGAAATAATTCACTAATTGCAAGAAATTGTTATTTCAAATATTTTGTACGGGATTCGACAGTTATATTAAACAAATAGCATAATTAGCATAATTAGTTTTAGAATGCCGTAGCAGCTATGAAATAATACTTAACTATCAAATATGAAGCAGATGTTTACAATTAACTAATAATAGTCAATGTATCTTATCCTTATTAGTATCTGAAAAAATGTAACAATACGTACTTTAAATGAAATTCTGCAATTAAAATTGAATTAACACTAGTATCATTATTTACGTTGCTCTAAAGCGGGATTTAAAATAACTTCAAACTACTGGAACTGTCACAACTAACATTAGTTTCGTTCTAATAACGTTTTTAATTATGTTTAATGCTAATAAATAACTTATGCTATTCAATGAAATCCGTGCTTATTTATATTCTAAACACTTGTAGCAATAAAGAACTAGAATAGATTAATAATGTTATGCTAAATACAGTTATTTTATTCCACTTAACTGCATTCTATTTCAATAATGAATATCAGAATTTTAAATAGAAAAAAGTAGTTCAATCAAACTATAAAATTTAAGCAAAAACAAATCAAATCAAAAGTAGAATAACACCATAAGCACAAAAAATTAATGCCTTTTATCAAATTAAATACTAAAATGAAAACGAAAAGAACATGCTAAATCCAAGTACTTAAAAATTTCTGGCCTTTAAATAAGAAAAATGATAAAAGATAATTTCAACAGCAATTAACGTTAATGAACAATTTCATTTGAAAAAAAAAACCCAAAATAATTTAAAAAAAAGAAATATCGATATTAATGAAAAAGTAACACAGTTAAATCAGAAACATTTTTCTAGCTTATTTACAGGAAGTATACCTTTGAAAAAAATACGATTAAAAATTTAAGTCTCATTAGCGCCTGACACAGTATACTTACAGTAAAAATAAATTAAATTTACGCTTAGTTAAAGCGACGGTTTTCAGTTTAATCGGCTTAACACTTTTATAATGGGAGATCTTGATTCTCGATATTTTTATCTGGTAACTTCCTTAACTTAAAAAATATACACGAAGAAAATTCACATAGCTAAGATCAAAACCTTAAAAATAGCAAGATCAAAATATTTCTTTTTAAAACTTTTCTTCTAATGAGCTGCCAGACATAACCTGTTGATTTCTTACGACTCGAGCGAGCTACAGCAGTTTTAGATTTGTATAAGACATTTGTATAGTAATACGAGTATATATGAAGAAATTTCCATTTAAAATTGCTAACATGTAATGGCTGAAATTCAGTGGTATAAGAAAAGAAATTATGGAAATGCATAGATTATGAAACATTTTCTCACACAATATCTAACACATTAATATATTTTTGTTTGAATTATAGAGCAAGATCATAAAATATGCTTCGCTTCACATAATTCTAGCTCATATACACTTGGCGTGAAACAATAACGTACAAAAATTGACTAGTTGTTAAAAACGGTCTCAAGTATGATTGGATTCAGTACACCAAATGCAAGAAACGCTTGTTCGAAGATAACAATAGTGATCATTTGTGCTGGATGATATGTGTTGCAGGATAACATTCAAACCTGTATTATTATTAGTTTTATTTAAATAATTTTGAAAAAAAAATTAACTCAGTTTACAGATTAGTATTTTGATAGTTATCGTTAATGCATGCGTATTTTTTATGAGTTAGTGTTATTTTTCTTGCACCATAACTGATGGCATCTTCCCGGTATATATGGGGGATAATGCCACATTCACACACACATGAGTTTATTTAACATTAAATTTTTCAATCATATCCATACTGGGAAAGCAATTAATAAGCATATTTAACTAATTGAAGATTGAAAAACATAGTTATTTCTATAAACAAGCCGAGGGTCTTGCTATGGGTTGGGTAATTCTCTCTGACCTCTTTTATGTAATATTTTAATGCATTATTTTGAAGAGAAGCTCTTCAAGGTCTTCCAATTTTTCTTGCTGCGTCAGATATGTCGACAGTACTTTCGTTCGAGTGGATTCCAATTGTGATATTTCTAATTTACTTTTCATTTTTAATTCTATTGATCCGTGTTCCAGTTTACTTGTAGAAGAGGAGTGCAACAATTCTTTACCATTTATGGATGTTCTTGTTTCTAGGAATCCTGACGATTTCTCTACTTCTGTTTTCCGCAAACCCTTTTCTATCTCTTTACCTCCTCATGCCCTATCTAATCATCCTTACCAGCAAAAACTTTCTGCTTTTTACACTTATGTGTTTCGTGCTATCAAAATTTGCTCTGACTCTTCATCTTTTAATAATAAGATTAATTACTTAAAATCCTTGGCAGTCTTTTGTGGTTTTAGCCCCTCTATTATTGATAAAGCTCTTTCTAAATATAATAAGCCTAATACTTCTAATACTACTATCAATTTTAATTTAATTGTATTACCTTTCTTATCACCTTTATGCAACAGAATTTCTAACCCTCAAAAATTTCGGTTTCAAAGTCATCTCTAAATCTGTGAATAAACTTAAATTCCTTTCTCTTAAAGATCCTATTTCTACTGAGAACCGTAGGGGTGTTTATTATATTCCTTTTGGATCTTGTGATTTGGGATATATTGGGCAGACCAGAAGAGCACTCAAATTTAGGCTCAAAGAGCGTAAGAAATATGTTTCTAAGCATGAGCTTTCCAAATCTTCTAGTGTTGTCCTGTGTATGACTCTTGTTTGTTTTTTATGTTTTCGTTAATGTTCCTTTGTTGTTCTGTTTTCTATTGTTTTTTGTATGTTCTTATTTTATGCATGTTTGTAAATTTATTTTGCTCTTTTTTATTTTATTTTATCTACTTTCCTTTTTCTCCCTCTCTCATTCCTTGCTTTTTATATTCTCCAATTGGCAACTTGCTGTTCGCTTTCGTTCTTTGTTCAGCTTTCAGCTCCCACTATTTTGCCACACGGTGTGTTGACTGCTGAAGAAGGCTGAATATTTTTCGGCCGAAACGATCAGTGTGATAAGCACCTTTGCATGCGTATTATTACACAAAGTTTTATCTATCATATCTTATCTTACCTCATGGTGTATTTATTTCATTATCTTATTTCAAATCTTTCTCTACTAAAAAAAAATTCCCAAGTACATCGTCTACATTTGAATTATATATCCAAGAAACTGACATTATTGATTTAGTAAGAATTAGGTGACTTTTGGATTAAGTAGGAATACTTATAGTTATGGACTTAAGAGTATTCTATGAACATTTCAATCATAACTTTACACACCATCTTGTCTTGAAGTGTCAAACCAAAACAGACTACAAGTTATACTTACCTAAAAGAGAAAGAATAATGTAAATGCATGTAAAAATGTAAATAAAGAGAAGACAAAAATAAAACTTTCAATTTATGTATAGTGATAATTTATAAAGTAGAATATATTTTATCGAAAATAAATGCTTTTAATGTAAATTTTATTTCTGGTACGGTAAGAAACAATTTACAGTCGTTAAATGGAAGTGGTTTAAACTAGGGCGCAGTATAAGGTTTACACTAACACGCTTATTATAACGGAAAGATTCAAAATTTAAAATGATGATGTTTGGACGGTAGTAAACGCAAATGGTTCTGTCGCGAAATCCCTCTATCACGTAAAAATATTCAGAATAATCTCTTGCGATCAATACATTTAGTTCATAATAAAGTTTATCTATTTAAATATTTCTGCAATAACGCACTGTAATATAGTCCAATATTAAATAAGTGATGGAAGAGGGAAAACAGCAGGATAAAATGTTGTATTATGCAAATATCTCTCTCCTTTTTCCACAGCATGAGATTCGCTTATTTCTTTCATAAATACGGAACAAAACAAGCTAAGATAATGAGAACGAACTGATGATTCACGGGGATTTGGGGTAACGATGGCCAGAAGAACCGACATAGGCCGATCGATTACGTGAAGGTTCAGTTTGGTGAGTTATTCTATTTCTTACTTTACTGAAACGATTTCAAGGAAAATAAAGAAGTGGTTACATAATCGATTTAAAAGAGGTAAAAATTGGAAAAGAAAATTATCAAAGATTTGTCAAATTGAAAAGATAAATTGGAATTTAACAGATTTAAGTGCTCGGACACAACTAGCATCAAATTGACTAAATAATCGAGAATTAAGTTAGCTCTCACACAGACAATTTAGTTATTTGAATTCATACATAAAATGCGTGTGAACGCGAAAAAATAGAAAAAAAAGAAAAGAAATACTATTACTAAATCCGGGAAAATATTTTACAGACTCAACAAGAAAACATAAAAATTTATACATACTGCTTTCTTCCTATGGCTTTTTAAAATGACCAGCTTACTTTTTATCAAAAGGTTCACCTGTTCAGAATGTATAAGTTAATTCCTAAGAGTTCCTTGGTTCCTTTACAGTTCCACATTGAGATGCAAACAAGATAATCGCAAATATAACAACGTGCTAATTGTATATTATTTAGAAGAAAAACAAATTGAAAACAGAAAACTTAACAATGCTATAAATTATACAAGCTCATTCACGGATACTTTTGGAAGTTACGTCAATATTAGCATTACTAACATATGCTTCTAGTGTCTAATGGTGTGTGTAAATTATGATATTACTTTTTTTTAGAGAGGAAAAAAGCGAATAAATTTGAACTATATTAAAATATAGGAATATAATTAAAATATAGGTATATATAGATATAAATTTTTATGTTTTCTTGTTGAGTCTGTAAAATATTTTCCCAGATTTAGTAATAGTATTTCTTTTCATTTTTTCTATTTTTTCAATACAATAAACATTTCTGATCTTCATTTCCTGTTTTTTTAATGAACCGGTAAAAGTATTTTGCTCACATGCATTTTATTTCTAAAAATTTTTATATGTAGCTTTTGGACACATATGAAAAAAAAAGTATTTGAAACTTATTAATATAAAGGAGAGATCAAAGGTGTATACACAAGCGTGTGTGGTAAATAGAATAAACGAAATTTGAGTTCAGAGTCAAAAGTGAGAATTTCACAATAGTGAAAAGTTTTGCTACTGCGTGTATCATAAATTAAAAAAAAAAATTCAGATAGTTTTTTTCTCTTTTTTAATACCGCGATATATAACGTAAGGTTATTTATCATTTAGTTAGTTATATGGCGCCCGTAGAAAAATGGTGAACATAGAAAACATTACACGTACAAGAATCGTCAACAGCCTTAAACGGCAGTCATAAAAACGCATTAGCAAAAAACACATTTTAAATTGTATGCGCGTTTACCTATAGCGAATTATTAAAGAATCTATGAGAGGGTACCTAAGCCAATTTTATTCAATTATCGTCCATTTAGCACAATCTATGGATACTCTTTTGAGTGCCCTGTACAAGAGCTGTAAATTATATGTATAACATTTTCAGGCAAGAGCTTTCAGAGGTAACTTCAATAACTTATTTCAATTTCGTGATAACCTATGCATATTTTAGGGGAAAGTTTCTCTCAAATTTTTGAGAGGCGAGAGGCTTGTGTGAGTTTGAGACTAGTGAATTGGAGGCTAAGCAACAAGATTATCTTTCTTGGAGAAGTTTCTACTTTCAGGAGATGCACTCAGTGCTCCGCAGAGCACAGTTTGAGAAACCCCGTTTTGAGAGGTAAAGAGCAGAGAGAATGTACAACAGGCAAGTTTTTGTATCACATTCATACGCTTTTTTCATCCATCGTGGAAGTTTTAGTGGGAAATATATTTCTTTTGTTTTAAACACAATAACGTTATGCACTCAAAACAATTACCACTAACAAACAGTAGTAATATACACCAGATTATTTTGTATGCTCTTGAACGAGCTACAAACGTTCCTCAAATGAATATTCTAAATCTAAATATCATGCAATGATTTTCTTTCGTTTGAAATTGAACAAAATTGAAGCGAAATTCAAATAAGGTTAGTTGGGTGGAAATGGTGGGAAAACCATGAATTTTTTTTAAAAAGGTCCTAAAATCAAACTATTAAATTTACGTTAATTAAATTATTGACGTATGTTAAATACATTGAACTTATATATATTGAAATAGCATTAAATTTTAACGTTATCAAAATACTTTTCTACAGTGTCATTTTTAGTTAGGCAAGTACTGATACTCCATTTCCCACAATGGTGGTGGGGAAAATGGAGGTAGTACAAAAGTACCTATATATTTTTAATAAAAATCATGTTCATGCTATGAATGAAAGAAAAGGCACCTAATTTAATGTATTCGTTATATCCTTCAAGAAAAAGCTGCACAAAAAAAGATTATTTCCCGAAATATTTAGCTAAAGAAATAATGTCCACGATTATCAAGTTCAGTTTCACTCAGTGTATGGCAAATGTTACTTGGTTCCACACAGGGGTGTAGGCAAGAGATGGCTGATGGGGCTGTAGCCACCCGCGAAATAGGTGAACATGAGTGTAGTGTCCGCCCGTCGAATTGTCGTTAATGTGCAGTTTGGTAGCGGGAACTGCTGACCATTCCACGGTTTGAATCCATGTTGAGAATGCAATTAATCAAGCCTGATGTCGAGACTATATTACATACATACATATATATCATATTTACAGGGTGGCTTTTAAATATATATATATTGGACACACAACATCCTTCTGATGCTATTACAGTGGAGAGTCACGGGAACTGCCCTAATTTGCGTCCGCATCGGTGCATCTCTCCGCTCCAAGTCCAGTGATCTGTTTTTCTCTTTCCCTCGCCTCCTTAGATGACCCCCAAGACACAAGCCCCTTGCTTCGTCCCCCTCCCGTTCTCTCATCTCTCAGTTCGGAGAGCATCACCGTGGGTCATCCTATACCATCGGAGGGGGTGAAAACTGAGTGGGTTCTCTACAATGAGATATGAAAAGATTACATATTTGTGGATAAATATAAAAGTTCCCCTAGAAAATTTTGAGGTTCAGCTACGGACCTAAGCCAAATTTAATATTTTATGTAATGTATGTTTCTCCAACTGCAAAGATTTCAAATTCGATTTATGAATTACTTTTTTCTTTCGTTTTTTTTTAAATTCATTTTTATATGCGAACAGTTGTAGGCAGGGGCGTAGCCAAGGGTGGGGGGGGTTAGGGGGGTCATATCCTCACCCCCCCCCATGAGGAATTTTTTGCCATACAAAATGTATATTCTTCACTCCCTTATCTCACACATGTATGCATATACGTGAGTTGCAGTAGTCGTAACACCCCATGAAAATTTTCTGACTACGCCACTGCTTGTAGGCAAAGTAAAGGGGTTCCATTCTTTTATAAATCTTTATACATTATTCTTTTTTTATTTAATGAACGTCTTAAAAATGTATTTTAAGCAAAGCCTGCCCATAATCCATGATTCATTGGAGCTCTTTTATGAATTCCTGTAAACAGACCATTTATGCCACTTTTTAATAGGGTTTCGTGGATTCTTTGTCGAGCATAAATGACAACGAAGTGCAATAAAACATATCAGAAACTTGAATGACAATCGACGAACATGAACAGACGAACAGACAGACAAATGAAAACCATAAACACTTTTTCAACTTTGACAGTCAACGTTGAAAAGAGAGACACGAACAAAAGGAGACAATAAAAGTCGCCCTTAAATAAGAAAAGAGGAGTCATTTAATTTTGCGAACGATTTTAGTGTTCTAAAGGAAGACAGAAACAATGCCGGCCGATGAAAAGAGAAGGGTTCGCTCGCAGAAGAGGGAGCCAAAACAACTGCTCTAATTTTCTTTTTCCTCTCCCGACCGGCTATCGATCCCCGCCTCACATGTGCCGCGGGCAGACAGAGTGACGCCCGAAGGCTGACGAGCCGGCGCCCAGAATATCCATCCTTCTCAGCCGCTGCTCAGGCGGCTGCATTAAATACCAGTAGCAACGAGAGAGTAGGACCGAGAAAGTCGAAGAAAGTTATTTTTCTCTCTAATACAACTACTAATAATTTTTTCTGGTACTTCAGAGGGAATCTGTTAACCATTTGAGGCGCAACCCTTTCCCAATGCTGTGCTCGCGCACAGCCAGCTGCGTCAAAAAAGGGGTCTCTAGATCCGTGGCACGCGATGAACGTTTCGATCGTCCGCCATCTTGCTGGTAGTTAAGTCGAGCGATGGCAACGGCTGCCCTTTTTTCAGCATTGGGCAATCTATCCAGCTGTTCTCGCGTTCTTCCTTTTTTCAGCAGATGTCAGTGCTGTTTAAAAATAATCGTGACCATTTTTTTTTCGGGAAATGACGCGCTAAAAAGTAAAGGATTCTCGTGGAGCTATGTCATCAGCAAATATTTTTATAGAAATCAAATCTATTCTTCGTGAGTGGCAACAGTCAAAACGTCAGAGTTTGGTGTTACCAGAGCGGGAACACTGCGCATTAAGGGTTAACAATATTTTCTAGATCTTTGGGCATTGATTAAAAAATAGTTTAGTCTCTTATTTGCTGTAACCGAGTTGCGTTCAAATTTTTTGGCTTGAGACATCGAGGTAACATACGAACCCAGAATCGAAACGCTAAACGGAATGTAAATAAATGCATCTGTTTGTGTTTTTATATGGGGTGTTTCAGAAGCAAATTTACATTTTAAAATATGGTATTATTTCTCAAAAATATTTGCCATTGATGTATTTGTATTTGTATTCGATTAGATTTATTTAAAAATGTGTAATTTTTTTTTTTCGTGATCCATACGCTGAATATCATTGGTTTATGTCAAGACCATATTTTATTAAATTAGCCAAAACTTGATGAACCAACGAAAATTTTGTCCATTTCAAAGAATTGGTTTCAAACAGGATCAACAATTAAAAAAAAAATTTCTTTTTTCAATGCAGTTGCCCATCTGGAATGAGAGGTATGAATAAGAATCACGTCCCCACCCTTTGCAGCATTTGTGCCCGGGTTGTCCCATTCTGGGAAGCAACACTGAATAAGCAGAACCTTCAAGTTTGCTTCGTTTCAATGATGGGATCGAACAGTTCAATCATGGGTTTAGGATTTAAAGAAATGAACAGAAAAAATTATAGAATGATACATCTGATAAATGCTTCAAAACCAATAATTGAATCATAATGAATTTAATAGAACACCCTATTCGATTATAATTCTTATGCTACTTTTACTACCTCTAATAAGATCGCTAATAAGTTAAAAATATATGCAGTTCAAAAGCCTTTAACCCATATTAACCTAGTGTTGCATTAATGCAATATCGTTAGAGTTATCGTAATACTTTTTTTTTTTTTTTTTTTTTTTTTTTATCATCCAATAGACTTCGTCAATGCCTAACTTTGCATTTATGCAACATCCTGTATTTATAAAAATATGGCTAAATGTGTCTCAGAATTATTTGAAGTATATTTTATTTATCATATTAAAACATTCTTTAAATTCAAACTATTTTTCTAACAAAACAATTCAGGCTAATATGGGTTAAGGAAGAACAATTTGTGTCAGAATATCGCGCGGGCGAAAAGTGATAGTCCAGTTCGCAACTTCACCTGTAAAACCACTTTCCCCTTCGTAATAGTATATGAAGTGGAAAAGCAAGTTTATCTCATTTTCGCTCATTTATGAACTGGGCTGCAACCACGCGAGGGATTGTGGCGGAAAAGAATTTTTTATGCTTACTGTTTGCATATATTTTTAAAAAGCATTTTCATTAGATTTTAATACTCAATTTTTTTCATAATAAAAATTAGGTTCATCTTTTTTTTTTTTTTTTTTTTTTCCCGCAAGCGTCAAAATCATCTTTATGAGACATCCAGGTGTGGTTAGAACAGATCTTCTGTGTTTCGTTTCGTTCGTATATATTTCGTTTTATGATAAGTTTTTCTTATTTGAATGTTTTCCTTGTAAACAAAGATGATAAACACACAGAGGATTATAATAAAAAATCCGATATGTGGACACCTCATGACTTCCTCAGATTGTCTTCAATTTTTCATACACATCAGCTAAAATACTAGTTTTTAGTAGCTTAAAATATTTATACCATGCTTCCAAACCTTTGAAACACCGAAATCTGGAAGATTCCGTGCTTTTAAGTAAAAGGGTGTTATATTTTTATACATTTTATCCCTAGAACAAACAAATAAATAAATAAAACCGTTATACTATTGATAAGGACACCATTATTTTTTCGGTTCCAAATAGCCTTGTCATGCACCGAGCGACAATGCATTTAATCATAAAACAATAAACGAAACTATTTCCCAAGCCGGCGACTTAAAACAACAACAACAAAAAAATAGCACTAATTTCACAACAGATTCGAGATCAAGATGCAATCGATTAATGGTCAAAGGGCGTACAACCTTCACCTGGGCGTCTGCCGCTTGGTATCGATCGGTTTCCTGGGGGAAGTGAAACAATTCTAAGGCCATAGCTGAAGGTAAAATATGTCTGGCACGTGCTTAGGAATGGCATTATTTGAACAGCGGAATTTCCAACGTGATGCCGCGTACAAAGCCTGTTCTCTTAATACCGCATATTTTACACTATCCCACATTCCTTAAAGAGAACGTGAATCTATTAACTCGGTGGTCATCTGTTTTAAGACAGTTCCTAATGTCCAGAAATGTTCCTTCGAGTATTTTAAGTTTCTTTAGTAGTCTGCGGCATGGGCGAATTCCTTTAGCCATCTAACTGTCAGCGTCGGGAAGATATGCTGTGCTTTGCTTTCATTATTATTCTTTTCTTTTTCTGGCAAAAAGAGAGCAGAATGTCGACACAATCGGAAGTATTTTTGGATAGACTGATTCAGCTATAGTCATAAAAATCTCTTTACTGTTCTCATGGAACCAAAAAGGGGAACCCAGTTTAAGATTAATAGAAATATAAGCCATTTAAAGGTTTAACAAAAATTCTCTAAATTTATTTTAAAAAGTACTGAAGAAAAAAAGATTTCTTTCAGTCAGATTGTGTTATATCATTTGCTCACAAGAAAAGTGACACAACTCAAAAATTCATTTTGAGTACTATTCAACGAATAGGTTAAAGAGTCTGTCATAAGCGTGGATTAAACCCGAATAGCACAACTAGTTCAAAAGGCGTTCAAATGACGTCTTCTGAACTAGTTGTCTACTAGGGATATAAAAGATAGGTATTATCAAAGGGTCTAAATCTCTCAAAACGGTTCCAATTTTTCCGCCATTAAGATCACTGCCTGTTGTAGAAGGCTAACAGCTCCCGCATATGGGCTCCAGATTATCTGGAAGCGTTAGTGCAAATAATGGACTTTATGTTGCCACACATGAGAAGAAAATAAGACACAAAATAACTGGAATATCATTAAAAATCCTATTACCTTTAAAGTGCAGTTAAGTGAATGTTCTATTTGCTTAGTAGTTGTGTATTTCAATTTCCGAGACAAAGAATTCCAGAAATGACTTTATGTTTGCAGTTATGCTTTAGTTGTATGTTTCAAATGAACAAAAGTGGAAACGATGAATTCTGTAACTACGGTAACTGCAATGTTAAAAAATAGATGTGTGAATGTAATTATTTAAGTGGATAAATATGAAATTTATAGTGGGTGGCTCATTTTACTGTCTGAAGATTACATTTTACAAGCGCGAATCATAATGCTGACAGGTTTTCTCCAGATGTAACGTGAATACGCGTTAGAACCCCTTAGAAAGACCTCCTACCAAGGCATCCCGCCCACCCTTGGGAGATCGTCCTAGAGTAGCGTTGCCATAATCACACAAACAAACATAATGCTAAACACTGACAGAGCTGCATTTGATTTACCCTCCTAACGAAATTGCCCTCTAATGTCGAATTATTAGAGGGTATTTTTTAAAATAATTATTATGGAAGCCGTCCTTGCATTTGGATCCATGCTTATTAGTGCAGCTATCTGGAAGATCGGCAGATGGTAGAAAATGTGAAGTGATCCATTATTCTATGGCGGAATAATACAAAAAATGAATTGCTTGGAATTTTTTCACATTTCTTGTGAACAAATGATTATTTCTTTAAAACGTGGCACCCGCATTACGTAAACATCCAAAGCAACATTAATATAAAAGAATGAGTACGCTAAATCCAGAAATGTGAATGGAAACTATTCTATCCTACTCGTATTTAAAATATATATTTTCAAAATATAAAACAAATCATAAATACATTACACAAGGAAAAAGGCATAAGAAATGAAAATTATAAGGTAGGTAGTTCCAGGGGTGCAGAAAATATTCAGGGTGCAATATTTCCCCAGAATGCATTTTTTCGTCCGAAATTTCCTTCCAAACCGTAGCAAATTTCCATCCTAGTTTAACTGACTACAATTACTAAGATAAGACTATTCAAACTATTTAAAAAATCCTAATATTTATTGAAAGAAAGAATAAACTTGATCCTATGGATGAGTGATATTATACATCATGCTATATTCCTATGGAATGAAATGATGGCGATGGGTAGATTGGGGCGTAAGAGGCATTTAGGGTAAGAGGGACTGCCGTTCTCAACAAGGTTATCTTCTTTTACCTCTACAAAAATATAATTTTTTCGCCTTTTTTACCTTCTTTAAATGTATTCGGGGTAATAATTTCCCCAGCGCTTCAAAATTTCCTCCCCAACCTCGTTCAAGTGTTTGGAATTATTCTGCACCCCTTGTTAATTCTTATTTAAATGTAAAATATCTTTTACTTTCTACTTACTGTTTTTTAAAAAGAGATAGGGAAAAGTATGGACCATTAATTTGTTTGCTAATTTTTCTGTCCAATGATGCTGGATATTGATAAGAAACTAAATTAGTGGAGCCAATATTAAGACGTTCATCTAAAACAAAAGGCAAAATAGGTATGCATTGCTCTAAACTTCAGGGTTTGTGCATCTTGGTTTAAAAAAATAATCGTTTCTATATGACTTTGCAATTTCGTCATCTACATTAACATTTATTTATTAAAACAAATGTCAGGCATTTGTCCCCTAAGCTATTAGCCTACATCTGCTTCCCAATACTTTAAAACAACAGAATTAAATGCATTTAGTGCAGTGTACATGCCAATATGCTTAGTGTCCATAATGTGTCCAGAGTCCCATTAAATTCAGAGAGGAGAGTCCCTAAGGAGGAATTAAAATAAATGGGCCTTCAAACAGTCGCTCCCGGTAAAAAGACGAAATAATGCTACGGCTACAAGACGAGGAAAATCTGGAACGACGGTCTTTGAACGAGTGAGACTCCATTAGAGGTGCACACTATTATTGCATTAATGGTGAATTGATTATTAGGAGTTAGCAGCATAGTCGTGCATACATATTTGTTACAATGTATGTTCAACAAAAATATATCGTTGCTCTTAGTAAAAGCTATTATGCTTTAAGTGTAAAAAAAAGTAAACCCCTATTTTATTTATCATAAAGTTTACTTAAAATAAACTGTAACAAAATCTCAAGATTTTTGGAAAAAAGAAAACACCTTTTCCCACAATTTCACTTTGAAAAAGAGAGAGAGAGAGAGAGAGAGAGAGAGAGACAGAAAACAGACTTATTATCTCTCAAGGAAAATGGTACCCCATCAAGATGTGGTCTGATACTCACACAAGGTGTATTTATCATCTAACAAAATATCCACAAATTAGAAGTAATATAAAGAGAGTATAAGGAATTCATTCGTCTTTTCTTCCCTCAGTGCTTTTATAAACCTCACGTCTCTTACTCTCTCATCATTTGTACAAGAGAATCTCTGATTAGGATCGATATCGAAAGCTATTTTTGAACTATACGGCGTAAAATTAATCATTTGTCCAGTCTAGCGTAAATATAATACGCATCTATAAATGTTGATAAATGTGTTAATATAAATACAGAAATGGAACAACTGTTGTGACAGAAAAGAATTCACCTCATAAGAAAAAAGAATTTACCTCATTTAATAATGATAATATTAGTATCCAGTCTAGGACAGTAAAGTTATTCTAGTAAATAAAATTCTAGGCAGCTTAAAACGATTCAATTTTGCATTTCCATTCATACAATTATTATTACTTTATCACAGAGCTCGCTCTCTACTAACTTTTAATATCATCTAATGCTCGCTTCTCTTCACTGCCCAATATTTTTTCTGAAAAGGAATGTAGGTTATAGTTGGAGTATTTTTATTTTATGTTAAACATTATTAAATGCCACAATAAAGATAAAACAATCTAATTTACAGTTAATTTTAATTGAAAATTCCCCCTATATACAAACACTTTGAATTAAGACTGATTTTCCGCAACGAATTATGCTCGAAAACTGAGCTACGAATGAATAGCTATTATTACCACAAAAATGTCATTCATAATGTGTTGAATATTCTTGTTTGTCTTGTTTATTTGTTTGCCTTTGTGTGTATTTCCAGCTGCATTCTTTACTGTCATTTTGCACAAAAAAGAATTTTATTTATTCATTTGCCATATACAATACGCGGGACAAAAAGGATGCAAACTGTGAATTCAAAAGCGTAAATCACTCGTCTCCTTGAACTTGACTCGAAGGCTGCAGAAATTCGTAAATTCATTGCCATAGAAGCCACAACTTTTAAAAACCGAATTTTCTCATCGGAACTAGGTCAAAGAAGGGGGGGGGGGAACTAGACAATAACAGAGGTCGACCAACAAGTTTCGTTAGTTGCAAGTGGACACAGATGACCGATTCTTCCGTAATTTACAAAATCGATCAAGAATCACTGAAATTATCAGAGCATTTAATTCCTTGAATTTCTGACTCGACTGTTTTCGAGTGAGAGCTTTACCGCAATCGCTTCGCATTAAAATTCCCGACGAGTGTTTCACCGTCGTTAAAGATAATTTCGCTGTAATCACGATATACCTAAGAAGCAGCAAAGCGGTTCCGCGTTTTTTTTTAAAACAAAGTTGCAATATGTAACCTTTTCATTGGAGACCTGTCTAGACTGTCTCTAGCTATTATATACAATTTTCAGAAGCTAAATGCATGTGAATTTTCAAGATGATTCATTTTAATTGGATAATTTTCTTTCTTTTATACTTATTGATTTCAAAGAAAGTGTGCAAAATTCTGATAAAATTTACATAATTTATCAAAATAATAATTTAAGCCTTTTAAAAGAGTTTTTAAAGCCTGTTCTGTATAAAGACAACTTAAGTGTAATCAAAACTATAGCACACATGCATCATTGCGTAAGTTACTCTCAAATGTTGCTTGCCACGTATTAGAAACGCTAAGATATTGTTTTTAAAATAATATTTGACTGTCAATGTTTCGTTTAGTTGAATTACTCTAAATAAATTGTTGCTTAGTTGCACTATCCTTTTAAAACCTTTTAGTTTTTGTACATAAAAAAAACATACTACAAATATATCAGGTTGTAACGAAAGTTTTCCGCCATATCTGCCTGAAAAACTAACTTCTAACTCCTTAGATAACTGTTTTTGAACTTTCGGTACCAAACCTGCATAGTTTCACATGATACAACAATAGTACTTAAAGCTGTACTCATAATTTGTTGGTATTATGTAGCTGACTTTTTGCAACACAAGTAGAAGTAAATGATGGTTCTAATACTCTAGAGTGATAGTCCATTTGGGACACCTTATACTTAATGATAACTATATTTTTTTACAGATTTCGCAACACAGTGTTATAAAGCAAGTCTCTTTCTTTCAAATACCAAAAATCGTTTGACAAAATATGAGCAAATACGCCAACGCGAACTGTGTGCTGATGATGTTTGCGGTGGCGGGAAACTTTCGTTACAACCTAATAATAAAAGAAAAATCATTTGTTTCAGTTTCCGATAATATATTAAAAATTGTTACAGAATACTCTGTAAGAGCTATCGAGGATCTTATCAAAAGTAAAAATTGAAACTCAGATCGTCTTTAAAGAGTGGATGTTTGGACAAGATTTATAAATCAATCTTCGACAGATTTTGAAATGTGCATTGAAAATAATATATGAAAGAGTAACAGTTAAAATCTTATCATGCCTAAATTGTTGACTCGAAGTCCGATAAAAGACCGTTTAACTGCCAAAAGTAATTAATTAGTAATCGAAATTAATTTTACATCGTACGAGATGAGACTTAAACAAAAAGGCATACAATTTTCATCAAACTTTGTTATAAACTGAAAAAAAACAAAAACAAAAAAAACTTAAGTTTATATAAATCTTCATAAACAATTAATTACATTCATAAACAATTAAGTACATTCAGCAAATAGTATTAAAATTCTCGAAAACAAATGCCAAAATAAATGCAAATTATCTAGTTTTATTTGAGTTCAAAAAAGGCTAATCCACATCCTAGAGACCACAGCCAGCGATATAATAAACAATATAAAAAAATCTTGAACTATTTCTTTTTTTTTTCTTTCTTATCATTCAGAGAATAATCATTTTTAAAAAAAAAACAGCGACAGCCCAGGGCGTAAACCACAAAATCTTATCGAAAAGTAACACGCGGAAGAACTCCGCTTCCTAACATCAGAAAGATGAACCTTCCACCAACGTCAGAATGCACTGACCAGGACTGGCGGCCCGATCGAAAAGTGTACGGCTTAGCCGCGTGGTAGGACGTTCGATGTGTGTGCGAGTGTAGTCTTCTTCTCTCCCTGCACAGCTCTTCTGGCTCGTGTTCAAGACCAAACAAATGACCCAGTTACGAAGAATTTCTTTTCTCTTTCGCGTGACAGGTGTAATCAGGAATCACATGTGTACTTCTGCTAGTCTGTCCTCAGGAGACATTTAGGAATAAACGGGGAAGGGAAAAAAACTAAGATAGTCATTGGAAGGGGGGGGGGGGGCAAAAAAGAGCTTGCGTGCATTACAAAACCCAAACAGCGATTTTAAAAATGTAACAAAAATAAGGAGACATTATGGATTTAAGTTTGTGTTTTATAATAGGTGCCTACCGTGTACGCATTGCTTCACTGAAATCAAAGTCTGCTCAAATGATTTAGTGATGGCTTGCTTCAGGAAATAATTAACCCTTTGAGGCGCAACCCTTTCCCAATGCTGAGAAAAGGGCAGCCGTTGCTATCGCTCGACTTAACTACCAGCAAGATGGCGGACGATCGAAACGTTCATCGCGTGCCACAAATCTAGAGACCCTTTTTTGACGACAGCTGGCTGTGCCAGCTGTCGTCAAAAAATGGTCGTGTCGCTGAAAAATGGCTGCCCTTTTTTCAGCATTGGACAATCTATCCAACTGTTCTCGCATTCTTCCATTTTTCAGCAGATGTCAGTGCTGTTAAAAATAATCGTAACAATTTTTTTACGGGAAAGGACGTGCTAAAAAGTAAAGGATTCTCGTGGAGCTATGTCACCCGCAATTTTTTTACAGAAATCAAATCTATTCGTGACTGGCAAGATTCAAAACGTCGGAGTTTGGTGTTCCCAGAGCGGGAACACTGCGCGTTAAAGGGTTAACAAAATAACATAGAGGCGAATAACAAAAACGACGGGATCCGAGCTCGAATTCATGTGGTTCCACGCTTTAATTTTTGTGGATTTTAAATAAATGCAGTACTATTGTAGAGTTCCACTAATGCGAAAATCCGCTTATTCCGAACAGAGTTTAGAGAAAATACCAATTTTTTTTATAACTTGAAAACAGGAGAAATGAAAGAGACGTTAGTGAAAAATCACATTTATTTATGGTTGAAACCAGATTAGAATGAAAGCTTTTAACTTACAGTACATGTCTGCACCGTTTATACAATCGCTGCATTTAATTTACGCCTTAACAAGTCAATACGTTGATATTATTCATGAAATCCGCTTATTCTGAATTCCCGCTAAACCGAACAAACAGTGTTTGATCCCAATCAGCTTGGAAAAGCGGGACTCTACTGTACTTCTGAATACAGAACACACAATGGACTTCGCACTGTGTTCTTTAAATAGAGGTGCTCGTTTTTTAGAGGACGCACCCTTTTTATTTTTTTAAGTGTAATTTAATTAGAAATACCGGTTAAATCAAACTTAAATAATGAAAGTAAGTTTGAATAGCCACATTTATTTATTTATATTTGTTAATGAAAAGAAAGTTCTTGATGAAGATTTTTTAAAATTATTGCACCATTGTTTGAAATTAACATTATGGTTTATATATATTCCTACGTGGACATTAATTCTCTACTGACAGTTACATGATTTTTTTTTTAAAATTGAGAAGAGTATTTTAAATCTGTCAACAATACAATTTTTATCTGGTTCTTTTCTCACTTCTTATTTGCTTTTCCAAGGTTACCTTTTCCCCCTCCCCCTTATTTCCTTACATAATCAACAAATGTAATAAAAAGATTTCACGTCGTCACTTGTTTCCTCAGTATAGGCACTTTCATCCATTTTTATTTCTTCTGCTGTATCTTATTTTTAAAAGTTTTCCATGTCCATAAAACAAAGTGCCCCTTAATCAGAAGTAAATACATTAAGGTCTCTATTCAAAGGGATTGTGACCAGCAGAGTGGTCTCTTAAATAGACTGTCCCTTATTCGGAGATGTCTATTACAGGAGGTGCCTTACACGTGTTATAAAACAAAATAAATAACAGGTGACTTTAAATTCATTCATAAGATAGTAAACATTGTTTTAGGGTAAACTAAGAATTTCTTTCAAATTAAACCCCTCATAAAAGTTTTGAGTGTTCTATTGTTCAACAATTGCAGCTTCATCATATTACCACTAAAAGTACAAAAAATCCACCAAAATTTAATTTAAAAAAAGAGTGACACAGACGTCTGAGCTTATCCTCGAAAGAAGCAATCCTCAAAACTTCCATGTCGCTATTTACACAACATCCCAAAGCTGAAGAGCAAACACTCAACCACGCTCGCCAGAAGGGAATTTTATCTCACTAAGTACAGTTATTCTCTCCTCGGCTTAGGAAATGAACCCGCATTGACTGCAGACGAATTCTGCACCATTTTAATGCTCGAGAAGTGAGCCGATATTTTGTAATTTCCTTCTCAAACATTAGAAATCCGTCCAGGAAAAGGTAATGCGCTACACGTAAAAGACACGCTGATTTGGTACAAAACAGAAACCAGAATCATGATAGTTATGTAATTCACTTACGTTGGATCATTACAGCGATAATCTGAGTGATGGTTTTACATATAGGTTAAGAAAACCCACCAGCTATTTTCAGCCAACAAAAGATTATGCTGAACGTAAATAATTTTTCATTTCAGTAAGTACTGTCATAAAGACAACTGGTATGAAGTATTTATGGAGTTATGCTCAGTTGGAAACATGTAACAGAACATTAAATATCTTAATGGTTGACGAAATTTGATGGACATGTACCATCATCATTGACATTCATCAGATAAATGCGATTTCGAATGGAATAGTACTTTGTACGGATTCATGATTTAAAGTATTCATCAGAAGCTTTAATCTAATATATTCACTATAAATTGTGTAGCTCCAGTAAGAATAACATAAATATCAAAGTAACAGAATAGAAGTTTCACAAATAGTTCCAAAATAAAGAGATTAACATTTCCATTAGTCAAGACATAAGGGTCAGTGTTGCGCTACCTTTTTGTCTCATTTTTAAATTGAAACTATTTTTAGAAAATCTCTAATACTGGTGCTATTCTGGAAATGATCTCAATGTAACCTCATAAAATGAAGAGTTATATTGACAGTCAGTCTCATTATTTGATAACTACGCAAAAATTGACTGTTAGTACCCATCACTTGTGCTCTTGTGCAATATTTTCTTTAAGATTAACTAATTTGGTACAGCAGTGCCAAAATTAATTAAAGGGTCTTGCCGGAGAAATATTATGATTTGGCCCCCGATGGCAACCTGAAACGTAACTTGTATATTACTATCGACTTCATGTACACTACTACATGTAATTCGACTTATGTGTTTTGCCTCCGCGTTCAGCTTTATTCTCGAGATATGACAATAAATAAATAAATAAATAAGCGTACGCATGACTATCACTCCAAGTCAAGTATCTCAAAACTACAGCTTTAAGTACTATTGTTGTATCATGCGACACTGTGCAGGTTTCGTACCGAAAGTTCGAAAACAAGGACTATGACATTCAGGAAGCAGAGAGCTCTGGCTGGTATATTGATGTTGATGAGAGATGAAATCAACCCGAGGTTTTAGGAAATCTAAGAGCATACTTTATATTTTTAGGAGATTTTTTGAATAATTACAAATATTGTGAAATAAGTAATAAAAATATTATAATTAATTATTCTTGGAGACCTATAATCACCAAAATAATATACTTTGAAGTACCTGATATAGCCTATTTACTCATAAAAATTGCTTTTACAAAAAGTTAGTGCAACATTTTGAAAAAAAAAAAAAAAATCGATATGGAGAATATCACTTTAAGGTCATATGACAAGGACTTGCATTATTTGATAAATAAAAATTATTGTAAACGACTAAAGAAAAAAGAAAATCAATTTTTAATTATTATTTTTATTAGCTTTTCAGTATTAATTAAACTATGAAAATCTTAATCATCCTTACGATTGTAAATGATTACGGCTGGAATATTTTTATCTCAAATATGTTTGTTAATACCTCAAGAGGATACAAAATTTTGGATAAATACCGTCCGTATGATTACACCTCAACTTGAGAAAAACATCCCACTGTGTAGCTACCATTTGGATCATTGAAGCAATAACGCTGAATACTACTGAAATCAGTGTCTTCAAAAAAGTAATCTATGTATACATGATAGATTTTATTGCTTATATGCTTTGATTTTACTTCTGCTTTAATTATGTTGGGTATTACATAATGTATCGAAAGATTGTTTTAATCATCCAGGAATTCGGCTAAATAAGATAGAGCTCCTGAAAATTGATAAGAACCTATGAAGTGAATCGTTATTTGATCTTCTTTTAAATGCGGAAAATTAAGTAACTCAAATGCCGTCAAACGTTTAGACGTATAGATTATTTTCGATTCCAACCCTGGCTTAACGCTTATTGGCTATTATATTTTAAGTTTTAACAAAATTTAAGTTTACGAATCAATCAAAAAATAAATTTTCTATACTACAATCATTTCATTTTTTAAAATCTAATTCAATTTATTAGATACTTTTAAAAAAGTTTTTTTTTGTTGTTGTTGTTCAAAGCACTGGGAAAGACACAGAACATTAAGACAAAATTTACACTTATAAGAATTTTTTTAAAATCACCTTTATCAAAAGTTTTAATTAAAAACTGCCTTAAAACATCAAAAATTTGCTGCAATATTAGCAAACAGTGATTACAGGAAGCAATAACCGGTGTTCCTAAAAAAATATTTAGTCATTGATACTGTTTAAAAAATAAGAACAAAGGCATTGTTTACACTTTTACTCCCTTTAAAAATGTCCACTTCCGATTTACACTTGCATTTCATTTCTGGTTTTTATGTTGTCAGCTAAACAATCGTTAAAACAAAAACGAAGTATTTTTGGAATCCTAAATACCAGGCCTTTAAAATAAAATAATGGAAAAAAGAGAGAAAGATTCGCAAGTGTTCGCGAAAATAGTAATTTAAAATAGGAACATACCTTTGTTACTTTTATGATACAGTATTTTGTTATAATAAAGTATATATATGATCGAAAATAATAAATAAGGTTTTCGGGAATTTATTTTTAATACATCACCTATTCGCACTTAAGAATGCCATATCATATAAAGGAAAATACGCTTCTTTATGTAATACGTTATACGTTAGTACTTTCGTAAAGCCGTGAGGATGTATAATATACATTATTAGATAAGCTTAACGATTAGATATAATCTTTAAGAGTATCTAATAATGTAAAGGGTCAAAATCGTTAGATAATTTCACCCTTTCAAGATTGGTTACTACTGTACGTTATCTAACATTTACATACAGATACTCCCTCTTCATTTTGTTGCCGATTAAAGAATACAAGTAATTTTTTAACGGTACATTATTTAGAAATTATTAAGGGGCAATTCTTAGCAGAATACGAATATTTTTACGATGGTCTAAAATGTATAGTACTTTTTTGCATTGGTTAAACGAACAATGGGTAACTGGAACTTGCCATACAAAGAAAATATGCCGTTTTCGAACTCTTTGCCGCTTGACAAAACTGCAAACTTAAATTGCATCCAAACAGCCTAGTCTCGTAATCATGAGTGAATTTTGAAAGTTTTTGTTCCTAGACTGGAATATTAAATATGAGTTAATACTGTATTCAGGTATTACACTCTTTGGTCACGCACGATCGTGATCTGACTTTTATTAATATGTTCGGAATTTGACGAGATTCTTATTATGAAACTTTCAATACTAAAAATGATGTGCATGGCCATTAATAGTATTACGCACAGGCAAATGAAGGAATACCTACATCCCTTATAGTCTAAGTACGAAATCTTTGAAGTGCGTCTTGAGTCATTATGTACTGATGTTGTGTTTTTCCAATATTTTTTCATTATTAAATTAATTATAATAACTCAAATAACAATAAATATTTGTTTTTGTTTCTTAATACTCTTAATAATAATAATTTCTTAATACTTAAATTATTAAGTAACTATTAAAATACTTATTTTAAAAATATTTTTTAACTCATATACTCTATTAGCGAATACATGCACTGGGTGTTTTTACACTTAAGTGTGAGGTACTAGGGAAAACTTACTTTAGCTAAACTTGTTTAGTCCTCTGAGCGGCATAGACGTAGAATTCTATTCCCTGACCTACAGGTTTCATTGCAATACAACAACGTTTTATTAAATAAAATAAACACATATCAGGAGAAGGATTTCTGTAGTTCTTTGCTTCCAAACTGTGGAAATCAAATGAATTGCCCTTCAACTAAATTTTAAATTTACGCCAGTCAGGTAGATTTAAACGAATAAAAATAAACAAAAACTTTTACAGAATGGACTGCTGCAACCAAAAGGCCTAAAGTGTATGCAAAAGAATCTGATGTTACATTGGACACTTATGAAAAAGTGTACGTAATTTGAAATGCATAAAGATTTTACGTTTCGTTTATATATATATATATATATATATATATATATATATATATATATATATATGTCTCCAAACTTATTCCTTCCCACCCGCCGCCGATCACAGCAAAAGAGCAAGTCATACTGAATCGGAAGTCGAACAGTGAAGCGCGTTTTAACCCTTTAACGCGCAGTGTTCCCGCTCTGGGAACACCAAACTCTGACGTTTTGACTGTTGCCAGTCACGAAGAATAGATTGGATTTCTATAAAAATAGTTGCGAGTGACATAGCTCCTCGAGAATTCTTTACTTTTTAGCACGTCCTTTCCCGTAAAAAAAAGTCACGATTATTTTTAACAGCACTGACATCTGCTGAAAAATGGAAGAATGCGAGAACAGCTGGATAGATTGCCCAATGCTGTAAAAAGGGCAGCCGTTGCCATCGCTCGACTTAACTACCAGCAAGATGGCGGACGATCGAAACGTTCATCGCGTGCCACTAGAGACCCTTTTACATCCTTACAGGGTCTCTAGATCTGTGGCACGCGATGAGAGTTTCGATCGCCCGCCATCTTGCTGGTAGTTAAGTCGAGCGATGGCCAGGCGCGTAGCCAGGAAAATTTTTCGGGGGGATATGCGCCTGGAAAATTTTCCGGGGGGATATGAACTTATATGTGTATAAATAGACGGAATTTCCTCACTAATCCAAAAATTTCGTGGGGGGGGGGATATATCCCGATATCCCCCCCCCTGGCTACGCCCCTGGCGATGGCAACGGCTGCCCTTTTTTCAGCATTGGGAAAGGGTTGCGCCTCAAAGCGTTAACTAACAGAAGGTCATTAAGGTTTACTGCGTTATGTGAGATACTTAGGACTCATACTGTTTGGGGGTATTTTTGTTTCTACAGTACATTTACTATTTTCTAGAACACTTAACTTTCACGCTTTCTCATCAATTTTGCGGGAGAATTTCAAACCTATCTTCCACATAAAAATACCGATGTCTTTAAAAATATATCAATACTTCCCCAGGAATTACACTAATTATAGGGACTACATCCATATTTTTCGCTGGGTTTCGCAGAAAAATATTGATGACTACGGGATACACACTTCACTGCATTCTCTTTTCAAATACTGCGTAGAAAAATATTTACTTGCGGATAGGAATGCAACGATAAATAATGCGGGAGATCCAGGCTTAAGCAGCGTGAAACCATAAATCTGACTAACTCCATCGACCACTAGAGATTTTTGCGGACCCAGAATATCGACTCTTTCGGGAATCGATTCTGTGAGCGACTGCCAAAGCAAAAATAAAAGGAAAGAAAAAAATATACAGTAACTTTTATCTTTTTTTATTAGTGCTACCATTATTATTTCTTTTATAAACAGGAGAAAAATGATGCCATTCATCTACAGGGCTGATTTCGGATTTTTATGTCTCTCACGATAAGATAAAACAGGAAAGGGTCTGTAGAAGGGAAATAACGTACAGTAACAAGAGTCGGAGAAACTGCCTCCGGAGCAATTACTTCAGTAAAATGATACTGCTCTTGAAAATTACATTTTTCAGCAATATCTCAAAATTTTAGGTGAAACAATGTTCCCTAAAACTGGTGCGTTTTTATATGTTATAGTTCAACAAGTGAGTTGCACTAATTGGGAGATTTCATTTTGCAGAAATTATAAATAAAAGGATAAACTTGATTTTTATTGAAGCAAGAAAGAAAAATAATTCCGAATGCATCGATTACAAAACATTTTCCAACACAATTGTATTGTATGTAGAGGAGACGAGGGTATTGTGGAATAACACTACTTTCAATAGGGATAGAAATTATTAATAAGATACATAAATTTCACTGTCACATATGCATATTTGCGGTAATTAGAGTATTTACAGACAAAAATACAGTCAGACAAACCAAAAATAACTTTTAAAGTGTTACAAGAGATCATTGAAATCTACGCAAGGATTTTTGTTTTTAAATGCACCATACTTACTTATTCTGCTATTAATATTTAATACTTAATTAAAACTTATAAAATATTTTCTACTTTCACTATAGGAAAGTAACCTATTCATTTAAATTTGATGGTAATTTATTGATATCCGATTATGAATACGCGATGTCTTTTTATACATCTACTTGAGTTCAGAATATGTTTTTCTTCTACATGATTCAGGTTTCATGTCTAGGAAAATATTTGATTAACATTATCAATTCTTTTTAAGTCTATCAACTTCAAGTAATTCACCAGAGCAATTCAGTTTTTTAAAAAATCCATTTTAGTTATCTATAGATAGGATAGCGAGAAAAAAAAGTTTTAAAATTTGTATATGCAACATACTTTTTGATTCAAAACTACGTTTCAGATTTCTAAATTTTCATGTAGTATATGTAAGGTAAAATTTATTTTTTAAAATATAGTTCACTCATTATTTTTTCATAAGGCGGTACATAAAAAAATATACTTTAAAAATATATTTCCAATTTTTTTCACTTTTATTTTATTTTATTTTATTTTTCGTGGCATAAGGATTGAAAATATGCTTGTTATTACTTGATCAATATTTGCTTATTAATTTAGCTTTAAAAAATCTGTGAAACCAAAATAAAATGGGAGAAGTTATTTCCAAACAGCATTCAATAAATAAACAAAAACGACGCTTTTTAAACAGAAATATATGCATTCATAGTCTTACTTCAACCAATAAAACTCGAATATGACTCGACGAAGCTTGAATATGACAAGTGCTAAATGGACACAAAATAAATGTCACTTTAGCCTTCAACCACACCTTTTCGGCAAACTGCTTTCATGAAATGAAACAAAATCATGATTCATAAAATATATTACTTAGTATGTTTACAGAGCACAGCCTCTCAATAATTTTTTGTATGCTTAATAAAACTTGTTAGCGATACACTGGATAAAAACAATTCATGAGCTGGGAGTAGAGTTGCTTTTTAACCAAATCAAATATAATGACTTGTAAAAAGAATTTGGTGCCTCACCATTTCACAGTGGTTATGTCACTAGAAATGGTAGACGGGCAAAATGTGAAGGTCCCGGGTTCGGGTCCCATCGCGCTTCCGTCGACCTAACCGTTCGGAGTTTTCCGTGGTTTTCTCCAAAACTTAGCTTAAATAAGGGTTAGAACCCCTTAGAAAGAACCCCCACGGAGGGCGCCCCCCTTGCGTTGTCCTTTGACGAAGATTTATAAGCGGTATTCGAGCCAAGAACACAAATCTGATATTCATGTTCACAACATCAGAAAGAATTTGCCGCCCGGGTTGTGTAACGGATAAAGAGCCATTCTACCACACCTCGGGTTCTTGCTCGAGGCGACGCTGGTTCATCTATTAGATGCCTCCATATTAAAGTGACCTGTGATTCTGTCCTTAGTAGTGGCCAACGCCTATAAACTGCAATTCCCACGTGATAAGTAAAAAGAATTTATACATAAGTATGCTTAATTTTAAAAGTATACCTTGACCCATTGAGGCGCAACCCTTTCAAAATGCTGAAAAAAGGGCAGCCGTTTCCATCGCTCGACTTAACTACCAGCAAGATGGCGGACGATCGAAACGTTTATCGCGTGCCACAGATCTAGAGACCCTTTTTAGACGACAGCTGGCTGTGCACAGCCAGTTTAAACTTTTATTCTGAGAAAAGGCCAAAAAAAAAAAAAAACTTTTTAAACATTATGTAGAAGCCTAGTGTTTGAGTAACTTTTAAATAGCTGTAACTTCGGTTCTAAGTAAGATAGATATAAAGTTTAAACTGCTTTGGAAAGCTAAAAGATTTACACTACTGACCAAAAGTATTGCAAGTTTCAGAAATCTAATCCTTTTCAATATTAAGCACTCTCTCCCCCGTCGAAAAGAAAAATCAATATAATTGATATTTTTTGATATTTTTTAATGTCAACATATTAAATTAATTACTTCAGAGCAACAAGATAGCAATTACCTAATTACTTCTTGTTCTTAATAAGATAGCATCAGGTTAAAGAACAAAATAATTTTTTAATTTATTGAAAAACAGTATAAAAAAAGTATAAGTTATTATAGAAATCGTAATCCATTTTGGCTCCCCGGAATAAAATTAAATAAAGAATTAATTTCAAGTTCTGAAAAAAGAGGATAATAAATAAATGCAATTGAACTAAAAATCATTTATTATATTGCTGAGCAGCCTTGACTTAGATCACAACAGCCCCTCTTTGAGCTATGGAATCCACAATGTTTTACAACACTTCTTTAGGTGTTTTATTGTGCCAACTTAAATTATTGGTTCCTAAAGCTCCCATTTTGTCTTTAGGTCATTTTTAGATGTATTCTTTCCAATTATACTACATCAATTCACAAAAATATTAAAATCGGGCAAATTTCCTGTCCACTTCATCTGGGCTTATTCTTGAAACGATGGTTAGTTTCTCAAACCCTTAATAGTACTTTTGGCCAGTAGTGTAATTTTATTATTTCGGCAAAATTGAAAAATCGATATTTTAATCCAATATAATGTTTTCAATGTGTACGGTTACCTTAAGTTTTTAATATCATTCCGGTACGGTACAGGATAAAAAAGAAAAGAAAAGAAGAAAATGCAAAAAATTAACCGATTGTCGGGTGACCGAGAATAAACAAACTATGTGAAAAATATTAAATATTTTTTTTTTTTTTTTCTTTTATGTTGTTCCAACTCAACAACATTTTTCAGCAAATGAAACTACCTAAAAGAAATAAACTTTCATTTTACCAAACGCAACCGCCAAAGAAACGGCAGCCCTTAAAAAGCACATTTTAGAAAGCATTTCTCTTCCAATAACAGCAAAAATCAAATCAAAGTTGTTTGTTCTTATTTAATTTTATTTCATTGGGAATTCTTCACGGAGCGCCTCATCTTTCCAGTAGTCTCGTGAGGATACATTCAGGAAAAGAAACTCGTAGGCGTGCATTGATCGTGCATTAAATGATGAAAATAGTTTCATCCCCATACTCTTTGACATTTTGTATCCGTTTGGTGGGAACTTCTGCATTATAGAGCATTCGCATGACGCCCACGTCTAGGTACAACATTTTATAATGGTAGATTTGAAAGACTGAGATGATATCACTGATATCAAAGATTTAAAGGTGCAAATGAAAATCTACTGAAATGAATTTCAGTGAAAACTGGAATTAAGACAGATTTTACGTCTCCGTCGCTGGGAGGGTTAAAAATTATGCTACTTTAATTTCGGTGTCTCTCTTTAAATTTTTCATTTTTCTTTGGATTTGAAATCTATATTAAAATCGCCTACTAAAACTGTTTTATAATCTGCGACAGGCATATTCTAACTATACTTCACTTTTATAAATACAAAATACCGTTCGGAAAGTGTATCAAAATCCATAAATTAGCATGTCTAAAAAATTTTCCATTTGCGCAAAATAATTTTGAATAGCAAATCGTCAAATTTGTTTATTTAAAATTTTGATATGGCGTTTGTATTCCAATTACTACTACTTTAAAAATATTTAATGATGAAAGATACCTAGCATGAGAAATACAGCGAAAGTTTATCATTTCTAGATTTAAAAAAAAAATCCCGATGGCCGTAATTACCCCACCTGAACCTATTACTAGCGAAGAGTATGCTTAATCATTACATCACTTTGCCGATTGAAGAAAAATAAAATATTTTGAAACGATTTTTTAAAAATCATTTGCGCGTAAAGAGAGCATGCAAGAGAAATATTTCGTAAGTGAGTCGCAAGATGGCGCTGCCGCATCTCACTCATCTTAAAACTGACTTATGGATGTCAATAACAAAAACGAAACCAAAGAAACAAGCGTGGAGAAGAAAATAGGAAACAGATTCTTTCTGTAATTCTCTTGGCGTATAAAAATAAAATACGTTAATTTTAGAAAAAAGAGATTTTCATTATTAATTTCGATGCATACCTGTCCCGATTTCTCATCCAGGCAGTTTGCAACAAATCAAAGCTTACGGCTGCTCCTCTAAAAAACAAGTAACTTATAAACTGTTTAAAAAACAAATAAATTTCCGCAGCCATTCGGGAAAATTCGAAACTCGTAAGGGATAAGAATATTAAAGTCAATAAATAACTATACATTTTTCTATGTGAGCCAGTCTTCACAAATTATATGTTATTTATAATATTTTAATTTCAGCATTCAAGTATGTATTAAAATTTTGTTTTCTTCTTAAGACATACAGATTTATCGTGTGTAAAGGCACTTAATAGAACTTATTAAAAATGAAATTATATTTACTTACTTAGTTGGAATGTTGCGTATTTTTTATAAGTTTAACGAAGAATTTATATGTTCTTTTATAATATCTCTTTGTCAGCTCGAATTAACTCATTTTTAAAAAGTGATAAAATATATTATCATCGCCCAACATTTCAAGCATTCGGTCAGGGGCGTAGCCAGGGGGGGGGGGGGGATATCGGGATATATCC
The DNA here is from genome assembly GCA_038373885.1 of Cheiracanthium punctorium. NCBI lineage: Eukaryota > Metazoa > Arthropoda > Arachnida > Araneae > Cheiracanthiidae > Cheiracanthium > Cheiracanthium punctorium. The sequence continues at coordinate 190,776 of JAWZYV010000979.1, read as the reverse complement.
CCCCCCGAAATTTTTGGATTACTGATGAAATTCCGTCTATTTATACACATATAAGTTCATATCTCCCCCCGAAAAAATTTCCTGGCTACGCGCCTGCATTCGGTTATTTTGATTCAGAATATTTATATTAAGATTAATTTGCTATGAAACAGGGAATATACATACAAAAGGCACAGACTTTTAAAAATTCTTTTTCTTTCTTTCTTTTCAAAGTAATTAAAAAAAAACTTTAATAGTATTTCAAGAAGAAATGAAACCTGAACACTAAAATTAACTGGATACGAGATATATTTTTTTTAAAAACAAACTTTAATATAATGAGATGAGATCGGATAAAAACATGATTTTAACATGCTGTATGCTATTGCGATACAAATGTCAAAAATAAAAAGGAACCTCTATATATACCTTCAATAGTAACAACTTACAATACGGCAAATTGTATTCGACGGATATTATAACACAAATTGAAACTTTTATATAGAAAGACTGGAAAATAATGTTTCTTTGTTTGTCAATATACCGCCTAGGCAAAATTACTGAAGCTAATAATACGAGATTTGGCAGGTATATGTCGGTTTCTTTTAACATAACTGCGAGACAAGACATTATTTTCTGAAATTCGTGATGCGGGGGATTGTGGCGACCAATAATGTTTTCAATAGGACGTAGTATAGTAAGTAACACATACAAAAAACAGTCCTGGTAATGGACAGATATTTTTTGGCAATCAATAGACGTAAAGCACAGACAAATACTCATACAAATATAAAACAAACATTGCGACGAGACAGAGAATTCTTTTAACCCCTTAAAGGTCGTAGTATTTTCAGGAAAATGATCATAAAAATGATTATTATTTTATTCAAGAAAATTGTACAAAAATAAGTTCGTGTACAATAAATGTATTCGTTTTAAGGTTTTGGTTATATTTCCAGCATGAATGAAAAATATAAGTTAAATTTCTAACAAAAAAAAAAAAAAGACTTCATTTAGGGTTATTGTGACTAAATGTGTGTTTTCTAGTACGCAGGGAATCATTCAAAGTATGCGTTTTAAACACTAAAGGAGAATTTTAGTAAACTTAATAAAATTAATAAATATTTGTAAAATTTTCTTTGAACATTAGTTAAAAAGTGAGCTAAGACTGCAAAATGCAAATCACAAATACATGTATTTGAGTTATGCTACCATTACTTAAAAATAAACTATCTCCAGTTAAGTTAAATAATAGTCTGGTATTGTCACCTCTTGGGTAAAATGAGATATAAAAAAAATACGTGCAAAATAATTAAAATGCTCTAATCCTTCTGGCGCATAACTTTTGATTCTCGAACATTACTGCCCGGAAATATCACGGGCTAGAGAGGGAGAAAGCTTAGCCCGTGATTTTGACGGGAACGAGATGGAAGAGGTTTAACCCTTTAATGCACAGTGTTCCCGCTCTGGGAACACCAAACTCTAACGTTTTGGCTGTTGCCAGTCGCGAAGAATAGATATGATTTCTATAAAAATAGTTGCGGGTGACATAGCTCCACGAGAATCCTTTACGCTTTAGCACGTCCTTTCCCGTAAAAAAAATGGTCACGATTATTTTTAACAGCACTGACATCTGCTGAAAAATGGAAGAATGCGAAAACAGCTGGATAGATTGCCCAATGCTGAAATAAGGGCAGCCGTTGCTATTGCTCGACTGAACTACCAGCAAGATGGCGGACGATCGAAACGTTCATCGCGTGCCACAGATCTAGAAACCCTTTTTTGACGACAGCTGGCTGTGCCCAGCTGGTAGTTAAGTCGAGCGATGGCAACGGCTGCCCTTATTTCAGCATTGGGAAAGGGTTCGCCTCAAAGGGTTAACTAGTCGCTGCGTGGGGGAGAAACCTATATCCAGCAAGAAGAAAGGGTTGTGATAATTCATTCTGTAACAGGCATTTCCCTCATTCAGAAAAATAAATGGAAATGCAGTTTCCATTCCCATGATTCATGATCGATAAAACATGACAAAAGCATGCCCATATCGCAACGATTAATGGCAATTTATGCTAATGGGGTGAAAGTTAACGAATTCTCATTTCGTCAACCAGATCGCATCACGTCGCAGTGTGCCCCGAGAAAACAGACGACAGGTTCATCACTTTCACTGAAAAGGATAATAAGAGGCAAATAAATCCTAAATGCCGCGACACACGCGTCAACGGATAGCTGAAGTCTCACGCTTTGGAACATGCAGTGGACTGTATCCAAAGGCATTAGGCGTCTCTTCTCTAAGAAGACGAGCAGAAGAAAAGGGAAGAAAAATCCCTGCTGCTTCAACGAGCTATTTATGAATGGACGTGGGCTGCGAAGTAAAGAAAGAAAGAAAAAAAATGTAATAAAAAAAAATAAGTCGAGAAAGGAGCGATTAACTCTACTGCATGTTATCCGGACTTCTCTTGACGAATGGTGATAAATAAATGGGCATATTTCAATAAATAGAATGAGATGCACGGGAACTGATGGATATGAGATAAATAGGGAAGGGATGGATGTAGCATTCGACTTAGATTAAAAATACAGGGTGTCTATTTAAAAGAGTACCCGTTGGTTTTTTTTATTACCCTTAAATCTGACGGATGGCAATTATTTCAACACTGAAGTATAATTTAAATGAAAAACTTTGTAAAAAACACACATAAGATGTTATAGGTAAGAATATACGTACGTTTCGACCAAAAATTGTTTTGTCAATTTTTCGTCAGTCCAAGCTCTTCGTCACAAGGAACACAGGGAAGTTCCCTGTGTTCCTTGTGTACGTATCTTCTTACCTATAACATCTTATGTGTGTTTTTTACAAAGTTTTTCATTTACTTTATCGTGTAACACCAGTAATTTGAGTGTTTTTTCCACTGAAGTATAATGGTTCGAACTTTGTTAACACTTTGAGGCGCAACCCTTTCCCAATGCTGAAAAAGGGCAGCCGTTGCCATTGCTCGACTTAACTACCAGCAAGATGGCGGACGATCGAAATGTTCATCGTGTGCCACAGTCGAGTCGAGTTAAGTCGAGCGATGGCAACGGCTGCCCTTTTTTCAGCATTGGGCAATGTATCCGGCTGTTCTCGCATTCTTCCATTTTTCAGCAGATGTCAGTGCTGTTAAAAATAATCGTGACATTTTTTTACGGGAAAGGACGTGTTAAAAAGTAAAGGATTCTCGTGGAGCTATGTCACCCGCAACTATTTTTATAGAAATCAAATCTATTCGTGACTGGCAACAGGCAAAACGTCGGAGTTTGGTGTTCCCAGAGCGGGAACACTGCGCGTTAAAGGGTTAAAGTGTGGGCAGTGGCGGATTAATGCAAGTTTGTCGGGGAGGGGGGGCTGTTAGTTAGAAAATTGACATATAAATCCGTTTTATGGAAGTAAAATAGGATCTTTTACATTAATTTTTTTTCTCGGGGGAGGCGGTCGCCCCCTATGCCCCTCCCCCCTTTTAATCCGCCCTTGAGTGTGGGAGACAATTTTCAACACTGTTGGACTGTTTCAACTTCATTTGTAAGGTAAAACAGAATTGGAGACGCATAATGTTACTTAATATTGTGATAATGTTATTTTTGAAAAACATAATTCATTCATTACTTTTTTACATTATCATTCCTTACAAGAACTGTAGAAAATGTACGCCACCATTTTGAATGCAAACATGAACATATCGAACCAAGTTTTTTGACAGACTTCACAAAACTGTTGGTGTTATTGACGAGATTTCTTCAGTTATGATTTGTTTCAATTCATCGGTGTTTGCAGGACATGTCTAGAAAACATTATCTTTGAGATAACCCCACACACAAAAAATCAGGGTGCGGAATAATTAATAATGAAATGATAATGCCAAAAATTTGAATTAAATTACGTTTTTCAAAAGTAAAATTGTCACAGAATTAAGTAACATTGTGCGGCTTCATGTCTGTTTTACCTCACAAATAAAATTGCAACAGTTCAAAAAAGTTGGAAATTGTCTCCCACACTTAAACAAGGTGCAAATAATTATAGTTCAGTGTTACAATAGTTGCCACATCCGCCAGATTTAAGGGTAATAAGAAAAACCATCGGGTACTATTTTAAATGTACCACCCAAGTATTTCTGAGTTCGCATTAAAACGATTTATGCATTAAAGGCGAAATGATCTATTTACAGGGTGTTTAAAAATGTGGTCACACGCTTTAATTATTTATCTATTAGAGATTAAGTGGGTAATGCAAATTGAACAAATGTTCAAAATAAGGTAAGGAAAAAGGCTACGTTAAAGAAAAATTCTTATCTTTAATTAAAAAAAGTTACAGTTTTTAAATTTGTATACGACTCCCATACAAAAAATTCCCAATGAGTAAAATGGGCCCCGTACGCTAATGAGGTGATGTAAAAAATTTCAGCCTTTCATCATGAAACGTCGCTAAGACATCTTTAAACAAAGGTAGTCAGGGTCTATACATGAATTTGAACGTAAAAGTTTACTGCTAGAGTACAAGAAATTATTTTCTTTCGTAACTTCTGTGTGACCCCTGAAACGCGATCATCCGACCTCATTTTTTCCCCCTTCGAGAGGTATTGAAAAGTGGTTTAAGTCAGCATATCTCCATATTTCTCACGCTTGTTAAGATATAATTCTCACATTTTGAACATTACCTCATTAGTGCATGCGGCACATTTTATCACTTGAGAATTTTTTTGTATGGTGGTCGTATAAGAATTTTAAAAATGTGACTTTTTGAAATTGAACGAAAGGAAGTTTTTCTTAACGTAATCTCTTTTCCGACCTTGTTTTGAGCATTTTTTCAATTTGCATTGCCCACTTATCTTAAATAGATAAAGAATTAAAGCGTGTTACCACCTTTTTGGGATAACCTACGTATTAGGATAACGTAACGTAATTCTAAACATAAAAAGAATATAATTTAGACTTTCTTTTTTCCTTTGAGACACAGGGGATTATCTATAGCAATTTGTGACCTCAAAAGTTGACAATCCCACTGTCATAATTTTTGCATCACAGAATGGTTAACTTGGGAGGGCAAATACAATACTCTTTTAACGGTGTAGTTCTAAAAAATCATGTGAATTTGGTACATAAGTACAAATAAAGTAATTACGCCAGGCACTTCAAAATTTTGAAACTGTCTCTTTAAAGCTGTACTACATACTGAAATAAACGATCAATCTATATCAGTTTCAAAACTTTTAGAAAAAATTCTTAAAAATTGGAAATTTTCAAAAAACATGTCACTCTTCGAAAAATCTTGCAGCTCAGATCCATGGTTAAGATTTTTTTCTGAAAATTTCACAAAGGCCACAGCGTTTTCGCTTATTGCAGTGTGTAAAGCAGCTTAGGAAGAACCATCTGGAATTTTTTGGAGACCATGGTGCTATTAGTTTATTTCAATTTGTGTACCAAAACTAAAAAGAGTTCTTTTATTTTCGACATACACCCTTAGACGTAAAAATTTATGAATAATTAGCTACGTTCTATAGCAAACGAAAAAAAAACCGTAAATAGTTACTAAGAATTTTGGATTTCTTTCCTTTGCACAGAATGGATCCTTTTGATCAAAGCTATAAGTGCTTATTGAGAGGACTAAAGGACTCAAATTTTTAAGATGCTATATAAAAAAAATATGCATCAGCATCATTAATTTACATAGGTTATTAGATAACAACTCTTGAAATTAATGAGGTCTTTCAGTTTAAAGAAATACCAAGCTCCCCAAGGATACTGATAAAGCCCAGGTGTAAATCTTCAAAATTTTAACGATCATAAAAATGAAAAGTAAGATTTGCTATTTGGCTGGATAAAATTAAAAAGAAATATACATTTTTTATTTTAAAGCAAATAAATATTTAAGAAAAAACAATGTTCTATGGCACGAAATATGACGGAATGGGGAAAATACTGCTGATTGCTTTTTGCTATTCTTTTATTGAGACATCTCAGTTTGAGTTTTTTTTTTAAAAAGTTATTTTCGTGTGATTGATAAACTGCAAGAGAAATGCCAAACTTTGGCAGGACGGCTGTTAAAAAAGAATGAAGCATAAATTTTGACACTTAGCACAGAAGAAATAATATGAGCTGCTGCCAAGTTTTAGAAAATTTCTATGCGATTAAAAAAATATCAGTTCAGGACTTGATCAAAACATTAAAAAGCACTAATGCAAGGAACATTAATTTGGGGGGAAATTTTTGCCCATCAAATTGTGCAAGGATGCGCCAGGACGAAGTGCTTAATTTAGAATTTAAAAATGGCAGTTTGTGTTTCAATACCTCTATACCAACATATTCATTTATTAAAAAAGCCAGTCCAACCCATCTTTTATCCTATAATTTTCTTTCATACTGTATCATGTTATTTTCTCCGTTTACATTGTGTTCAGATAGACATTGATGATAAATTGTTTTGTATTGTTACGAATTCTCGATTTATTCTGCCTCCCAGAGGTTAAAAGTAGTATAAAATTCGCATTCTACCAGTCAAATAATTAAATTTTGCATTTTGCTGCATCAAGATCGTTTATCTAAAACGCGAGATGTGGAGTTTGTTGTTTCCTCCCATTGATTAGCATAGGGTTTTCTCGAAATTTCGAGAAATGTTTGTGCTAGAGCTTAACTAACTACACTTTCGGGGACTATTTTTTGGCTATATTTTGCTAAAAAGTAACCAAGCTTGGCGACATGTCGGACATTTGGCAAGATTTTGTCAACAGGGCCTGTTATGTTTGTTTCCCTTTCTTAATATCAAGCAATAGCCTGGTGATTCAACTGTATTTTTACGACGTAATAAAAATTCGTGCTTTATGGGGATCCTTCGAGAAATAGATCTTTCTGGAAATTTCTCCTAACTTTTGCGACGCCTATAAATAGGAGGCATCATAGAACGAACAGTGAGTTGTAATCGAACGTACGTTAAACGTAAACATTACAAACACATTACGTTACACCGAACGCACGCATTACTCTGTGAATTGTGCTTTTGGAAGCGATGTTTTGGCTTGTTTTTGAGTTCTCTGTGTGAATTCTTCCTTGCTGAGTATCGCAAGACTGCTTATGATTTCTCTCTGAGTCTCCACTGAATTTGCCTGTGGAAGTGTTTCACTTTGTGTGAGAAATACAGCATCTGTGCTGAGCGGACTGTTATAAGCACGTTACTGGCCGTTAGTGCCTGTGAATTTTGTACAGCTGACTGTTCGACGAAGTTCTAGCAGCAATAAAATTCATGTTCCATCCGTACAAGTGGACTTCTTACAAGAACTCTCTACATACACTGGACTTTAGAACGACGAATCTAAGAATTCAGCAGAGTTATCTGCAACAGTATTATTCAAAATAGAAGAATGAATTACGTTGCGCGAGCGCACAAACGCTGGGTCAGAGGAAGACATCTTAACATCCAAAGCGGAAAGCAAGGACTGACACAGATGGGATATTGCACTGCCACGTCCTTGCAAAGATGTGAGCCAATATGTTAAAGCAACTAAGACACTCAAATATTTATCTTAATCACTAACCTTTGCGCGAAAATCCATTACAGATTTATTTTTTTGTTGAGGAAAGGGGATTAAAAAAAACAACTGGATTACATACACTGTTTTCAATAGAAAGCATTCTTTTATAAACTTTATAGATCTACATTAATATATACATTACATATATATGGAATATATGCATGTCTCTGAAATGCACTTTAAATAATGACTGCCTATAGACTCCAAAGTATTGAAAGACTTTTGGGTATACCTGTAAAAAAAGTATGAATATTTTCATTAGGGTACATAGTGTAGTCCACAGTAAGCTGTTTTAAATATAAGTTCAACGTCTCACTAAATAACCGGTGAAATCAGAGTTACAAGCAATGTCATATACGTTGAACCGTATTAATGGTTCACCCGAAAATGTCTTATAAAAGCCAAGTACCGATTGAACCCAGATTTTGGTTCAACTATGAAAAAGAGAGTTTTCCAGTGAACTAGCATGACCGCCGTTAGCTAGCGTTAGAAGGTTAGCGGCGATTATAAAAAAATAAGAAAAATCTGCCTCATGAATTTTTCGAAAAAATAATCTTCCGAAAATGGAAGAAAGAACCTTTATTAAAAAGTATAGGCTGTGTAAAGGAACTACCACATTTGACATCGAATAAACACGTTTGACAGCAATGGTCATCTACATTCATTTAACACAGAACAGAAACTGATCATAGATCATAACTCATCAATATTTTTGAGTAACTATTACTTTTCTAAAATCACGTGTAAAATACCAGAGCTCAATTCTTTATTTTTTACAAAAAAAAAAAAAAAAAAAAAAAAAAAAAAAAAAAAAAAAAAATTGTTGCAAATTGAGATAAAACAATGCTATATATAATTTGTTTTTGCTAAAATATTTGTCAGTCGTGACTTAATTGTCAAAGCGCATCGTTTGAACCAATCATTGTGGGTTCGAGTCCCAAGTAGAGCTTTTTTTTTTCCTGTTCTTCTAGTGTGTGTATTAATTTTGGTATATAATCGTGCTTGATAAAACACCGCTAAAATGGTGAATCTTAGCACCACATTTTTCAAAATAGCAGTTGCAGCTAAATTGGCACTAGAATTTCGGTGAAACGCTGAACTATATTTTTAAGAGTATAATAACCTATACGAATTTCGCGGAGCACGGATGGACAAACAAACTGAAATCATAAGCACTTTTTAAACTTTACAGGAAAGTGTAAAATAAAAATTAATAAATAAAAGAGTGAAAGTAAAAACTTCCGATTCCTTATTCAAAAAAATGAAAGCTTGATCGGTGATCATTCTTCCAAAACATTGAATGTACTTAATAGCGTTCATAAGAAATGACGCGTAGTTTAAGAATTTTCTCAAAAAGATTTTCTTTTCCATGGAGTGAGTCTGAATGAAAAACGCACTTCCGATCCAAAACGGACGTTTCATCGCCACTCAGTGCGATAACGGTGATCGTATGCTTTAAATCTCTTGGTGTCTTCCATGAAAAACGATGCCATAATGGCCAGAAGAGGAAAAAAAAAAGAAAGGAAGAAGTTAAAGGAAACAGACTGAACAAGATAGCTCACTTCCCTCTGAGATAACAATCATGGACACCTTCAAAATGTAATAAATATTTTACGGGAATAATCTGTACTAATGGTTATTACATAAAACATTGTCACGAAAGATGGACGGACGTAAGTCATCTTAGGTTAAGAGCGCTAAAAATATTTTATAAAAGTTCGCACTAAAAATTTATATACAGCTTTAAAAAAGGTTTGCTTTCATGAAAGGAAAATAAGAATAAGTTTCGTTGATAAGTAGAAATTGGTAGAGAAATGTTTATAGTAAAACTTATTTGATTTAAATAATAACAAACTTCATAATTTACAATACATCCTACGAAGTACTAACAGCATTAAAATTAAAGTAAAAAGACAACATAAACAATGAAAAATAGGACAAGAATCACTTACGTAAATCAAGCATATAAAAAGTTAAAACAACGAAAAAATTAAACAAAGCAATACACGTTTAAGTAAATATTCAAAGAACAAAAATATTGTGAGCTATCGAAATTACGAAGGGGTAAAAGCGATAAAAGATAGACGTAATTAACAAAGAAAATCTTACACATATCTGTGCAATAAATTTCACATAAAATTTTGCCAAACAAAATGTAGAAACTGTCGAGGAGATCACTGAAGTTGAATAATAATGTTTGAAATTTGCTGAAATTAACAAAAAATTAAGATTTTGCAAAATTTTTGTGATTGCCAGTCACATTATGTAAAAACGAATAAAGTAAATGAATTTTTTTTTTTCATAGCAGGTGGTTAGTCGATTTAAAACATAGGCCATTAATTCTCTACAAACTTGCATATTTCTTGAGGTATGATAAGCCACGGAAATTATTTTTTCGTGCATTACGTAAAATCATCTATATACAGGGTGTATCAATTACCTCACGGGTTTGGAAGGCTTATGAGAAAATATATATTAACAATAAAGAAAGAAATTTGACTTTATTGGAGAAAGAAATGTTACAAGTTTTGTTTCATAAATGCTGAGTATGTGAACCTTTCGTGATGCAACAGATATCAGGTCTAATGTGAAATTCTCCTCTCCCCACACTTGCTTTAACAAGTCGCGATCAATGGTAGTGAATGCGGCTGTGATCCTTTGGCGTTCATCTTTTGAATCATGAGGCATAGGGGGCACGAACACATGATCTTTTATAGGACTCTATAAAAAAAAAAAAAAAAAAAAAAAAAAAAAAAAAAAAAATTGCATAGAGTTAGATCCTGAGAGCGAGGTTGCCACGGCAGAAGACAATTGTCGTCGTCAGAATCTCGACCAATCCAATGACGAGGAAGCTGATTTTTTATGGAACAAAACTTGTAATATTTCTTTCTCCAGTAAAGTCAATTTTATTGCTGTATTGGTAATACATTATTTTTATCTGCCATCCAAACCTGGCGGGGGTTGGGGGGGGAATTGTGACACATCCTGTATAATCAAATCAATCGTTGCAATGTTAAATATATTTAACATTTTTTTTTTAATTAAAAAGCATTTTCAAAATAGTCCCTTTTCAACTTAATAGTCATTGGTAGCATCTTCCTCTGTAACTTAAAATGACCGCTTGATGTTTAAAACATTCCTCTATTTAAAAAAAAAAAAAAAAAAAAAAAAGGCTAGATTTAGCAATTTGTTTTATTACTGTTTAGCCTGCAATTTAATTTTAAAGGTAAAGTGATTATCTGAATAATTTCTAAATTATTTAAGCTTATTTCATGACAAATTAAGTCATTTTATATTTCATACTTTAGAAGATATTAAGATGTTGTTGTTTTTTGACCCATAATTCCCTATTCTTTTCACTAGAGTTACACGCGTCAAGCATGAAGCATGAGCTATGGCAGGGGTTTCCAACTGGCGGCCCTCGATGTCTTTTTTTGCGGTCTGGAATAACATTTTAACATCTGGGAATAACATTTTATGATTGAAATTATTCAGATCATGATTTTTTTAAGATCCCCACGTGCGGTCGATGGCCTGGGCCCGGACGGATTATGCCGTAAAAGTCCCTCTTTAAAGAATATATCCATCTAACTATCATAAAAATTTTATATTACTATATGAGAAAAAGACATATACAATAGAAATGTGGAAATTCATGATCTCTTTGACAAACCGAGTTAACTAGTAGCAACTGAACAACCCTCTAAAAAAATGTCTGAAGTGTTATCATAGTGACATAAGTATACTATTTTCTTTCGTGGAAAAAGTGGATCCAGACTATAAGATTCCAAAAGGTTATTTCGAGCTACGCATTCAGTATCCGCGATTCAGTAGGAATTAGTTAACTATTTAAAAAAAAAAAAAAAAAACGTGGTAGGAACTAGGATATAATGGAATACTTGAGTAGGAAAAATATTTCGACTTGCGTAGTACATCTTTTTGTATTAACAAAAGCACGATTAAAATTTTTTTTTCAACCAGTGGCATGGTGCATAGCGCACTGAACTGGAAAGTGCCTGGTTCGAAACCAGGTAGTGTCCGCCGACCTAACCGTTTGGAGTTTTCCGTTCTTTCCTCCGAAACTTAGCATAAATATGGGTTAGGACCCCTTAGAAAGACCCTTAGGGCACCCCACCCATAGGCCTAGATCCCTCGTGCAGATAATTGGCCTTAATCCCTCAACACAACACATTAAAAAAATATTTTTTTTTTTTAAATTCAAGTCGATTTTTTAACTAACTACAATACAAAACACTTTCTGGATGGGCATACCTAACTGAAGAGATATTACTGATGGATGATTAAATAAATCAATAAAATCAACCATGCATGAGGAAGGGGGGGATTTGTTTACTTAATCCAATTTTAATTAAAAAACGAAAGCACTATTGGCCTTTTACAAACAATATTCAATTTTTCTGGGCAAAGGATCATTCAGGCTTGACAAAACCAACATTCAACTGAATTCCTTTTTAAGTAAATTTATTCCCTTCACATGCATTAAAAACAAATAAATTTTACAAGCAGTCAATTATGTTTTCAATAAATAAGCTTTTCCTTTTTTCGCCCATGCTCAACTTCATAAATCAGAAGTATTAATCAAATGCAAAGTAAAAAATTGGGAGAAAAAGGGGAGAGTTTGATAAATGAATTTAGAATTTCAGTGTTTGCTTTCATATTTATCATAATTCATTCTACTTTGAGAGTTTATGAATTTAAATAATGCCCCCATGTACTTCATAAAAATTGATACAAACCATCACTTGATAGAAAACATTTTTTATGAAAATTGATTATTAAGAATTTGAATAGCTCAAACTTTCGGTTAATTTTAAACTGACGCACTTTCCTTTAATACTTTCTATTAAAATTATCTTTTTCTTAAATAGCAGAATTAGCCGTTGTTGGTTTGCGGGAATGGGATTGCTTTTATTTATCTAGCACTCTAACCCCCCCCCCCCCCCCAAAAAAAAAAAAAAAAAAAAAAAAAGCGCGACTAAGGAATCAAATGGTAGAGAAAACATCCATCTTCGAAAAATGTGAATATATTCATTCACCGAAAGTTTATGCAAATCATTTTGGGAAAAAAGCATGCACATACTTTTGACCAGGTTTAATTTTTTTTACTAGTTTCAATAGCTTTTTTACTTGTTTCAGTGCATCAATATTCTGCCTCCATTAAATGGCCAATATTAGCTAAAATATTTTTACAAGTAAACACTGCAAGATTATATCTTTAACTTAATTTTTAATGAAATAGGGGTCCTGGCCGGTGACTTAGTTGAGCAGTACAATAATCAATATCTGAGCTCAACCTGATATAAATACTGCACGATTAATTGACAAAATAAATATTTATTTGCATTTGTTTATAGATGAGATTTCTATGGGGAATTTCAGATAATTTTCTGCGACGTATTAAACAGCCGTTAAGCAAAAGTATTAGTAAACAATAAACAGTATTTGTTATTCTCTCGCGCAAGAACTTTCTTAATACTACTACATAGTTTGCAGTCTGCTTCTGAGTCTTAGTCTCTGATTTATTTACAAAGTTTCCTAAAAATTCATAAAAAAGTATCAACTCGATGCAATGTTGAAAAAGTTTCATGAATCAAAAAGCTATGAAGTATGAAAAGAATAAATATAATGAAATAATCCTCTCCCCCCCCATTTCACCACGCGCCATTCCATCAAATCAAGGTTTATCAACACAGAAAGGTATACACAGAAATTGTGTCGGAACAAAAAAAGATGTCAAGAGCATGAGAATCGTTCTGGGGCTGTTAGGCTGTCATATTTAAAGGTTTTTCATTCTATCTCTTCGTATTCTAAATCGAGGCCAAGCGTTTGGCTCAGGTCCTGATGACAGCGGCGAAGGAAGGGCAAACACAGGCCTGTCTGAATAAGTTCCAGGATGATAGATCTCTGAGACTCGAATCGAGGACTTTAAAAGCAACCAAGTCTGCATTAAATGAAGAAAACATTGCATATGCATTACTTCTACTGTAAAAGTGCGTTTATTAGTCTTACAGATGCAACATACGAAGAGTTCCGTACATACGGTATACAGTCATCGTATTTTACTTCTCACAAGGAAACCTCCCAGCAGTTCACTCATGAAATGCAAAGAATTTAAATTAGTCCCAAGTACAGACTTAAAGAAACCTAATGTGTTAAAAGTAGCAGCAATCCCCTTATAGAAATTGAGAGATTGAATATTAAAAAAAAAAAAAAATTAAAATCGCACCAATAGTAATTCTTGCCAAGCATTTGGAGACAAAGTAGTTAGTCGAAAACGTTGAAAAGTATAAGCAAGTACGTACTCGAAATACTTGTATAATATTCAATTTAACGTGTTAGATTTTATAGTAGTTGCTAAGAATTTTGTTTTTCTGTTGGTTAAACTGAGGTTCTATATTCTTTTTATTTTATTTCAGAAATTCACAGCAGAAAGCAATTTTCTTTCATTTGTATACGTACACTTCAAGCTGCAATTCAGTTTAGGCACAAGAGCATTTTTGCCTTTTCAATTTGAAAATTATATTCTATAATATATATATATATATATATATATATATATATATATATCCATCTGAGGATACTGTGCAGGAAATGGTAAATATATTTAATGTTTTAATGCTGTTTTCCTGCTTTACGAGGAATTTTCGTCGAAAACTATGCCATTGTCTCCATACACAGAAGAAGAAATAAGTCTCAAAAATCAAACTGTCGAAGTTTTGCAAAATTATAAGCAAGTAAATGCAAACGGATTTGGTAGCAAATGAAAAATTCTTATTACAAGTATCTTTTTAAGAGATATTTATGAATTATTATCTATACAATGTTGTTAATTATACAAGTTATAAATCGCCAAACGGCGATGGCAACCCAAAGTCACTATTTGTTAATTATTTTTAGTGCTAATCTGAAGACATAGCTGATAGTTCTTACACATTAAGTACTAATGTATGGGTTAAATATGGTGAGTGAGCTCTGGAAAGGTTTCCTTGTCAGACCCGCTCTATCCCCCCCCCCGTTTGTGGAATGTATAGAAAAAGGATTACTGTTTCCAAAAATTTAATGCGTAGATTTAATGTCTCTCAACCCTGCTCCTGGTACAACATTTTATGGCCAGGTGCAAATCAACCAGGCGCACATCAGACGTACAAACATCGATATTAGCAATACTGAGATACTATTCAACCTATTTGTATACCTAAAAATATTCAGAGAAAAATAATGCTAACTAAAACTGTGCTGTAATTATGAAATTGAATAGAGAGAAATGACAGTAGGGGCATTTTGCAGACACTTATTAGAAGTCACGTCTAATGGAGTAATGCAAACACCTATTTTCCTATCCAACTCATAATGGAAATGTCGAGACAATATTTATTAATCTAATGTAAACAAAAGAAACGCTGTCACTAGAAATAACGGAAGCAATTTTGATTAGTCATTGCACTCTTAAAATGATTTGTGCTCAATTTTATAACTACGAGAAAGAAGAAAAATGATGTAATGAAGAAAGAAAAATCAACTTCAAATCGTGACTGAGCATTAAGGATTAGTTTTGCACCCTTTTCCCTATTCTGTGCGTGTTTATTTTATTACATTGTTTAAACTTTATCGATTTTTATCAAGAGTTAACTGAATCCACTTTTTCATGCTTTATTTTTTCAGTGCTCAAAACTTCGGAATCAATGATTGGTTAGGTAAATCTTAACACATGGATAATCGAGATCAGTCAATGTATAATAATGAATTACCAAATGTATTATTGTTACGGAGTTTCCATATTGCTATTGTGTTTTTTTCATATAAAATGTTTCATCTAGAACAAAGTTGCAATACCTAATAAGTATGGTTGTGTGAAAAATAATGTTTAGCCACACTATATTATATATATATGTAATGTATAAAAAGGTAATTTGGGTTTTACTAGTTTTGGTATTGTTCAAGCGGTACTTTCACTGTAAGTTTTGCTTTTCTGTCATACTTGCCACGCGCGCTCTGGAGCTATGTTTTATTTATTTTGTTATTTGTCAGACATGAGGCCGTCGATTCTGAGTTCTTTAGAGTGTACACGTGTCCCCACGCATTTGTAGCCCCGGATGCGGGTCATGTTGGTAAATGTGTGTGGTTCGATTAGAGATAAGAGAGAGGCGGAGTTATGTCATACCAGCCCACGTGGTATGTTGAGCGTAAATACACCCGCACATCGAAAATCGAGAGACTTCTGCCACTGGAACTGCTTAATTAGTCCACGCTGATTTTTGTACCCGTCTCCCCTCGCCTCTCCTCACTCTATATTGTAACTTAATGTTTAATAAACCGTTTTACCTGCCTTAACTCTAGAACTTTACTGAAATATCTGACGTCTCAAATAGTCGATAGGATGACTGCCTGTGTGCCAATTAAAAATTTTAAATTGTAAAAAATTAACTCTCAATAGTCGGGAGACGGGGTACACTGCTTACCCGAAGATGCGGCGCTATGCCGGCTGCCTGCCGATCAGAGATACCCGACTTGCCTCTTCGCCGACTGCAGATATCTGGACTTCCTCATTCCCTGCTTTGATGAAACTACTTTCGCCTGACCTCCCATCGAATCCTCCCATGAAGCCCATCGAAAAAATTTCCGCTCCTGAGTTTTCCATAGCAACTAACGACGCTGATGCCGACACGTAAATTAAAGAAGTGCCTGCCCTCCGTTATCTGATATCATCTTTCTGTACTGTGTTTACCATCCAGAAATCTGTGCCTCCTTATTTATTTTTTTTTCTTCGCACGCCCGCTGCTATTCTGAAAATCCGATGGAAATCGACGAAATTTCACTGCCTTCAATGCAATCCAAGGCGCCTAGCCTCTCATGACAGCTGCGATATAACTCACCTCTTTCTTGCAGTAATTAGAGGGAGAAAAGTGTTTTGCCGTTCCTCATCATGCCGAATGTTTTGTTTATGTGTGGTGCGATACAGCTTATGTTGACCGAACCTCCTTCTCCTGTCTGCCTTAAATCCTGCCTGTGAGAGAAGATATTTTTTTATCTTTGAAGGATGACGATTTCAATTTGTGGATATTGATTTCTTTCGTAAAAGTAAGCGATTTTTATTTTCAGAGTTGAAGTGAACATTAGAGTATTATATTTAAATGATTATCAATTGTGTGTGTTATTTTAAAAGTGCTATTTTAATGTTGATCAAAAAAAAAAGAAAGAAAAATAGAAAGAAAAAAAAAATTGTATTCATATATCTCCGCTTGTTTTAATCAATATAGTATTTTCATTAAGGTAAGTTTACAATTGAATTGTGTTATTAAATATTTTATTTCAATTAAGTTTTATAGGGGTCTTACTATTATTAAATTAATGCTTAAATTACTACTGCATAACCTATATTTCCTGAAGATTTGAAATTTGAATTTTTGTTATTTGCATACTGTGACGTAGTTTAGATTCATTTGATTATTTACCTGAAATGACTTACCGATTGGGACTCTCAACTTGACACAAATTCTAATTTACTTGATATTATGTCATTTTATTCACTGAAAAGTCACTTGAAAATTTATGACAAATTCATGCACCCGGGTACGATAACTTAAATGAAAACAACAAATACTTATTGTGTCAATGTAAATAAAAAATTTCTTGCATTATATTAGGTTTGCTTATGTAGATGTTTTATTTTGAATATTTACTGTGTAAAATTTTTGTGTGCCAAAATGATCGTATATTATTTCCCTTATTGAATATTGATGCCAACCATTTTTTTTCATGTAATACAATTTAAATTTGCCTAGACGGTTAACTAGTAATAAAACCTCTGAGGAGAGTATTCGCCCTCAGATTGTTGAGAAATACTAGTAATAACCAAATAAGAAAGTACAAGACATTGCTAGAAATAAAAAAATGTCAGGTCACATAAATGCAGTACCTCATGCAGGCTATCATTTATTGTATTACCTTGCCAAATTCTTCTAGCAAACGTTCCTGCTAATACTGCTGTTTCACAGCTATGGTTTTCGAAATTTTCTACACTATGCACATTTTTACATATTTTTATTACATTGCCTTTACATTAAGTAAATTTACTCCATTTTGCCAAGTTATTTTCATTCCATTCACTTTATGCCATGCAAGCCAAAGCCATAAGTATTTGCCAAAGAAAATGAATGTCAGCCATGTTTATTCCATTTTGTTTAATTATATTACTATATTGTTGTACAGTATTATTGTATCCCACCTAGGTTGTAAATATTTTACTTGTAATATTTTGAAAAAAATTGTGCGCACTCATTGTTTTATTGTTTATTGTAAGATTTTCGTACTATTGCATCATTATGTTTTGTCAAATTTTAGAAACTGCATCCTGCCCCTCAAGTGTTGTACAACATAACTCCAGAATTCTAGTCAGAAAAGTTTAAGGTGTCTAAACTTGAAAATTAGATTAGTTCGCAGTTTTAAGATTAGGTTGCAAGGACGTCTGACTCGCAAGTGAGAGACTGGCCACCTCAATGATATTGCTCGTCAGACTTCTTTTGCCGGGGGGGATATTGTAATGTATGAAAAGGTAATTTGGGTTTTACTAGTTTTGGTATTGTTCAAGCGGTACTTTCACTGTAAGTTTTGCTTTTCTGTCTTACTTGCCACGCGCGCTCTGGAGCTATGTTTTATTTATTTTGTTATTTGTCAGACATCAGGCGGTCGATTCTGAGTTCTTTAGAGTGTACACGTGTCCCCAAGCCTTTGTAGCCCCGGATGCGGGTCATGTTGGTAAATGTGTGTGGTTCGATCAGAGATAAGAGAGAGGCGGAGTTATGTCTTCGCAAACCACGTGGTGTGGTGAGCGTAAATACACCCGCACATCGAAAATCGAGAGACTTCTGCCACTGGAACTTCTTAATTAGTCCACGCTGATTTTTGTACCCGTCTCCTCTCTCCTATTCTCACTTTATATTGTAACTTAAAGATAATGTTTAATGAACCGTTTTACCTGCCTTAACTCTGGAACTTTACTGAAATATCTGACGTCATATATATATATATATATGTTTGTGTATGCGCTGAATGATTGTGAACTGAAATATGCGATAATTCAGTTTGTGAAGATAAATTGAATTTTTTCTAAGCTATGTACTGATCCTAAGATTAATTAGAGATCATTCTAAAGAAAAACTTACTTAACGATTATTAGCGCTATTATTTATTTCTTTTATTTAAAACATTGATTTGAAAAACATTAGACACATAGTTACTTCATAGAAAAAGTTAATGATTTTTTTCAAAAATGAATTTTAAAAAATTGTAGTACCTCTAAAAAATACTTTGCTTTAGGGTAATTCCATATACGAAATGAGTAAATCAACTGTGGCACACATGTCACAGATTTCAATGAAAATCAGTAATTAAGTAAAACATACATAACTATGAGTAAACGCAAAATATGAAGTTTCACAAACCACTTGTTGTTTTGTTAATTGATATTACAGGTTGATGAGGGCTTGATGCTTGATTACAGGCATTAAGCACAATTTTTTTTAGTTCAAAAAAGGTAACCAGTTTAAAACTCAGCCATTCAGTAAGTTTTGAATATAAATTTAAAAATAATATATTGTTATAATCTATAGAAAAAGGCCGCTAGAAAAAGTTCTAAATAAAATTTAGTTAGTGCTTCTACTAAATCTAGGATATTAATAAAAATGAAAAATTTGTCATTTTTTTTCAGATTTCAGTTTTTCTGCTAGCATTAAAAAAGGAAGGACAGTATTAAAAATTATGTATAATGAAAATTTATTTACAGCTAATCATCGCTATCATTGCCTTCAGCTTATTTTTGTCTCTAAAATCATTTAAATTGAAGTACAATTCAGGATTTTGCTAACATTTGCGATCATGAAACTGATTTTGAATTGAAAGCAGAGTGGCATTTTTTTGCCACAAGCCATGGCAAAAGTGCGTGAGATGGCATTGGTGGAACTGTCAAGCGATTAGCAGCAAGAACAAGTTTGCACAGACCATTCAGTAATCAGATTTTAACTGCAAGAGATATTTTCTCTTTTTGCAATGATACAAGTTTTTTTGGTCCTTTCAGTAAATGTTATCAAAATTGAAAGAAAGCTTCAAGAGCGATTTAATGAAGTGTCAACAGTTATTTTGGGAACACGTAACTATCATTGTTATATGTCAATTTCCAACTGCACATCAAAAATCCTCGTTTCTTATTTATCACATTCATTAGTAAAAGAAACGAAGGTTTTAAAGAAAGACAATTTTGCATTGAGCCCAAATCAAATTTCGATTTCTTCGTTTGTCTGTTGTGTTTATGATAACTATTGGTGGTTAGGTAACGTGATTGATTTTTCACCAGATAAGAGTGATTTTCTTGTGAAGTTCATGAGTCCGCATGGACCATCACTGCAGTTTACATAGCCTATTAAAGATGGTGTTTGTTGGGTACAAATATATTAATTAAAATACTTGTTCCATCAACATCATCAACTGGAAGGTCCTACAGAATGCAGCAACGAACCTTAAATCAGATTGAAAAAGAGTTTGGAAAGAGAATAAAAAATTGTTAAAATTTTAAATGATGTGTCCACTTTTTAATAAAAGAAAATATAATCTATATCATTGTTTTATATTCATCCTCAATAGATTTTTGTATTGAGATAAATGCTGGATATATTTGCTTTACTTCATTTAGTTAATTGTATCTCTTTAAAACTAGGAATGTGATTAGAAAACGAAGAAAATTCTCTAATTTCAATTTAATTTTAAAGCCTTAATATTCAAAAGGAACTTTGAGTTTTTTCATGCATAAAATAGACATTCTGTCCTATATTCTTGGAAAATGTTTTAGTTGTATAAAGTTTCCTTCATTTAATTTTTTGTGACTAAATAAAGGGGAAAATTCCCATTTCAGAAAATGTTTTACAGTTTTAAGACTAATTTGAAGAAGAAGGAAATAAGATGCAACTTTAAAACTTGGCTAACATTTTTATGACACTTACCACTCTATTTTATGTTAATTTAAATAACGCCATTTAATTCCTTAAAGCTTGAGAAAAAATTAAAAATGTTCAATTTTGTCAAATATGAAAATTTTACAGTTTTTACAATTAATTTCTTGATGAACTTTTGCATTAAAAAAATTATTTTGAAATAGATTGATAGCCCATGTTTACAGAATTACAATGATATGAATTTTTTTTGTTTATATTAAGTAGTTAATAAAATACAGAACTTTAGAAATGCAACATTAAGCAGTCATGGTAATGCTGTTCTAAGTGTTAACTTTTCAATTGCTTGTAATTACCAAAATAAATAAAATTAAGCCAAAATGTTTTAGGTATTTGTATATATGCATAAAATAATCCTGTGTACCGAATTTCATTAAAATTGGTTACTATGTGGCCACGTTTTTTTTTTTTTTTTTTCCATTTTTGCTCATTTCACATGGAATGATCCTTTAGAAAAAGGAGTAGTTACGGACATTTTATTAAAAGATAGTCAACACCAGAACTATAAATTGTGAAAAAAAAAATGTGTCAAAGTCTAGAAGTTTCCTTTCTGACACAGAAAACACCCATGACAAATATTAAAGTCTTTATACCAGGTGATTCAAACTAGATGTTAAAGCAATTATCTTTTAAACGGTAAGGGATCGAAACATACTTCAATTAGAAAAGTTTGTCAAAAAAAAGGGGGGGGGATTTTCAGATATGATAATTTTTTTACTATGGGCTGCATAGATATTAAAATACAAAATTTAATTTTTATACAGTCCTTTATTGCCTATCACTTATGTTTAGAAAAATGTTACACTGTGTCTAAGAAAATTAAGTTAAAATCCCATGTCTCTAAGTAAAATAGTTAGCGAGATACTTAATGTTAAAAATGATGACTTATACCATTTTACCTGCAGTGTTAAAGTCCGTTTTCAGGTGAAAAAAATCTTTACTTACTTTAGAAGACCACTATGAGTTGATAAAAGTTAAATAAGGGTCCCTTTGTTGTAAAATGGCAATTGAATGCATTCAAACTCGTGAAATTAACAGGTTAGGCTTAGTTTACATCGATGCTACAGCATGAAACTATCGATAATTTAGTTCTTTAGGAGTCATGCACTAATTACGTTATGCTTCCAGAGAAGGAATTAAAATGTGTGATAGAGAAAGACAGAGAAAATGGTGTGGGTTAACTTTCTCTAGAAATACCGAACATGCATTATCAGAAACTTCTAGCTACAATAGGACTTCCAGGAGTAAAATGTAGCGGTCAACTGATCACTGACATAATTTAATGTCGGTTGAAAAGCAATTTTACTTTTCTCACTTTTGAGACATTCCCTTAATATTTGACGACAAATGATACAAGTTTTCACCAAGCGGTATCTCTGAAACTTTAACTCAGGCATGACCAGGAGATATGGCATGCTTTTATTTATGTTCTTAGACACAAAGGAACATTTTTCTAAATGGATGGGAAAGGAGGGACCCCCATAAAAAATTAATTCCGTATTTTAATATGTATACATCCCCTAGAATAAAAATTGCGATATCTGAAAGTATTCTTTATTTGAGAAACTTGTCTAACTGAAAGTGTGCTTCAATTACAGATAATCGCTTTAACATCCATTTTGAATAACCCGGTATATACTAAGCGAATTGACAAAACAATCGCTAGTATATAGTACCAATAGAAACTTTTTAAAGTATTAGTTATTACTTATATGCCAAATGAGAATCTATTGCGTTATTCCAAAAATAATTTTCAAAAAATAAATGTTTAACTCCTTTTAGCATTAGTTTCAAATAGCAAGTTTTAATATAAAATCTGTAAAGAATAAACTATAACCATACATCAATGACAATGATAGAACTTTTTTCATACAGAATTTACTATGAAAGTTAAGCTATCAAAATAAAAATCAGCCTTTAAATCCATTCTAGAATATAAAAACGACGTTTAAAGTTGATACTACAATAAAAGTCTGTATACTCAATAAAAATTCAATATTTTATATCAGAACCAGCAGTTTTGTTTTCTTTTGCCTAAAAGTATTTTCAAAAAATCTACTTATGGAGAAACATTTTCACTAAATGCGCCACGTTTCAGAAAAACCTACTTTGTTTGGCAGAGAAAAAAAAATAGATGTCCAAGACTTCAGATAAACATGAGAAAATTTTCTTTTTGTAAGAACTGCGATGGATTTGGAAGTGAGCTTTGTAGAAAGTCGAACTTATTGCTTGAAGGGGCGGAGACGATATACAAGGCGTCTCAAAATGGTGGTACGTAACACGTTTTAATTTCTTATGTATTAAGGTAAGTGAGCAATAGAAATTGAAAATATGTTCAAAATAAGGTACGAAAAAAGACTACATCAAGAAAAAATTCCTCTCATTCATTTTCCAAAAATTACACTTTTTAAATTTGTATACGATCCCTGTACCAAAAATTCCCAAATTAATAAAATGTGCCCCATAAATTTGTTAAAAGATCACTAGGAGTCCTGATATGCTGGGGGCTGATAAATAAAGCCCATCGCATGCGAAATTTTTTTAAGGGATGTGGCCAACGTTTTCTTTCTTCTCTTTAATAAAGTGTTTATTAAATTACAATTTATTGTTTCACAACAGCTAAGTAGGAAAAAACAGTTAATTTGGAACAATGACCGCAGTTCCTCTTTTCCTCCAGTATGACTTGCGAAACACTAGCGATATGCATGGACAGATCGACTATCTTGAGCGTTTCTGTGTCGAAGCACCCACGTTCTGACATAAGGTATTATCGCACTATTGAAGTGAAGGACTATTAAGTTTAACAAGCATTGAAGATGACACGTGTATTAATGGAATTTTTGAGCGCAATGAAGTAATAACTAAATTCGTGGCGCAAAAACCTGAAATTCCGGTCTTTTTTTAATGCCTGATATTTTTAGCCAAGGAGCAGACACGCTTAAAAAAAAAAAAAGAGCCGGGGTTCAGCCCTTGTTCGCCCTGGCCCCACTACACTCCTGCTGATAGGTGGTAAATCCTTCAGTCTGTTGGTCACAGCTCGTTGTATTTCCTCGATGTCACTGAAACGTTCTCCTGTTAACGCACATTTAACTTTTTGTAAATAGAAAACTGTGTGAATAGAAAAAGTACTAAATCAGGCGAGAGTAGACGTTCACTCACACAAGTGTGTTCTGATGCTAAAAACTGTTTCATAGATAGTGCACAGTGAGCCAGAACACATTTGTTTGAAACACATCATGTGTTTCAAACAAAAAAAATTCAATATATATTATTGAAGTTCATAAAAAAAAATGCACGCAATCAAAAGTACTGTCAATAGTACTGAAAACTTTTCTGTTGGGACAAAAAAAAAAAAAAAAAAAAAGATTTTTCATAATTTAGGCTTTTTCATAATTTAGGTAGGATTAAAAGGCAACGAAATGACTTTTTCTTTCACCTGTTAGTGCGACTCCTTGCAAAGACATGACGGCACAGATTCCCTGTCTGTGCTTTTGTTGTTCCCGGGAATTCGTTTTTGAATACAAAGCGGGGCTAAAGATAGCGTTTGAACAAATTTAGACCACAGTAGGGATTTCAAAAACCAATGCCATGAGGCGGTAATGGATTCAGAAAGGAGACATTTTGCCATTGCGTATTTGAAATGATGGGACGGAATATGTTAATTATTCGTTACGTAAGATATGTTAGAAAGTGTTTTATAATCGATGCGTTCGCCATGAAATGTGTTTCATTCCATTCTAACTATTTCGCACCACTTTGAAATTGATACAGATAAGAATCAATATAACCAATTACCAAACTATCCGTCAATATTTCTTAAACAACGCAACATAAATTAAAACCTTTCATTCAGCGTGATGTTTTACACTTTAATGAACTCAGGTTGGAACTACTGAAGATATCTTTTGAAAACGAAATACTTCTTACAAAAATCAATGTTTTGTGATAAATGTGAAGTATTCGATAAAATTTTCTTACATCTCTCTTATTTTATTTTATTTTATTTTTTCTTTCCAAATACCGTCTTCTCTAGTAATAGAAAGAAATGGCCGTTGTCATAGTAACAGACGCATCGACAGACGCTTGCCAGCAAATTGCTTAATTTTTAGGATTAAAGCCTATTATATATAGATACATATATATATATATATATATATATATATACTATTCCGACCTTTCGTTCTAAAATGGTATATGTGTCTGAGAAAGGTGAATTGAAATTCCCTTTCCCCCCACCCACTTCCTCATCCTCAGTAAGATTAATCTGAAAACAAGATTGCAAGAAACTAAAAATTTAGTCCAACTCTATTGATGCTCTGAATAAATTCTCTGAGATCGAGTGGAATCCCTTATTTTTAATTATTTCCGATAAGTTGAAAAGTTTTTCTGATTTCGATTTGTCTGTGAGTTTGGGTGTTCATTTACCGTAAAAATGTATCAATTGTCCCGAAATTTATGCATGTTATTACTTTGTTGGATAAACTACAGAAAAATGTGTATATACAGTGAAACGTCTTGGGAGCGACCACCCCTCCTTCTGCGAAAAATCGGTCGTTAAGAGAGGTGGTCGCTCAAAGAAGTATAAACATTTGGTAGCCAAGAAAAAAGTGCTAAAAAATATTGATTATTTTGTTATTTATAAAATTGAATACTAATACATGATTAATTATACAAATATTTTAAAAATTTAAATTTTAATAAAATATTTAGAAATTTGACATTATTTCATTCTCTTTCCTCTCCACTTTACTTTTTACAACTGACAAAAGAGCATTTGTACCGATATTCTTCATGTATTCTGAATTTAGCATAATAAAATCAATTTGCTTTTTGGGTTTTCCCACCACCAAAAGTGCCAACTTCCTCTCCGAATTTCCGTTTTCGTGTGAGCTATATCATACAATGCACTGCTACAGCAGTAAAATCACACGTTTCTTAGGTATGTCTCTTCTCTAACCTACAAGATTTGTACGTAATATGTACCTGATTTTGCATCTGCTATCGATTTGAAGTAGAGTGACGAGTTTGGAATGTGGTTTTTGTTTACTTCACTTTTGGAAAAATGCACGAAAATTTTTGGACAGGGAACAGGGACCAGCCGCTTATAGAGGGTTGTGTGGTTTTCACTATATATATATGTATGTATGTATATACAGTTCCTTCAAGAGAATACACAAAAGAATTCTAATAATAAATTTATTATCACTAGAATTATTGTCCTGTTAGATGATTCCGAGAATAGTAGCAACAACAACAGAATTATTATTTCAAGTATGTTTTAAAGATACATAAATCCATTTAAAAAATTAAAACAATAGTGCACACTATTGGAACTTAGCGTATTGGCCCGCATATAATGCGACCCCGAAATATTTCTTAAAGATGATTAGAAAAATCCTATATTTCGGCCTCGAATTTTGTGCGAGTTAGGTTTTTAACAGTCAATGATCAGTCAAAAAACACCACGTTATATTCAAGCCAATACGGTATATCCTCTCCACCAAAAATAATGACTGTAGATTTAGTCCTTTACAAAAGGAAAAATGACAAAGCTCTCCCCAATCTTTCTGGAGCTGAAAATTAGGAAAATCAAATGGGGAACAAGTGAATTTACAGATTTTAAAATTTAACAATACTCTTTTATGTATATTTTTACGTACTTGCTCAAATTTTCAAGCCAATTCGTTCAACAGTGTTCATTTTGTATGCGAAGCAAACAAACCCACAAAGGTATTTTTATTTTTTTTTAATCAGACACAAGGTTGTCACATTAAATTATAAGCAACTGCAATTTCATTACGTTTCACAAAAGAACCATTAAGTTTCGTTTCTAAAACAAGGCACCAGAAATTGATTAAATGAATAAAAAAGGTATTTTTATAGAAATTTTTTAAGTTTTATTAAGGAAGATGCATAGATTTGTAATTTAACGACTTACTCTTGTATTAATATTAGCAATAAATAAGTTCAACAATATTAGTCCTTTGTGTTTCACTGAGTAATTTATATTCCTCTTCGTACACTATTCAAAACTTTGTTGCAAAGCTTCAAATATTGTGTCTAGCTTTTCGAGCGATAACTTTTAGGTGGAGCAGGAGGGAACGACTGAAATTTAAAATGTGTCGTTGCAGAATATGTGGAAACAAAATCAGCTTATTCATCCAAAAAGTTTGCCTCTTAATGAAAAAAGGGACAAAATAAACCAAAACATGAAAGGAATAAACAAAGGGATGTTTAGTATTGTCATATAATGAAAAACATATAATGAAAACATGAATATTATTAAACATTATGGAGAACATTTTCTTTTATTTCCAATTGAGAATTACTAAAACACATTTATGTTATTACTCAAAATGCACAAAAGTAAATGTTAATCCACTTATTAGTTTCATAGTTATATTAAAGTGTAATCTTCCAATTAAAATGTAATCCAATATATTTTATAAATGATGATTTTGCGCTAAAAAAGTAAAATAGCATTCACACAGAGACTAAAATTTTGAATAAATTACTTTCTTGTTCTAATAAATGTGAAATTTTGCAAATTAGACAGGTTCAATCGTTTACATGAACTTTTATATAAAAAAAAAAATGCATGTCACTCAGCTTACAAGTGAGTATTAACTGCACTAAAAACTAATTTTTTGTAATTTTAAATAGCTGGTAGTGAAAAGTACTTTATAATCACTTCATAATTTTCTTAAATTATAATTCTTGTTTACACATTTTAGATTTTTAAAAAAATAAATTCCGTTAAAAAAAAGTAGTTGTAAAATTAAGAAAGGAATTTGAAAATTAATTTTCTACGCTCACAAAAGTACTTAACGAATATTTTTTTCATCTTTTTTTGAAATTTGCACTTGTATGCTTAGTTTTTTGTGCAACTTTCAGAATCAATTACAGGTAAAAACTGTTTCAGAGATCAATGCAAATTGTTTGAAAAACTTTTCAGTCTACGGATACGTAATAATTTAGAAAGCTAGATGGGAGATCATTGGTGCTAATTCTTTGCTGCTAGTAAGCTAAAGCTGCATTGAAGCCAGTTTCAATGATTCTGCGTATGTTGTATTTCCTGCATGCTTAAATTATCAATATAATATTATTAAATACTCTTAACTTATTGGTTTTATGATATTGTACTTAAGCTTATTTATCTATATTGTAAGGTATTTAGGTCTTGGCCTATTAGTATATTATCTGAATGTTTTTTAACAATAATAAAGTGTTTCAAAAATAATAAAAATCCTTCAAAATCATACGTTCAACTAACATTTTTCCCGCATAAATATGATGTGCTGCTTTTAAATTTAAAAGTATGTTTTCATTTTTTTAACTAGAATATGTTGATTCAACTTCGAATAATGTAAAGTTTCTTTCTAACCGGCCAAACCAGTGGCTGAGAGTTTCTACTCTCAAAACTCGAAAGCAAGAGGTGGCAGGTTCAAATCCCGATCGCGCCTGTCAACCTAGCCGTTCGGAGTTTTCCTTGGTCTTCTCCGAAAGCTCGCGTAAACACGGGCTAGGATCCCTTAGAAAGTCTCCCACGGAGGTTATTCCCCTTCTAGGCCTAGAAACCTAGTGCAGTCAATCGGCCTTAATCCACAAACTCTAGAAACTGTTTCCAACCAGTAGTTAAACAATGACATACTTTTTATAAATGTACGAAACGTTCATAGAATAAAGATCACAGCAAAAAAAAAAAAAAATCATTGGGAAAGACTGCAGATCAGAAGAACAATCATTGCATAAACGAAAACCGAAACAGTTTTTCAAGAGCAGACGGAGATAACAACAAACTATTCCAAGACGCATGAATAAATATAATTTCCGAGAGAGGCTACAATAGAATAGCAACAAAATAACGCCACATTAATTATACATTTTTGTGTTGTCTTGTTCCCTTTTGGCCGCCCACCAGCCGACAGAGAACGGAACATTTCTGCCTCTAGAAAATATCGATTTATGTTTCAGCCCCCGCATATATTCTTTGGATGCCCGTATGTTTCCGTCCAAGAAAGGTTTATACAGATTTATTATCTGTGTGCGTGTAACTGCATAATGGAAATAACATAAATTTTTTTTCCAAATTTAATTTTTTTAGCAGCGAGCGGAGTAGCTCAGTTGATTCAAGTGAAACTAAATCCAATTGCATATTCTTAGAATCATTAACGCGCCAATTATCTTTAACAATCAGGTACGGCACTGATTTTAACAGTGACAGACAGAACATAGGGCCAGGGTCTTCGCTTTAGGACAATAAAATCTTTTACAATCTTTATGAATCTACGTATATCTGCCTGGTTCTACTATTGCATGTCCCATTTACTTCTCGATACTCGGAGCTTCTCATAAATCCGAGTTAGTGAAAAAATCAGTTTAGCTCCCAAATAATGATCAGGACATACAAAACACGTGAAAGAATTATTTCACTAAAGTTAAGTTCCTGACGCACCCAGAAGACATATCAAAAATCCCCCTCCCAAAGAAGCTGAATGTCAGTGGCGGCTCGTGGGATACAGCAAGTACAGCCGGGCTGCACTTGAAATAATTAGCACATACTTTAAAATAATTTATTCTACTAATTTTCCTAAATTCAGATTAGAATTATGGAATTCCTATGGTAAATTAAAAAAATCTCAAAAAAAAAAAAAAAAACCCGTATTGTGGCCGGATCGCTCATTCAGAAAAAAAGCACTTTAATCTTCCCGCAATTCAATTGGGGAAATCTTTGGTTCAGCCCAGAGCGCTGATAAGAAAATTGGCAGCACCGTTGCAATGACAACGGTTACGTAAGCATTTCCTCCGGCATAGGCTATAATGCGGATACGCAGCTAAGACTCAGCTCATTCAAGATTTTGAAAGGTCGGCAGCACTTGTGAATTCGACTCACTGATTGGCTCGAGAAGTGAGGGAGGGGGTAAGGAAAATATATGTTCGGCAAACTCTGGACTTTATATTGCTGAATTTATCAAGAAGGTAAGCCTGAATAGACGCTTATGAATGGACAATTACCCATCAAAGCAGTATTGTTTTTAAGTAAGCAAGAACTGGCATTTAGAGGACATGGCGAGCGAAAAAATTCTACAAACATAGGAAATTTTAAAGAGCTTTTAAAATTATTGATATCTGATTTAAAATAACGCCTTTTTATGAGGGCATCACTGACCGATTCGCAAGTTTAAAAGAAAGGAGGATTGATTTGACTTATAAAAATAAGTACGTTTTCTTTCTTTTTTTTTTTTTTTTTTTTTTTTTCTTCTTCTCAAGTTATCGTTACAAAAGAAAATTCTAAGGAAACTTCGAATCAGACACGGATTAATGCAATTTTGAGGATAAGAGCGGCTGGTTGAAATTTATGTCCATTTTATGGAAAAGTAAAATAGGATCTCTTACTTTTTTATGTAATTTCTTTTTTTTTTCCTCGGTGAGGGCTTAATCCGCCAGCTTTCGAATTCAATAACAAAGATTTTCCATTCCTGTCCGGAGGAGGGGGGGGGGGGCTCATATGCTTCCGGCTGCACTAACAGTTTTGACCACGGGCCGCCACTGCTGAATGTATTCTTCCTATAGATGGCTTCACAGACAGTTCTGTGCAGTGTTGACATGCTGCACGTATTAATACAAAAATTCATTGACGATTATTTTCCGATATAATTAACCTGTTCTAATCTTCAGTAATGTAATAATATGCAAGTGCATTTTTTATTTAAATATATACTCAAATTACAAAAATTGCTTTTTTTTCCATTTATTTGCTCATTAAATTTTATGATTTCGTCAATTCGAGTTTTCGATAGTTCGAGGTAAGCCCGGCATCGTCCACCTCGAATTATCAAGATTCTACCGTATTATGTGAATCCCATGGGCGCCCATAGGAATTTTTCTAGGGAGGGGGGCAAACTTAAAAAAAAATTTCTAGGGGGGGAGGGCAAATTTCAAACTTTTAACAAATTTAGTACTGTTTTTGCGATTTCTTTACATCATAAGACAAAAGCCTAAATCTCTAGGGGGGGGGGGAAGTGCCCTACCTTGCCCCCCCTATGGCGCCCATGGTGAAGCCTACTAATATTATAAATGTCAATGTTTGTATGTATGCTTTATTACTCTTTCACGCTGAAACGGTTTGACGGATTTGGATGAAATTTGGAATAAAGGCAGTTAAAGTCCTGAATTAATATACAAGCTACTTTTTATCGCGCAGAAAAAAAAAACACTGTTCCTATAATATACAAAAAAAAACTATCTTTTATTTAAAAAAAAAGAATACAATTGTGATTTTATTTTACAAAGCAGTCGACAGATAGCGCAAACTTATACAATACACAGTTTTTAATAAATAATTTCATTTTATCGTCTGCTATGTCTGGATAACGAATGCACCTGAATAAGTTTTTCCTTCTGACGTGGATTTATAAGAGGACTTCGGGCCAAGCATACAAAATCGAAATACATGTTACACAAAAAAACATGACGAGGATTTATAAGCGGGTTTTGAGCCAAGCATACGAATCCGATTTACATGTTCACAATAACAACAACAACAAATAAAAAAAAAATTTGAAATTTTCATTCAGTTCGAATTGTGCATTTTTCTGCGCATCTTTTCCATTCTATTTCTACTGTATTACATTCAGAAAAAATATGTTAGAAATATCAATTTTAATTTTGTTTAATCACAATATGAATAATGATATACTTCCAACTTAACGGAATAAGGAAAGAAAATAGGGATGAGGCATGGATTATGATACGCTTTTAATATATAACACTTTAATGCGTACTTAAAATCTGAAAGTGTTTTAGATTTTCTTACTTTTTTTTCCCCCTTTCCGTTTTTTGATAACGACCAGTGCATCTAGAAGTTCTTCAAAATTAATATAGAACGAAAATGATTTGTACCTTTTTGTAGATTTTTATCACTAAACCATCTTATTTTTGTAATCAGGAGCGGCCCAACACGGTAAGCAAGGTAAGTATCGCATCGGGGCCCCGGCTTCGAAAGGTCGTCATTTCGAACTCAAAAACTAAGTAGAGCATAAAAGGGGGCATCTTTTTTACTTTAGTAGGGGGAGCCACTTACCCTCGGGCCGCCCCTGTTTATGACCATCTTAATTCCATTCAGAATCTGAGAGATTTCAGTGCCAAGGAAGCCAGTGAGAAACACAAGATTTATTAAGATGGCGAACACTGGTCGCCGGAGGCGGCTAGTGTAACTATATCGTCGAAAACCAAAACATGGAAATTATATCATAAACAAAAAAAGTCTTTTAATGATAAGCAGCTATCTATGTAAACGTTTAACAAAGCCTTCGGTGGCAAAAAATAATCATAACATTCAGTAATAAACTGTTCTGAGATTTTTTTCAATTGCATATGAGGAAAACGTTGGAAGGGTATATAGTTGCATTAGCCTGTGGTAATCAATCTCCTCTCCTTCCCCTCCAAAAAAATTTGAGTTTTTCAAAAATCTTTTACATTATCTACTCCTAATTTACAGGTTAAGGATTACAATACTGAGCCTTTAAATAATTTTGGAAACTTAACATTTTTGGAAGGCGGCAGATGACCAACTTTCAGCATCAACTTATATTAACTTATTATTATTTATCTATAATATAACATGCACACAAAAAAGCAGCTGTAATAAATTGACCTTGTTGTAATTCTTGATACAGTTTAGAAGAGAGCAGTTTAGTTTTAAAAAGGCTATTTTTCTTTCTTCAAATTTATAACGGAAGCAGTAAAAGAGCACGGTATACATAATTTTGCTTTACGAGTACAAAAAACCAGAAACTCAAAAAAAGTGCAAGTAATATTAATAAAGCTCTGTATCATACTGTGAGCTTTCAAAATACGTATTTCAAGGAATTTCCAGAAGTTAAACTCCATAAAAATATGGAACTATTATTGGCATGTCATTTCCTGGATAATTTTAACAAGATTTCTTTTTAGTGTTAAATTCCCTTTTTCGAGACGAATCTTCCTAATTTGACAATTCTGTAATTTTGAACCTATCGTTTTTAATTATCTTTACTTGTTATGAAGTTATATTTGCTATTTTTTATTACTAAAAATGCTTTTTCAAAGTTTTTTTTAACAGTCAAAATCTGTTTTTCTTTCCGTTAAGTGAAGCTGGTAAATCCCAAGTTTGAATCTTGCATATTAAATTATATATCTAACAGGCAACTCATTGGTTTACTGTTATTATTTACGGTCACCGAACATTATAAATTTCAAAATAGAGAAAAATATAAATATTTAAAGCACAAAATAATTTTTATAGCTTTATAAAGAATGATTTCAATATTCATAGGATTTAAGTAAACCATTATAGATTTATCAAAGTCGATATACATAATTATGACTACATATCAGAACTATAATTCTGCAGAAGTATGTTTTCAATATCTATAATATAACATGCACATCAAAGTAGAAGATCAAAAGCACGAAAAACGTTCTTCGCAGCTTAAAATTATCAGGAAAACACGAAATCACTTGTTTAAATGCTCAACCACCCGTGTAGTATCAAAATGTTGGATTTAAAAGGATTAGGAATTTCAACTTATTCCGAAATAATAAAACCATAAATTCCACTCACAGAACTATCGTGCAGGTTTATAAGATGGAACTTGATACGTTTCAAATGATCATCTGACATTTAAAATGATCATCTGAGAGATTTTCTAAATTGTGCATCTAAAGAGAAAAAGAATCTAGATACCTGATCATTCGAGAAAATAATTCGACTAGATCTAAATTTTTAAAATTAAATAGTTTTTTTAAATAAAGGATATTACAAAAATGACAAGTGAGATTAGACGGTATCTGATTATGTGGTACATTCACAAAAATTTTAGCGATTATCCAAAGAAACAGCGTTTAGTGCATAAATATGAACACTTTTTAATTATTAAAAATCGCAAAAACATATTTATTCTAAAGATATTTAAATTTTCCGTTTTGGAAACACAGTACTTTCCTTTCAAAGTTTTGGAATCTTGAAGAATTAGACCGAAAATAATAGATTTGTCGATTATACAATGTTGTGTGTGAGCTATTCGGTCATTCAACGTCGCTGAAGAGGGATGCATATAGTCTAAAAGCCGGTGGCCAGCAAACTAAAGGTAAATTATAAAACCTGAAATTTTGACCAGTGAGTCTCTCACACCTGTCACCAACTTTAAAAGTATTTTATTAAACCTCATTTATATATATATTGTTCATCAGAATATTAAAAGCTTGCATTTACCTCGGCAGATGTTTTTTCGGTGGATAATATCCTGGCAGACAGCAAAAACGTACCTACTGCCCGAGCATACGTATGTTTATTAGGTTGTGTGGTCATCTTTTATTTATTTTTTTTTCCTTTAGTATAGTACTATTTTATTCGTAGTAAACTCTCTTTCTTTTCCTATGGTTATTATTACTATTATTTAAATACAGTAGACCCCCCCCCCATAACACGGTAGATACGTTATGCGTTATAAGAATCCGTGCTATAGGGATCCGTGTTGTACGGGTCCTACCCGAAGTGTAAACCACGCTGTTCAACCACTGAACACCTTATTTGAGCAATTTATTTAACTTTTCACTTAAATACTGCTTACGTGATACTACGTGTGCACCAGAGATAACTGATATGCACTTCCTTTAAATAAATCTGCAAATTTAAACACGATTAATTTTAATAAAACTTTCTATTTCTCATGTTGAAATAGAATAAAATAAATCATACAAAAGTTCTTTCAGATACGTATATTAATGTACACTACAATTAGAAAAAGCAGACGATATCGAGTCTCTTTTAACGTGTTATAGGGAACCCGATCGCAATTTTTTCGCCGTGTTCTAGGGATCCGTGTTATAGGGGGGTGGGGGTTCTACTGTATTTAAATAATAATAAATTATAATAATAATAACCATAGTAAAAAGGAGAGGTTACAACGAATAAAATAGTACTATACTAAAGAGTGAAAAAAAAAAAGATGACTGCACAGCCTATATACATGCGTAGGCTCGGGCAATAGGTAAGTTTTTGCTGTCCGCCAGGATATTATCCACCAAAATAATATCTGACAAGGTAAATACATGCTTTTAATATACTAATGAACAGCATATATAAAAATCATATTTAATAAAATACTTTTAAAGTTGGTGAAATTTTTATACCTGGCGCACCTGAGTAACTCCAGGCTATTAACTCTTTCCCGGGCTTTGCGAGACCCCGCCATATGGGTGACAGGTATGAGAGACTCACTGGTAAAAATTTTAGGTTTCATAATTTCCCTTTAGGTTGCTGGCCACTGGCTCTTAGACTAATAGCTTAGACTTTTATGTTGATCGATGAATGAGAAATTCTGCAAATAATTGCTTGGAGCCTAACTATCCAACTTCATTAACTGTATTTTGCAGTTAACATTAGCTAAGCCTTGTATTTTTTTAAATAATGATACAGACAATTCATGAAAGTAGAATAATATTTTAGGATGATTATTTCTGCCAAAAAGTGGTAGGACGCATTATTTACCGTCGCACTACTTTCAATATTCTTGTCTCAGATAATGTACAAAATGATCAAGTAAAATCTATTTCAGATAATACACAGACTGATCTGTCAAAGATGTTTAAATACGAAAATGTTAACTAATACTCCTCACCAATTTTCGGGAAAAACAATCATCTTATGCTAGGGTAGTATTTTTTCCTTTTCGTCGACTGTTAGTCTCACCAATTAATAGTTCTGAAGCATTTCAGAGTTTGGAACTATTAAAAATGACCGTCATATACTCTCAACAAACGTGTATTACAACTGTGGGGTATAAAGATTTCTCAGTAGTCAGCTCTGGCAGCCTCAGTGGATAGCTAGTAATCAGAAATAGTTTTTTCCCCCTGAAAAAGACTTAAATTATGGAGGAATTTCGAGATAATGATAATAAATGGATATAAATAAGTTGTTAATTAATTAGACTGAGTGAAGAATACAATCCTGATTATTTATCACTTTCACAAAAAATTTAAATAAAGCTATAATTTTATAATGTATTAGCATTCAGCAATCCACAGTAAATAAATTTTTGGTAGCTTTAATGATTATGATACTTTAAATTTTGGTTTTTAAAAGTTACAAGGTTAATTTTGGTACTGGTTATATAACACACTTGTTTTACTAAAAGAATTCAGAGAAATTCTACAAATTATGTACAGCTGCAAAGTTTATTTGAAGGGAAAAATTAGAAATTACCTGCAAAAGGTTTTGGTATCACACACAACAACGTAAAATACTGACACTTACCTAAAAAAAAAAAAGAAAGAAATTAATGCACAAGTAAAAAAAAAAAATTGTTTAAATAAAAAAGCATCAACAGCATAAAATGTAGGATAATCATAAAAATTAACTTAAGATAAAAAGGTTTTTTTTAATATTCAATACTACCACAATATTTCAAGGTTCAACTAAGAATAAAAAATCCGATATTTACAAGTTTATTCAGTCAGCAATAAACGTAATTCATATTTGGTGAAAGTGAGCACCGATTCAAACAAACCAATTAGAGGCCTATTGAAACGTATAAATA
Source organism: Cheiracanthium punctorium (assembly GCA_038373885.1). NCBI lineage: Eukaryota > Metazoa > Arthropoda > Arachnida > Araneae > Cheiracanthiidae > Cheiracanthium > Cheiracanthium punctorium. The sequence continues at coordinate 154,638 of JAWZYV010000979.1, read as the reverse complement.
ATATCAAGCAATAACTATTGCTTAAACGATGCAAATTAAATAAAAAAACAATTAGTAGGATTTATTTTTTATTGCTATGGTTGTCTACACAAATACCATTTAGTGTGTCAGTTAATATTGTTCAGAAACAAGTTTTAAAGTTAACTGAATGATTTTAATTCTTCCATTGTAAGATTTGATGATTTTAAGTCTTCCATCCAAATATTAGATCAAAATGTTACTTTTTGGTTTAACCAAATGTTTTTCTCCTTTTATCCAAAGAGTGTAACTAACTGTGAAATCCATAACTACCACATTTTAACCTGAAAAAACAAAATGAGCATACTTTATTTGTTTTACTTATTTGCAAGTTAGTCCTTGTACAAATAAGTGTGTTGAAAAATATTTCATTATCAATGCTTTTGGTGTGCTTTTAATGTTTGTTTATTGAATTTTCTGTCGACATTTTGTGCTGTAAAGTGGAGCCAATAAATGTACGTAATACTGATAGTAATTTTAGGAGAGTGTCTTGTATTGTCTTACGCTATGAAGGTATGGGACACTGTAACATGGAATCCAAAAAATTTTACAAACCAATCCTGCCAAATGTGATACAGTAAAAATTGATTTAAACAGAATCACAAGAAATCGAAGCATTTGACAGGCGAATGTAAATTGTTAGTCCAATGATGGTCCAATAATAGACCATGATTTTACGAAGAATTATTTCCATTTAACACAAATTTCCGCTTAAAGCACTTTTTACTGTAATATGTATAAAGGGGTTGATTTATGAACGTTTTAAAATGTAAAAATAGTGCGCTGTTAATAGAAACAAACAATCCGTTCTGTATAAAATTCAATCAGCGTTCGCAGGAATGATAGTTAGAGAAGTATAATACATATGTATATTATACTTGCAAAACAAACTGAAAACGACAAACTCCGAATTTTCGTGCTTCTTCGAATAAGGATGCGAGGTGCTTGCGGCCTTACGCTCCAGATAATCAATTTATAAAGGAGAAAGATTCATTCAGTGCCGCATCGCAGCGGCAAATCACTTGCGTAATTGGCTTTCCCGGTACAGACTGCACGCATGGGTTCCAGAGCATACGACTTTGCACTCACGCCTCAATGTTACAAGTTTAAACTTCAGATGATAGTAATAAAAAAGAGAATTGTATGGCGTCCCTTCGAAATACACCGCACTTTTTTTCTTCTTCCAATAGTAGGTGGTGAATTACACACTGTTCTATTTAAAGATACTGTACAGTTGAATACGTTCAGTTCCTCTTCAATTTTCTGCACATAAGCAGAAATGAGAATCATGAAAAAGAATACTACCATTACTTAAAAAAAAAAAATCTGGTGGGAAAACAAGAGACATTTTAGCCCTCTATATTTCACTAACTGAAGTTTTAACAATTGCTTATGTGTACAAAAGTTTATTATAAACATGTACAAAAGTTTATTATAAACACCCTGAAATCCAATTCAATTTACAGATTTGTAATTCATGTAAAATGTTTATAGAACAAAATTTATTGTTTATTGTTTGTTGTAGAATTCAATAAAAAGGTTATTTTTACTTTTGTGTCACTCGAAGGTATATATCTGTAGCGTAGCAAACTTTTATTAAAATGCTTGTGAACAGTTTAAGCAGAGAACTTTTAAAACGATCATTAGTATCCATGTAAGGTTCACCTACTGAAAAACAAAGTACTGCAACAACCAACAGTGAAACTGTTGAAGGGCAAAATAGGGTTTCTTGTTTAAAAAAAAAAAAAAAAATTTAAGTATCACAAAATCTTAAGAGTTTTTTTTTTAATTATTTTATATTAATGTTATTATATATAAAAAAAACAGTTATTCAGATTTTTTTAACAATGATTAATTTACATAGTTTTATTTGATATGTTGCAGATGTACAGCACGGTGATAAAGGGTTAAGGAACTTGCTTTTTTTCCCCAACACATTGAAAAGAATGCTAAAAAACATTTCACCCATACTTTTTGTTTAATTATCGCATGGAAATGTAGCTCTTTGCAGATACAAATAACCTCTGTGAAAAAAGATTTCCTTTTCTTCAGAGTATTCTGAAGGAATGGATTTAAAAATCCCCTTATAAATGTAGCGGTCTTAGAATTTTTTAAGCACGATCGTTCATTGAGTTTCGGTAATTCGATATAAGGTATGAATAACTAATTTTGCTCTTACTTTTCTGCATAAAGCATCCTGATACAATTAAAGCAGTTTACTGGACTTCAGCATTAGGTACAGCAACAGCAGGTATAATATCGAAAAATAATAGATACAACGACAAGTTCTCAGTTCCAAAATTTAGTGCTGATTAAGATGTCACTTATATACTATGATTATAGGATGATTATAGACATCAAGTCTAAATACTGCCCAGTCTGTTTTAAATAGGATACACTGTCATACACTGTTCTCCTTGTGGTTAAATAAAGACGATATAACTCAATATTGAAGAAAGAAAAGCGATGAAAAGTGCGATTTGTGAAGTTGATCAGTGTCGATGAACTATGCAAAGTAATAATCTAAACAATTTCCGACTAACAAAATTTTCGATGGTGTATTTGATAAGGAAGTTAAAAATATAAAATAAATGTTTCTTACAATTTTCAATTAATTTTTAAAACTGATTTCACGGAAAGCTCAAACTCACACACAAGGAAGAAAACAAGCCGTACAATAAATAATAATAATATTTTCTTTTTCAAAAGTTATTAATGTCAAAACTTAAACATAAATAACTTTAAAAAAGAAAATGAAACAGCATTTTTGAGTAATTAATGCTAAAAAAATCTGAGTAATGTTTAATTTTTAAACAGTCATAATAAGATAGAATAATTCCTATATTAATATTAACAACGAACGAAAAACCATATACTCAAATTTCCTAAACAGTTAAAATTTTTAAAGATAAGTAAAATGATACGTAAGATAAGCAGAAGAATGCATTCTTTAATAACTCTAATAAATTATTGACATATTAATTCAATATGGAGGAATATTTCATTGTCGCTTTGTGATCTTTTATTTTTATAAACACTTTATCATTGCCCAAAATCTCTGGTCATCCAGAGATTTGAATAAATATAACAACACACACTCGCTTTTGTCATTTTAAAAACATACTTTTAAATTTTATACTCCAGTTTTAAGTAAATTTACAGTACGATCAAAACAAAAGCAGCACTTAAAAAATACCGAGATTTCGTATTCCGTAAAAAACTTAATTTTAAATTATTTAAATTGAACAGCTTATAGAGAGCAATTTGAACTCTCACAGCAAAGGGAGGCTAAACAAAAAAGTTAAACTTAACTTTATTTGCATAATTAAACATATGAGAACACAAAAAAAGGGGAAGAGGGAGTGAAAAGAAAAGAAAAGAAAAGTAAATGCATGTTACATTTTTCTTCTTCAAAAATAAAAGTTACTGAAGTTCAAAATAACTAACATAGTATTTGCAAGTCAGTAAAATAACAAACTTTACTTATTTTGAATTCAGAACTAAATGTCATCGAAACAACTAAATAAGCAAGCACTTGAATGGGGCGCGAGGGAATAGAAACTAAAATTAAATATCGTGTTCGGCTGTGGTCAAAATGATGAATATGTTCATTGCTAAAAATAACTTTTTAAAGAACAATTTTTATCTGAATAAGGAACGAAATATTTGTTATGGACTTTGGATAAACTGAATTTGATAAATTTTTGAATGAATTTAGATTTGTTTTACAGTGTTAGTTAAATATATAGTGTAGGCTAATACCACATTAGTTAAACAATAGAGTTCATAAAGCAACTACTGGAAAACCTAATATGTAAAATAAATAAATAAATAAATAAATAAATAAAATTATAATGTATATATATTTGTAGTTTAAGAAAATTCCCTGAATTTCTCAACATTTTTCTGAATCGCTTTTCTGTCACAGTACAGTGTGCATGTTCAAATGTTTATTATATAACTAAATCACTGCAGAAGAGTAGAAAGTTGAGAATATACTGTTTAACCTTGCAACTGAAGTAATTAAAATAATAATCTCTGTCGATTAGTTTTCACCACAACATAGAATCACAATATGCATATCTAATTCTATGCTACATAAAAATACTATTCTACTATACTATAGCAAAATTAGGTGTTTTTTTTTTTTTTTTTTTTTTTTTTTTTTTTTTTTTTTTACGTAAAAGAACTTTACAATGTTGTCGGATAAATCTGAAGCGTGAATTCTTCGTGTTGACTTTTTTTCAAGTCTGTAAACTGTTCAATTCTATATTAATTCGCATCAAATTTAACAGTTCGAATTTTTGATCGATAGATGCTGGAACCTTTAAAAATAAATTGCTTAGATTAAATGAATAGTTTCGAACTAGTGGTTGGAGAACTGTGGTAATCTAATAGGCAAAGCGACGGACTCGGGATTCAACAAGCAGGATTCGAATCCAGGCTGATTCGAAGACCACCATGCACATGCTGTTGAAAACACAGGTGATTTGTAGGAACTTGAATCCTATCGCTAAGTCGGTCAGTAAACTGGAGAGGAGTGCAGAGCAGGAAATATTCTTCCTTCCAGTGATGCTATGAGTTATGTATACAACTAATCTACATGACTGACAATCTTCGGCAATAAAATAAAATACAATGATCGTTAAAATAAAATACAGAGATCGTAAAATAAAATCTATCTTTTACTTATACGAGCTCTCGTTTATGCTCCTTTTTCACTTAAACGCGCATTCACTTTCCGTGGTCCCGGCCGGGGACATACGTAAACGATGATAATTCTCATTCATTTATGTGCTGCACTAAGAAAGCACCTCTCACGCGTTTTTCGTTTTTTTTCGCTGCCTTCTGCGCCCGCTTATAAATAAGAGATTCCTCTAGTTCAGTATCTAAACACTGAAACCTCAGTCGGCAGATGTCTTCTCGATGGTCTGAGAGATGTCAGGTTTCAAAATTTTTCTTGTTTTTGATGAGGATCTAAACTGCAAAAAGTTTAAGAGGAAGGCGTAAGACATTTTAAACTTTAATATTCGGAAAAATATGAAACTTCCTTTTCTCTGGATTTCAAACATTCAGATTTTCAACAGACAATAAAATTACGCAAGTCCAGAATGCCGAACATTGAGGAATAAAAATTCTAAGATCCGTACTTTTACTACGGATTACTACGGAGAAACTACGATTTTTTCTTTTTTCAGTTTTCGAAGCTGCCTTTAAAGATAAAGGTTTGATATCTACTATCAAAAGGCAGATAATAAACATTTTTGGATACATAGCCCATTATTATCTAGATTTTTTAATCTACTGACAGCTGTTAATAATTGTATTTTCAAACTCATAAAGTCTCCAAATATTCAAACATTAAAGTCGCAAACGCAGCGAATTCTCAACTGAACATTAAGCAATTTTCTGTTTAAAAAATTAATTTCTATTTTTTATTTTTCATTTCACGCAGAAAGCATATAAAATACATAAAACGCATCACAAAAATATCGTATTAGGGTATCATAAATATTCAGAAAGATGCTAATAAATCATAGAGAGAAAAGAAAAAAAAAGGTCAAAACAAAAGAAAAGAAATTATGAGTCACAATCAAGTAACACACATATATAGGCACACACCTTTAAGGAACAATCTTCAGTGAACATCCACCAATGTGTCTAGGTTTCTAGCACAAGACTTAATAGCTGTTTTAGGTTTGCTTCATTTAACACCCCGTTAAGTGAACATGTTTGCAAGAAAGGTAGAGAAACCATTATTATTGACAGAAGCGTGAGCTTTATGGCAGCATCCAGTCACGATATTTTTAATGTGGCTCTTTATTTATTTCCAGCAGCTCTTGCTTGACAACGAACATTAGGAACACTATCGCCTTGAAAAGTGGATAATTCCAGTGAGTGGAGAGGGAGAAAAAAGGCGAATGGAAGTGAAGACCTCAATTAACCTTGATAGCTGGAAGTGCAATATACAAGTTCATTTGTAAGACAATTGAAAAAGAAAAAGATTTCTAAGACACTGGTTTTTGTTTAGTTATTTTAAAATGCATAATTAAGAAAGCGTATTAGATATAGAATACTTTTAATGAAATTAAGGGTATAAGAAAACCATGCTTAAAAATATTCAGATTTTTAAATTTTTAATTTGATTTTTAAAATTTTAAATTGGATTTTTTTTACTAAAATCAGATTAAAAATTATATAAATCGGAGTTTAAAAATGAGTTTAGCTCTATACAAAGAGTATAGTCAGCTGGTAAATATCTAGTTGTTGATTGTTATACATCTGTAAAATATTTCTTTGACATGAAACTAACGAAATATGTTTGTCCCAAGGGGCTAACTTTGGGAGCATAGCAGAATTGAGAGATAATACAATGACTTACTTTGCAAGTTTTAAAATGCATATTTTAGAAATAAAGGTTAACAGAAAAGTTAATCCCAGCATTGTTTATCTGATTTGATCAGAAATACCAGTTTGGGAGTCTTTTCCATCCCTAATTGATTTTTAATGCACTACGTACGAAACTGAAGGTTGAAATCATTCTTTCAACCCCCTTTAGATGTTTCCTTTACAGTCTTAAGTTGCTCTATTACTAATACAGCTCTCTTGAAGAGATAGAATCCTTTTAACTAACAGACCTGTCAGTAATACGCTAAGAAAAGATAGCACCACTTAGATTCAAGAGGATTTCTCGCGTAGAAAGAAAATAAAATGATTTCAATCAAAGATTTTTTTAATCAATTGATTTAAATCCTGATTAAAAGTATCGATTTAAATGATTGACACCCTGGTTGAATTCATTTATTTATTTTTTAATGTGGTTTTAACTAGACAAACTTTTATTGTTAATCGAAACTTTGTTCTTTTCCACAATCTTTGTGAATAAGTAAATCAATAAACAAAACAACAGCCCTTCTGATCTTATCAACTGGATTAAGAAAAGCCATTTCAGACAGGAAAAGCGGAAATAATAGTTTTGTTCGCAAGAAAATAGGATCATTTCTAGAAGGAGGCTAAGCGAGCACAGTCGTGCAGTGCACAGCAAATTGCGTCTATGAGAATAAATTCCATAACGATTGTTTTGGGAGATCACTTGGAAATATTTTACAGCACATTCGAAAGTTTAACAGGAATTCGGTGTTAGCTAGAAATCTTATCGTAATAATTTGATCACTTTGTATCATCCCTATGTCCATGAAATTTCTCTTTCAAAGTATATTTAGATATTTTTTTAACACATTATTCGAATCTTACACTTCAAAAAGTTAAGAGTCATTACATGGAAATATGAAGCAGCTAAAAAAAAAGCTTGAAGTTTTACATAACAAGAAGCCATTTTCTTAATTAACTCCTTTCTCAAATCGATATTAGAAATAGAATTGGGAATACTTCACATTTATGTAAAACATTTAATCTTTAGTGTCTTGCTATGGATAATAACATTTGCTATGAATAACACAGATTGCAACTTGTTAACCTTTCTACCCTGTCTGGGTCGATTCGACCCATTTCTAAAATTGATCTCTCGATATCTTCCACAGATTTTAATTTAGATCTTTCAAACTTCATGTATTCCTCAAAAATGTGCACTCGTTTAATATGTGAGTTTTTCAGAGTCGTAAGAGTTTTCTTTAATCACCCTGAAAAAAAAGTGTCATTTTACTTGTCTGGGTCGAATCGACCCATGTTATTATGCGTAGAAATACATGGAAAGCCCATTCATATTTTGAATAGACTTTATTTTATTGTGTGGTCGATAGATGACGGCAATATATTGAAGGATAAATATGATCTATTATCTGCCTGGTATGCTTAGCCATTTCTTTTTCAGTTCAATAACATGACAAATCGCAAACGTAAACTTTCTGAAGAAGAGATCAGAAAGCTCTTGTAAGAGTTTTCTGATCAAGAGCTTTCAGATCTATTTGATATAGGTGAAGATGAATGTGTTGAAACAGATGAATCTGATCATTTATCAAATGAAGATATTTCTGATGTAGAGATATATACGTCACATATTGAAGAAAGCATTCAGCCAGCATCTACGTTTGTTAGTAGAAACAAAACTGAATGGTGTAAAAACGCTCCTACTTCTAATACGTCGTAACTCCGTAAGTAATCTAATTTCAACGATCGTCAACGAATGTTTGACGATAGATCAACAGCTCGTGTCATTTCGAAGTAAGTGCCCATTTAGGCAATGTTTGCCAACAAAGCAATGATGGAAGTATGGAATTAAATTATGTTTGATGACGGATGTAAAAACAGCATACGTGTACAACGCTGAAGCGTATACTGGAAAGCCTCTTCATGGTGAGCATGATATAAACCAAGGAGAAAATGTTGTTTTGCGCCTGGTTAAGGCAGTTGAGGGCAGTGCTCGGAACATAAGGGTTGATAATTTTTTCACCGATTATATTCTTGAAGAATAATTATTAAAGAGAAAATTAACACTTGTTGGGACTCTCAGAAAAAATAAACCGTTTATTCCTCCTGAATTTCAAGCATCATCTGATAGGGCTGTATTCTCCTCAGTTTTCGGATTTCAATAGGATGACTCTTGGTATCGTATGTTCCAAAAATAAATAAGCCAGTGATTCTTCTTTTCATTATGCATCAGGGCGGAAAAGTGTCACAGAAAAAGGAAAAGAAACCAGATATAATCTTATATTATAATGAAACTAAAGGTGGAGTGGACACAACAGATAAACTAGCTTCCACCTATATACATGTAAGAGGAACAAGGAGGTGGCCGATTTGTGTTTGTTTTATAATATGATTGATCTAGCTGCAATTAATGCTTTTGTTGTTTTCATGCACATAAATCCGTCGTATAATGAACGCAAACTTTTCTAAAGACGGCTTTTTCTGAAAGAACTCGGAAAACAGCTGACAGACTCTCAAAGAAATCGATTGGAAAAAACGAATGTGTCGGTAGCTATAAGCAAGAAATTACTAGCTGTAAAAGAAGGCAATGCAGAAAATTTGAATACACCTAAACGGCGAAGGTGCAAAGAATGCGGCCCTAAGAAAGATAGAAAAACTCAGGCAAGATGTGGATCTTGTCAGTCATTTCTTCGTCAAGAGCATGGAAATACTTATTGTAAATATTGTATCAATACGTGAAATAATATGTAATGTGCAATAATATTTCATATGTAAGTAAAATATGTAGAAATAAGTAAAATAGTAAGTAATTATTTCGTGCATTTAAATATTTTAAGAAGCCACATACGTAATCAAGGAATCGGTCGAACTGGGGGAGGAGGGGGGGGAACAGTAAAAAGGAGGTATAAATGAGGTAAAATATACATACTTAATCATTAACTAATAATAGCATCCAAAATGAGCCTAACGGGAACTATTATAAAAGACTTGAGTAAATCTATACGAACTGGGTCGATTAGACCCATCCAGGTAAAACGTTACTTTTTTTCAACAGGGTAGGAAGGTTAAATGGACAGCAACATCTCAGTTCATACTTCATCCAGTGGTTTCATTTAAGCCCGTTATCAATTTTGCTAACAGACACATACCTAATTAGTAACTAATACAGATCTGATGCATTTCAAAAAAATTACTTTTCGAGTTCAGTAACTGTAGGGGGCGATTTTGAAAGAATAAATTATGCGTGTTTTTTAAATATATCAAAAATGCATAAGTATTTTGAAAGTAATATACACAAATATTCTGATAGTAAGCGACTTCTAAAAAGAGCTTCAGTCAATTTTGTCAGTTTCTTTGACAGTTTTCTGTACAAGAAAGGAAAGGAAACACGGAAACGCTGTTTCTTAAATAATTTTAAAAGAGCGCTGCTTTAATCCTTTAACGCGCAGTGTTCCCGCTCTGGGAACACCAAACTCTGACGTTTTGACTGTTGCCAATCACGAAGAATAGATTTGATTATATAAAAATAGTTGCGGGTGGCATAGCTCCACGACAATCCTTTACTTTTTAGCACGTCATTTCCCGTAAAAAAATTGTCACGATTACTTTTAACAGCACTGACATCTGCTTAAAAATGGAAGAATGCGAGAACAGCTGGATAGATTGCCAAAAGAGCAACGGCTGCCCTTTTTTCAGCATTGGGAAAGGGTTGCGTCTCAAAGGGTTAAATAATGTTTGCTTCTTTCCCTAGCTATCAATTCATCATCAAAATCAACTCAGGTAAAAGCTATAGAAAATAAAAAATAACTATTGTGAATACCAAGGTATATTTATATTCCACTTTTTTTTTTTCCCCTGGCGTAAGACACAAACTAAAATGCAAAATATTTCTCTTTTTCCCCATATCGGTAACGGTCGCTCGGGAAATTAATATTATTTTTCACAAAATGTTATCACAGCAAATAAATAAAGTAATCTTATTAGAGATTACAAGATTTTATTTGTCGCTAACAAGATTGAACAGATAACAACAGTTATCGATTCAACTGTTTAAGGTTTAAATATTTTTTGCTCATTAAAGTAATGAGGCATAAAGGTAAGTTCCACAACTAACTGAATGAAGGTTCAAATTAAAGTGTAACTATCTCTCGACGATTTTTTTAAGTTTGAGAGTAAAAGGAAACCCTTAATTTTAACAAAATAATTAGACTCTGTACATTACGATTTTTCGACTTTTGAAAGGTGGTTTTCAAAACTCCTTTCATGTAAAAAAAGGAAATATTACTATTTTAAAACCTATAAATACCGATATTAATACAAATTATGTGCTTTCAACTTTTCCGAAATCTTAAAATACTCTATTACAAGTATTAGTATTTCAATCAAGTATTAGTATTTCAACAAGACACTCATTGTGTTTAATAGTCTTTAATAGGGAAAATTACTTTGTAAGAAGCATTGCTGAATCGTTTTTGTTTAAAATATTGGCTATTTCTCATTTTAGAAATACTGTTTTGAATTATGTGTATATGTATGTAATAGCCTGAAATAGCATAAAATTGGCTTTTTTTTTTTCTCAGCTTCTCAAACAATAGACTAATCTTGTAATTTCATATAACGCATACTATTATTCCCCAATATCATCCAAAATTTTTCCACATTTCTCTTTCACAAGTGATGTGCTTTTTGAAATTGTATTTTCTTAAAATATTTGATGCACAAATAAGCATATTATTACTGCAGGGGAATGTAGTTAAGGTTGATCACATTTTGCCATTTGCCAATAACTTTCGTTTAAAGAAGAAATCGGCGAATCTAAACGAAAGTCGAAAAGGTTTGGAACACTTCTGAGACACAAAGACAAATTTGTTAATTCTGTTTTTTTAATTAGATTTAGCAATATTTTTTAAATATGCTGTAGAAAAAAAATGTATTGAATGGCACATTAAATGTGCGCTTCAAATGATAACTTCTCTCTTGCATTCAATGCATGCAATTGCAGTGGTTTGGCCGATTGTGGTTTAGACGATAAGGCAGAAGTCGTCAGTTTCATCAGAAAAGAGTTTTTATATTTCCAAACCAAGTTTAATTATTTTAAACAAAGTATGCTTTTAATAAAGCAGGACAGGATATTTCACTTATCTCTTCGATGATTATCATAAATTCATTGTAGGATCAAAACATACTTATAAAGCATTTTCTTCTTACAAAAAATTACCTAGTAGTTTTATTATTTTTGTAGTTGTGCAAAATCTACCAAAGGAAAAAGTTTGAAAAATATTCAGACTGAGTTCGTGATCAGTTTTCATTTGAGAGTTTAACTATATTTATATAATACGGGGGGAAAAAACTCTGTTAACAATATTTATGTTAGTAATAAATCAGGCGCAACCAAGGCTCAGTAATAGGCAGACATTTGGTTTCCATAACAACGTAAAGTTCTTTTATCGATCAAATCTTGAGGAAATGGATGCCAATCATTTTTATCGATTACATTTTGCGTAAATTTGCGCTGCGGTGAGCGTTATGACACCTTTACGACTAGTACTACATAAGACAGGATGAAGTAAAATAACTTATTAAAGCCTTGTGCAAAAGATTTGAGATAAGTAATTTAGAAGAACAAACACGCTCTGGATAATGTTTTGAGAAGGAACATAATTTTTAAGCAAAAGATGAGAAGCTCTCATAAATGCATGCATATACGTAGAAGTTATTCTTTCAAAAAGAGATAACAGAAGTGTTATGGTTTTAAATAAAATACGCTTAATTATTGTTATAATAAATATAAATTATTTATAAACCAATTTGTTAAAATTTGATCAATGGTTTTGGAAGTAAAATATTTAATTATATGATAACATTTAATAAAATTTATAACACAAAATAATTAAACAGGCCTAATATGAACGGTATGCACCAAATTTTGCCTGGTCTAGATTTTGCAAAGGCTGAGCACCCTCTCCTCCGACCTTTCCAATTCTTTATGCCTAGTTGGGTGGAAAAAGACCCCCTATTTTTAAACAGTTTTATAAATTAATCACCAAGAGGAACGACTAATGAATGTATAACCTGAAGATTTCAACGTCTCCATTTTTATTTGGAAAATATCAATAAAAGCCAAAAAGGCGTATGAAATAATAAATAAATTAGAGAATTAATAATGTAGATAGAAGTGGTGCCAGTAGAGGTTTCTGTCCCTTTCTTAACACGAAATGATTCCTTGCCCCTACAAAATGAAGCTACCGGTGGTCCTATTATGTCTTCGAATTGGGTGGGTCAGTATTCCGGAGAGATGTAACAGATCCGGAACTGGCAACTTTTCCGCGATGTTCTAAATTGTGAGGACAGAAAACTTTCCCGTTAAAGATAGAACTTTAATTCACTTTATCACGCACAATTAATTAGCATGTCATGATTTGGTTGCTCTATAAAATTAAATATTAGTATTTTCCAGCTTATTTATGTCCTGCTGACTAATTAATTGTTTTCAAAGCAATCGTTGGACGTTTAGAGTATTTTAATTTTTACTGTTTATCCCAAGTTATATTATTCACACCTGATATTCTGTCAGCAAAACAAGAACAAAAAAAAAAAAAAAAGTTTCAAGCTCATGCTTTTAAAAATTCATGATTTGATGGAATGCGAAATGCTTTAACAGGCTGTCTTATCAAAAACCCGACCTGATTTATAGGTTAATTTGCGGAAGTTTTATATCAACAAATATGGCTCGACAGAGTGCGAGTCAATTACGGAACTGTAATGCACTTTCTGCTCAGCCCTGCACCGAAAATGCTCGTATGTAACACAAGCCGGCAAGACGAGGATATTAACGACATTCTCGTGTGCGGCATAAGAGAAAAAAAAAGCCGCTAGCTAGCCTTCAGACGGAAAATCGCGACTGCTATGCAGTAATAACATTTTTTCCCTTGCCATGAATGATGCACACAAGCATGTAGCGGGGCTGTCCGAGCGTGAAATGAGCCCTAGAAACCAGGAAGAGCGCGGGGAAAAAAGGAGAGTGACTCTGACTGCGGTTATCGGTGGTTGACTTTCACCTGGAGAGAAATTCACAGTAAGGTGCACTGTCCCCGGCTCGAAGAGGAGGAGGGAATTTTTGCGTGGTCTGTCGGATGCCTCAGTTCCCGTCGGTCGCGAATGGCACGGTTCCAACGTCAGAACGAGCTAATCAGAGTTGGAGATCTCAAGTTTAACTGCATAGACGAAGCAAAACAAGACAATCATGCCAAACGCATGCATTATGAGAGATTTTTCACACACTAATGTTTTGTATAAGAGCCCATTAACCCTTTAACGCGCGGTGTCCTCGCTGTGAGGACGCTGCCGCACAGCCAGCTGTGTCAAAAATGTTCTTTAGTTCTGTGGCAGCACGGGGCAATTCGATCGAATGTCATCTAGCTGGTAGTTAAATCGTGCGATGGCAACGGCTGCACTTTTTCGACATTGGGAAATGGTTGCGCTTCAAAGGGTTAAAGAGCAAATGGTGTGACATTTTTCTTTCTTTTCTTCTTCTTTTTTTTTTTTTTTTTTTGGGGGGGGGGGGGGGGGTCACAGAAGTGTTCAACAAATGCAATTCTATTAAAATCACAAAAGGTGCAAGTTGTAAGCCCTTAGCAACCGTGTAAATATCAGCACTAGCTGCTGTGTAACACCGCCCTAATAAAACCTTAAACATCTCAAAAGTAGAAAAATGGGGTTACACCACTCGGGTTTTAAGGGACTTATATGTGTGCATGTGTGTTGTGTTAAGGCAAATTCTCCGCAAGAGGTATCTGCATGGGGGCCCCGACAGGTTCAAAATTCAATTTCAGAAAAAAGGACTCGTCAAAAAATTACAATCTAATTCTTACAAAGCTCGACTTGTGTAATTTGAAATTTCACGCACAACTTCTTTATTTTAACTAAATTTACTTTCATCTATAAAAGAATTTTACCATACCATGAAATTAGCAGTAATTCCGTGCTTTATTTTTCTTCATTTAACTTCTATCTTTCTTAGTTATACACAGATTATAATTAACTATTTAAAATGAATACACGTGCAGGTTAAAAGTACATTCCTGTTCTCAATGTCCTTATGTTCTTCGACGTTAGAATGAATTTAACTAAGGCAGGAAAATTTTAGAGCCACAGAAAATTATCATCACAGTGAAGCACGCCATTTTACAAGAGGTGATGATTAATATATTGAGAGCTAAAATTCAAAATCTTACTTTTATCTGGTAAAAACTTGAACTTCAATAATTACTGTAAGATGTACTATTTCTTGTGAAACTCTTCATAACTGGTATTCAACATGTTAGGCCAAATGTTAGGAAGTGTTAGGCCAAATTTTAAAAGATTAATACCCAAAATGTTTATGTTATATTTTCAAATGAGCTTGAAACAAATTTAATTCATTACTTAAGTATATTATAAATAAAAAGAAATCTTCGCATTCTAACTGTTGTTATTATTATTTTTTACTTTTATTTATTTATGTATTTATATATACGAGAAAATCTAATTATTACCATAAAAACTTCACATTTAATTGGTAAAAGTGTAATTTCTACCATGAATTCAGAAACATGCGCTGAAAAAAAAAGTTACGTATAGTGGTTAGCATATTAATTATCCATGCATTATGTGTATTGAAAGTTCAAACTTCTCTTTCCCCTTCAGCAGCGGCTAAGAGATTTTTCTTATAAACTACTTGCAATATGTAGTTTTGTTGCTTTTTGTGAAAAACCTACACCAAATCGCCCCCCACCCCACCCCACCCCACCCTTAAGGTCTATATTCCTAAAGTTCCATTTTAAAAAAACAAAAGTAATACTCTTTTTTTTTTCCACGTAGCTCTCTGTCCCATTGAGTTGAAGCCAGTTGAAAGCTTGAGATCCCTGGCTAATTAAAGTTCCATGCGTAAAATGACCCTCTAAAGAACACAAAGTCTAACTGAAAGTAATATTCTTTTTCCGTATGTCAAAATTTTGCCTAACCAAAACTACTGAAACTAATAATACAAAATTTTGTTATGTATGTGAATTTTTTAACGTTCGTGCTACATTGAAACAAGATTTTCTAAAATTCATAACCTATGGGGGATAGGAGGCTGAAAAGTTCTTTTAACATATCCCGCATGATCTCAAAGAAAAATAAAAAAGGATGCCATAAAATTCTTGTTGTAAAATAAGCACTCACAAATACCTAAAAATCAATTTCAGAAGATATCGAATATTGTCCTCTAAGGAGGGGAAACGCAAAAAAGGGGGGGGGAGAGTGGCCAATTTTCAAGAAAAGGGAAAAAAATATATCTATAAAATTCTCACTTTAGATTTTAACAAATATGAATTTTATGCATAGGAACAGCTTGTTTGTACTTAAATACTTGCTGAAAATTCATTCGTTTTAAAATATATATATATACCTAGAACACCTAATACATTTAAACTGCTTCACAGGATCAATATGTTGAAGACTTTAGGCAATTTTAAACAGCGATTCTTTTAAAATTAAACCTTTGATTGTCGGAATAATTTATTGACAGGTCATTAAATAAAGAACATTTTTTCGCACAACATTTGATATTTTTTTAATGTTCAGTAACTAAGAATTGAAAAGCACAAAACTATTCATAAATCAAAGAGAGAAAAGTAAGTTTTTATTTCTCCTTGAACCAATCCTCCCAAAAGCTAATGAGATTTTAGACAATCATGTTCAGTACGTGAAATCAGAACTCAAAGGCTTAAAGTAGGAACAACAGAAAGTTAACTTCTCCAAGATCGTGTTAAACAAAATCATCTTCCAATCTTTAAAAGTGGGTTAATTCTCGCGAAACATGCATCATCATAAAGGAATCGTCGCTAAATGAAGCGACATATCATTTAACATGAAAAATGATTGTCATAATTTACTACATCATCCGCGTTAGTTGCCTTAAGGGGAACAAGAAGACAGCCTCCAACCAATTATTTCCTTTCCTAACCAGGATCTGTGATAATAGGAAAGGTTGTGCGTGGTTCAAGAGCAACTAACAAAGGATTCTTAAAATTTCTACTTCCGCGAAGCAATTCAAGGGCAATTTTGGTACAAGAATTTTGATTTTTCAAAAACTTAACTAAAGCATTTTACCATAAAATCAATCGACCAGTTTAAATAACAAAGTTGCAAATGCAAATCACATTTGTTTACGAGTTACATTTTGAAAGAGTTTAACATATTCAAACGGTCATAAATGCTAAATAAATAACTGTTTAGCAAAATTTTATATCCATTGCTAAGGATGTTCCTATTGCAGCTTAAAAAAAATAGTGTTCCTCTCATACAGATGTCAGACAACTGTTAAATTTAAAACTATTTCATTATTTCTTCTATACATCTTCACACAATAATACCTAAATAAAAAGCAGAGTAATTTACATTAATTTACTGCATCTAAATTTCGTTCAAATCGACGTACCCACGAAAACTGCAAGCGTTCATACATTAAGTTTACATACTTATCAACTGCTACTTTACATACTATCAGCTGCTCTATTATACACTGCAATGATATACTATAATTTAAATAAGTCTCTTAATATTGGATTGTATATGTGATTCAGTTCATCTCAAAGCGAAACAAAAGGCATAATCATAATTACGGGATTCTCTTTATACATGTTTCTTTACACGATTTCAAAGAAACACGATGGGGGGGGAGAGAAACGAAAAAGAAATTTTTTTAAAAATCTTTATTTTACCAATGCCTAACGGTAATAGTATTCATTTTTTTTTTTTTTTTGAGAATTTTCAGATTTGTTGCATGTATTTTCTACTAAGCATGCTCAGAATGGTACGTGGAGAGAACAACGAAATATATTCACCATTATTCTTTATTTAAGTATACCTTTTTAGGAGTTTTTCCTTTACACGGTATTGGGAGGAGAAACGAATCCTTTGTTAAAAGGGAATCCGGTGTTCATAATTATTTTTTCTTACGAATTTTTTAAGAAGAATAATTCATATAATATAAAAAAACATTCAAATAACTTAGCGATAGCTGATTCATTATGCTGATCTATTTTTGAACTAGAAGTAACCTATGAAATTTCGGAGCACATTCAAAACTTACAAACTTTAATGCGTTACAGGAACTTGGTTAACAACTTTAAATCATTACACATGCACATCCTACAGGGCTCAGACCAAGCCATAGCAATAAAACTAATGAAAAGAGTGACCAAATATTTTTAAAAATTGACTAAATATTGACTAAAATTAGACCATTATACAGAAAAATTTACACAATGTCTTATTAATTGTATCATTTCTTACATTAACATACAAAAGTGTGTTAAAAAGTTTACAAGCTTTTAGGAATAGTAGAGTATATATTCCAGGGCAATTCAGAACACACGTACTAGCAATCCAAGGCTACAAATGCGGACTTCGTGAATGAGTTAATAATCACTTTAAAAGAAGTTTTGAACTATCAATCATATTTCTTAACGAGCTTCATAAACTACAGATTTGTTCCTTAAATTGATTGGTACATATATCCTTAAATTAAATATTTAAAAATTGAATCACTCAAAAAAAAAGTTATGAATTTCTCGGTCGTTCTGTCCTTCAGGGATTAAATGTAGTCTAAAATTTGTACTCTGCATGCCAAATAATTAAAATTTGCATTTAGTTGCATCACAAACCAGGTTTGCCACCACAAAGCAGGTGCATCAGAAACAATTTTTTTTTTTGCCCTGGGAAAAAAAAACATTGTGAAGACCACTTAAATTTCTTTAAGCGGAACTCGTGATTAGTTAAGAAATTTTAGACAATAACTGAAAACCATTAAACCTTTTACCAAACTAAAGGCAGAAAGCGGAAATCGTGACTTTTCACTAACTGCATTACTTAATTCACTTAGCGAAATGTACGGAGCGTCTCTTCTGCTCCAAATTGTTCATAAAAGCCCTTCATAGAAGTAAACAATATACAAGAAGCTATCTTATAAATACAAAACGAATGTCATTCCATGATTAAGCAAGACTTTATTTAAAAAATTGTAGTTTTTTTTTCTTTAACGCAATTAACATTTTGTTAATTATTAAACATTTATTGATGCTTGATGATTAAAAAAGTTACTGCAACTAAATGTCAATGCTACTAAAATCAGGGTTGTAAAAAAACCCGGGTTTTGTAAAAAGCCCAACCCGGGCGGGTTTTATTAAAAAACCCGGGGTTTAGGGTGAAAAAAACCCGGGGGTTATAGGGCAAAATTAAAATTTTTGGTACTTGAAAATTTGCACGTTATAGAAATGCAAACTTCAAACTATAGACAAACATAAAATTAGGTTTTAACTCAAAGGGAACTTGGCACTGCCCTCCAAAAAATAAATAAATAAAAATAAATGAATGAATAAATTTGCTTCTAAAAACTTTAACTGAGTATTCTTTTGAATAAATAATTATTAGCTTAGTAAATTATAAGTAATAGAAACTTAAGTGACATACCATTAAAATATATCCACAAATAATAATAACTTTAATTTCGAGCTGTGAAAATTTTAAAAACTAGATAGTTACTTACTAAACTGAAGTGAGAAATTTGGCTTTTACTTGAATACTTTTTTGAGTGGGTGTAGTAAAACAAAGCATATCGATAATTTTTATTGTCTTAGACAAAGGTTTATCATCTTATTTTGTAATTAAGAAATTATATTAAAGTAATTTTTTATTTCTAAATTTATTATAAAAATGTAATAAAGAAATTCCAGTGATTTAAATATGATAGAAAATGTTAGCAATAACTCAATATCTTTATATAGAATTTCTCAAATTATTTTAATTTCTTTGTATTAAAAATAATATAAAGAAATGAATGGCAAAAACCTACCTGCACATTTCTTTTTAATATTTAAATAGTTAATGAATAACCCAGAGTTAAGTTATAATTTCTTTCATTCCATAATGTATGTACTTTTATTTTGTGATATTGATTTATTAATCCAG
The DNA here is from genome assembly GCA_038373885.1 of Cheiracanthium punctorium. NCBI lineage: Eukaryota > Metazoa > Arthropoda > Arachnida > Araneae > Cheiracanthiidae > Cheiracanthium > Cheiracanthium punctorium. The sequence continues at coordinate 135,240 of JAWZYV010000979.1, read as the reverse complement.
TGATACCCAATTTCAGCAGTTAGTGCAATACAGTGCAACCAGACCTGCTTTTATTATACAGCCAAGAAATTATTATCACATATTTGAATGGTTGTTTTATTCCTAAATATTCTAATGAAGAAATATTGGATATTATGTTTTCATGAACATCTTTTCCTAAAAATAAAAATTAAGTGATGCATTTGTATAGCTTTATATCTTTACGGTTACATATTATCATTAAACAACTACTATTCAGTAGCGGATCCAGGGGAGGGGCTAGGGGGCTTCAGCCCCCCCCCCAAAAGAGATTGCTCAAGGGTAACATTCTGCTTTATTATACACTTAAAATAGCTAAAATGATCCTATTTTATTACTTAGCCCCTCCCAAAAGCCTAATACATTGGTTTAGACTAAAATTTTGATTTATAGTACATTTTAATTGGGTGAAATAAGCTTTTTAAAAAATGTAGCCCCTCCCAAAAAAAATTTCTGGATCCGCCACTGCTACTATTATATAGAATACTGTTCGTTTGATCATAGAAAATTCTATGACACAAATTTCAACTAAAAATTACTAAAAGTAACTTTTAAACAGTATTACGACTGGTACAAAACAAAGATTTTTATTTTTCATAAAAACAACAGAATGGAATTAGGACTTATAGTTTCATTTGTGATAAAAATAATCTTGAATAAAAATAGAACTTTAAAATTTTGTAAGAAATTAAATGATTCTACAATAAATTAAATTATTATACAGATATTTTTTAAATGATGCAAATCAAAGTTTTATCTTGAAAAACTCATTCCCCCCCCAAAAAAACCATGGGTTTTTTAAGGTAAAAAACCCGCCCCGGTGGGGAAAATGGGGAGCTACCCGGACAGCTAATCTGACAACCCTGACTAAAATATGCCATGCGTAATAAATCGAATCAATCTATATAAATAAAATTAGACATTTGTCTGTACATTATTAAGAATTAAAAATTTTTGCAATTTTTATCCGTTTCAAGCACCTGGGAATCCAGTACGACCATCAAAAAAAGGTTTGTCTGTTATTCTGTCGTTCTATACGTGACGCTTTCTTTGATCGCGCATCACGTAAAAATGACTGAAGCGAGTGAAACGAAATTTCGTGAAATGATAGGTAGCCACTCAAAAACTATAGGCGTCGAATTTTTTAAAAATTTTGATTAGATTTTCAGATTTTGCGAAAATTGTTACAAACTGTGTGAATCTTCTTTCGCGCATCACGTAATAAAGACTAAAGCGAATGAAATGAAATTTTTGGTAAAATGATAGGCGGTCACTGAACTTAAACTGTAGGCGACGAATTTTTTAAATATTTTTGATTTCATTTTGAGTTTTTGCTGAAATTTATTAAAAAGATGAACATATTTGTTCGAGCATCCCGTAATAACGACTAAAGTAAATGATATGAAATTTGGTGACAGATGATAGGTAGTTGCTCAACTTAAACTATAGACGTTGGGGTGGGTTTTATTAAGATTTTCTTATAGTATAACACTTTTGGATTTGAATTTTATAGTTTTATTTCAAAGCAGAATAATTTTAGGGTAAAAGAAATCTTTCATTACAAAATAATAATTAATTAATTAATTAAAATATAAAAATAACTTCAACTTTAATGCAGTACTATCTTTTTCTGCTGGCGTTTATAAAGGGCTCCTAATTTGTTTTATGGCCATATAAAAGTATATTATTGTTCACTTAGAAAAATATGTTGTTTTTGATTGACTGTTTTCTATTACTTTTTAAATTTATGAACTTTTTAATTTTTTTTACCTTTATGTTTTTTAAGTCATAGTTATATTTCCTAGTTAGAATATAAGTCAGTAAACCCTTTGCAGGCCAACTTACTGCAGAACTACTATTTATTTAATAATTTTCTTTATAGTTATTCATTTTTGCTCGAAATATATATTCCTTTTTACTTTAAAAAATCTAGAATTAATATGTCTGATATTAAATCCCACATAAGCAATGTATAATGAATCAGTTTTACATTTCTCAGTACTAAAGTAATGCAGCAACTAATAGAATACAGGATGGTTTCCTGAACCTGAATTCATTCTTGAGATGCATGCTTGTAAGCTGTAAGAGAGAGACATGTCCCATTCTTCTCTTATCTGGGAAAGGATTTTTTTTTTTTTTGTCACTATACTGATAATTACATATTTTAATAAATAAGGTTTTAAATATGAATAAAGAGATAAATTATTAAGTTATCCCTGCCTGCATTCTACACCTGTTCATTTCAAAACAAGTATTGCAGATAGCTCAAGGTATTATTTTTAAAAAGGTTATTGTTCTTTATGTTGAATTTGGAAAAATAATTATAAAAAATTAAACTGGCATATATATATTTATCTAATATAATGCATTAAGTTATGTAGGTAATATTATATGTATTTAATATCAAATGACAAATGATTTAAATGAAAGAAAGGAAAAAGTTTGATAATTTTTAATAAAACCCAAAAAACCCGTTTCATGTGTGGGTTTTATTGGGTTTAAAAAAAAAAAAACCACCCGGGTTTTTTGGGGTTTGTGGGCGGGTCCGAAACCCTGGTTTACCAGCATCACGAACAACAGGAAACGAAAGGAAATTTGGTGACATGTTAAGTGGTCAATCAACTTGAACTATATGAGTCGAATTTTTGAAAAATTTTGATTAGATATTGCGAAAATTATTTCAAAATGCGTAAATATTCGTTCGCGCACCACATAGTAACGCCTAAGCTAATGAAATGAAATTAAGTGCATGATAGAAGGTCATTCGATTTAATTTTAAGTTTTGAAATATATAAAAAAATATGTTTAATTAGATCTAAAATTTTGCGAAAATATTTTCAAAATGAGTAAATATTTGCTGCGCATCAAGTCTTAACGATCAAACGAATGAAATGAAATTTGGTGAGATAATGGGTGGTTTTTTCTACTTAAACTATAGGTGTCGCATTGTTTAAAAATTTGATTAAATTTTGAGACATTGCAAAAATTTATTCAAAATGTGAAAATATTTGACAATTAAGCATAAACCACAGAAGTGAATTAAATAAAATTTAGCATCGTCACAGGTGGTCACTTAAGTCTTGGCGTCAAAGTATTTAAATTTTTTTTCATAGATTTTGAGAAAACTCAGTACAGGTTTGTTCCATTCCTGAAAAATGGCAATGGAATAGAATGAAATTTGGAATTATTTTAGATGTAAATTAATTTAAACTGCTAGATGCCATAACATAACTGTGCAATTTAATATATTTTGGGATTTTGTGAAAATCGGATAAATGTTTGTTCTCGCATTCCTTAAAAATGGATTAAGGGAATACAATGAAATTTAGCAACATGATCAGCAACAGCTAAAACAACAAATGTCGGATTTTTTTTAAAATTTGAATATTTTTTTAATGTTTATTTGTTTTTTTAGATTTTGTGAAATTATACAAAAATATTTTGAGGCATAATGTTAAAATATCTACAGTGAATCAAACAAAACTTAGTTACAGGTTAGGAATGATCTCTTGACTTGAAAAACTCATTTAACCAGAATAAAACTTTAATTTTTAAGAAAAAAAAGTTTCTACAGTCCAACTTACTCACCACTTTGCTACTCTGTAACCTGTAATCTTTTAACAGTACACAAAAGTTATAATTTTGTTTTCTACAGATTCTTTTACAGATATGTATTTTACTGTGAAAAAGAAAATCCAAATATTGTTGACAGAGTTATGCGCCCAAAAAAGGCAAAATGACCTAACGATGGTTCACATTTCAAAAAATTCGTATGTCACGGACTCGTGTAGCTCAAGATACCACCGTAGTATGACCCAATTTCACCACAAAGTAAGATGAAAAACTAGGGCTTTGAAAGAGACCTGAAAATATTCCTTATAGGTAAAGAGTCTGTGTAGCTAGATTTTTGTAAAAGGTTCGCTTCTCTTTTTAAAAAGTTTTGTCCAATTATTTCACTTATATTCTTCCTCCATTCTGTACCGAGAGAAAAGGTTTTCAAATGGCTGGAAAATGCGTCCTATTTTATTTTCAGATCATTTAAGTTTTTATGAAAATACAACATAAACGAATAAGAAGCTTATAAAATAACAAAAATTTCCGAAAAATAAAAGTACATGCATACCATTATTCCTTAAATAGATGAACAGTTTCTAGTGTTCAGCATTTCATTTGTACAACGAAAAGTAATTTTAACAGAACTTAAGTATTTATCACTTTCTTTTTAATTAAAAGTCACAGCAATCTTGAAGTTACAGCCCTAACTAAAAAAGAAACCTGTAATACCTATTTTAAATAGCTGCATAAAGCTTTCTTCTTCATATAACAAAATTCTTCCCAGCAGGGGAGTAGACAGGAAAATATAATGGGAGGGGGGGAAGGGGTAATATTAAAATCGGAAGTAAATAACTGAAATTCCTTTGCCAACTTAAAGCTTATGCTAACTAATCCGAAAATTTCGGAGGCGGGTGGATATACCCCGATATCACTTCCCGCCGACTACGCCCCTGCTTCCCAGTAATGAATTCAAGCGATACCTTTGTAAAGTTGATTGTACATCGAAACAACTGTAATTAATTACATGGGTTTAAGGCGACAGTTTGCCCTTTCAATTTTTTTTCCCATTTAAAAAATTATGATACAAATAATGAACTGAATTTCAATGTTTAACTAAAAGTACATTTTGAAAAAATGTACTTTCAGTGCACATTGTACTGTTAGTGTACACCCAGACTTAAACTGCTCATTTAAATAAAATTTAAAAAATAAAAATTGATTTTAAAAATCACTACTAATTTTTCAAAAATAAAGATTTTTGTCCATTTCTTTATAAAGATTTAGAAATATATATTATACAAGACTGTGCATGGATTTTTAGATAGATCTAATATTACGTTTAATCTAGTTACAAGTTTTATTTCACAGAAGTCCAATATGTGAGCCTTTCACAGTACGCGGATTAATGCAATTTTGTCGGGGATGGGGGTGGAGGGAGGGCTGTTAGTTTGTTGAATCATCAGCATCACGAAACAAGGACGGATTATAGGGGGCGGAGGAGCGACCTCCCCAATTGAGAAAAAAGAAATTAAAGTAAAAGATCCTATTTACTTCCATAAAATGGATTACTTACCCTTGGTATATGTCAATCTTCTAACTAATCGCCCCCACCGACAAACTAACTACTCTCCCCCCCCCCCCCCCGACAAAATTGCATTAATCTGTCGCTGTCACAAAATGTCCCCATATTGGACTTTTATGAAATAAATCTTGTAACATTTCTTTTTTCAATAAAGTCAACATAGTTGCTGTATTGGTAATATATATATATTTTTATAAGCCTTCCAAACCAGGGAGGGAATTGTGATACACCCAGTATATAGTGTAAAACATGAAAAGTAACATATCTTCATATGATTTCTGTAAAGTAAAAAAGAAAAAGAAAAAAAAAACTGAAGGCCGATTCCATGCATAAATTTATCAGTTATATAATAAGGAACATGTACAAAGACTTTTAATCTTTATCTCAAGTACAAAAAAAGCGTTAGCATTTTTAAAACATGAAATAGAAGAAAATGTGAACACGGAGAAAAATCCATTTAAACAGCTTGTTTGCCAATGAAATTGTTCTGAGTACATTAACAAAATTTGTAATATCTTGTGTTATTAATGACATGTGATTAAAAATGAGATGTGTCAAAATATTCAAAATTTAACAGACTTCCATTCAATATTCAAAAAAGGAAATCGATTTTTTGACCAAATTTGGGTTAAACTGTCCCCTTAGATAATCTATGTAAGGAAGTTCCATAGACGTTAAAGAGGAGCTTAAATTACTCTAGAGATCGAAGAGAGCGAATAAGTGATCCTAAAGAGTGAAATATGAGCGAAAGCATCCAACCTGTAAGATGTGAAAATATTGAATCTTTAAAAGCATAAAAAGTCACTCTTTTTTCACACTATGCCACACAAAGTCACAATAATATTTTGGGAAGAGTAACCATTATCAAGATATAAATTCCGAATTTTTTACTCCAAAGAACATTGAATACTGATTTCTTTAGATGTTAGTTGCTATCTAACTTCTCTAGATTAACATTGATATTGAGAAACCTGTATTTTTTTTTTGTACCTCTAGAAGTTTGTGATCTTGGGCTTTTCTAATTACAAAATAGATAAAATGCATACGTCTTACTAGGCTTCCGATCACGTTCGGAGTGAGATTCCCCCCCCCCCCAAAAGAGCTTACCCTAGTAGCACAATTAGTCCAAAAGACGTTTAAAACACGTTTTTTAATATCATAAAACGTATTTCCAACGTAATTTGAACGTTTTTTGAACTAGCTGTGCTACTAGGGTAATGTAAAAAACATTTTTTATTTACATCAAGTAAATTTTAGTAAGAAGAACAAATCTGAAATAGAACCTTAAAATTTTACAAACCTTTTAAATTGTATAAAATTTGAAACAAATTATGGAAAATATTGAAGAAGCAAAATGGAAAACAGTTCGAATTGTTTGAATCAATATCGGAATAAAAACTAGATGCTTTAATTTATTAATTGAGCTAAAATCTGTAATAAGTAAAAGGCATGGGGATTGCTCAAATACGTATTGTGAAATGTTTGGCCTCACATATAATGTACTTTATAAAAGTATCTTAGAGCGTCATGGAAAAAAAGCTCAAATATTAAATGCAGGATTTCGAAAAGTGAAAATTTCAAAAATGTATTCAAAATTCTGCGATCGTTTACGATATTTAGGGAAGTTAGAGCAAGGAAATAAAAAAAGATAGATCGATAAACAAATATAGGTCACAAACATTTTTGAAATGCATCGATTATCTTCATTGAAAAAAAGTGGAATTTTTTATCTATATTACATACATTGGGCTTATATAGACTGGAAACATAACATTATTTTTTAATGTTATCAAAATACTTTTCTACGGGGTCATTTTTAGCTAGGTAAATATTGATACCCGCATTTTCCCCCATGGTGGTGGAAAATGGGGGTAGTACAAAAATACCTGTATATTTTTAATAGGTCATGTTAATGCTATGGATGAAAAATAAGGCACCCAATTCAATGCATTATTAATATATTTCAAGAAGAAAATGCAAAGAAAAAGATTATTTCGTTACTTTCCAAAATATTTTGATAAAGAGATTTGTCCACGATTATTAAATTAAGGTTCACAAAGTATATGGCAAACATTACTGGTTCCATACGGGGATGTAGGAAGAAGATGGCTGATGGGCCTGTAGCCAGCCCCAAAATAAGCAAACATAAGCTATGAAAAAGATTAAGTATTTGTGGATAAATGTTCCCCCTTAAAAAATCTGAGGTTTAGCTGCAGACCTAAGACAAATTTAATGTTATCTCTAATGCATGTTTCTCCAGCTGCAAAGATTTTAAATTCGACTTTATTTTTTCTTTAGCTTTTTAAAATTCATTTTTATATGCGTACACTTGTAGGGAAAGTAAAGGGGTTCCATTCACCTCCCCTCCCCCCTCCCCCCACCAAAAAAAAATCAATGTTACATAGATTTTTATAAGCTATATTGCATTCTAGTTTTTTAAGTTTTCAGTCACCTCCGGAAAAAATTCTTGGCTACGTTACTGGTTCCACAAAATTAATTTCTACAATAACTAGTGAATTAAAATGTAAATTTCATTGATTATAAATTTTGTTTCAGGAATATTTAAATAAAAGAGAAATGGAAATGTCAGTATCCTATAGAACTTTGCCAAGTTTAACCATACCCCCATTTTACCCCACCTCAGAAGAAAAAATTTAAAAAAATGAAATTTCAATTTTATTCTTAATTTTTTTTATATAATCCAGTTCTTTTGAAATCTCTCTACTAAAATAAATCAAAATATAAATGCTTTATCTAATTATAAGGAATCTAAATGAAAGTTTTTCAATATCACTTGTTAACAGGCAATATGTTTAGAGCAGAAACAGGAAGTTTTGTACACATTAATTTTGTTGAAATATCCTAAAATTTCATTAGAATTACTTGTCATGTTGTTAAAATATATCTTTGTAGAAAAAAATATCTTAATTACAAATTATTTTAATTATTAAAAAATATTTCTAAATTTTTATGGTGAAGAAAGTATTTTTTAATATACCCCCATTTTCCCCCACCTGACCCTACTGCGCGATATGTGCCAGTTGCCCTGATGTGATGCCGTTTTACAGAGTTTTCATAGTATAAATCAATTTATTTTACACTGACATAATAAAAAAAAAAGATTCAACATAAATTACACCGCAGATAAATGGCATTCTTTCGTAATTTGTGCATAATGACCCAACTCTGAAACATGACGCCAGTGTCCAAAAATTTAAGGTCGTACCCTCAGCTCACTAATGAGGCCTTTCCATTCAAGGTGAGCGACCTTCGAAACTAAGTATTCTTGACTAATGAGCCGAGCATGTCCTTATCTGAGTCCAGGTGGACAGAGGAAAAATTAGCGAACTTTTCTTCTTCTAATTTCAAATATTTTTCTAACAAAAAATGTGAATAAAGCAGGAATTAAACATGGAAAAATAATCTAACGAAAGAAGGGGAAACAACTTTATTTTCCCCGATGTGAGTTATTTCAACATTGTATACGTTCGTTTTTTTTTTTTTTATTTTTTAGCAAGAAACTTTCAAGTAAGGCAAAATGCATGAATAATTTTGCCAGCATTAATAATTTTATACTGTAGCGTCAAACTTAAACAGTTCTCAACTGCACGTTGATGTCCAACTAGCATTCGAACTTGTTAAGTCAGTAATTTTAATGTTGAACAGAGAAAAAGCGTTACGTTAATTACTATATTTTAGACGGTTTCCGAGATATGTAAAAACTGCATTATGCATTCTTTTGCAATGAAATATTAATATCATCTTTATAAATATTTCACTGATTTTAAATCAGTGTTAAAATGCATGAAAGTACACGAACGCATCTATCAGATGAGAAGATCTCAGTTTGTCAGACATGACAGACCCTAGCTTTTGCTATTTTTCTCTTTTTAACGATTAAAAGCTTTAAAAAATCTTCCACGTTATTTTACAATTTTAAATATCAAGCTCTCCAACTTCACTTCCTGTACATCTAGTCATAGTATCATTTTACGTAACAACATATTTATTTGCTTCAGCTTACTACAGCATGTAAATAGGCGCATGTGTCGAATAGACAATGAGTCGAAAGATTATCCTAATAAAATAACTTTGTGTATGAATTGTCATGGGACAACCCTCCAGCTATTGACCTTCCCCAGACTCCGGCTTTCGAGCCCCTCCCGGAGACAGAGCCAAGGACAGAGTGATTATTCAATATAGTGCTCCTCCAACTCTTCTCTCCTCTCCTAGACTAACCCTTTAGCAGAAAAGATCGATATCCATTCTCTTGGACAAACCAACTGCGGGGGTTCCGTTGGAGGCTGTTCTAAACTCTAGAGCGAAGGAGGCGTGTGTTTCTTAACCCTTTCCCAATGCTGAAAAAAAAAGGACAGCCGTTGCCATCGCTCGACTACCAGCAAGATGGCGGACGATCGAAACGTTCATCGCGTGCCACAGATCTAGAGACCCTTTTTTGACGCAGCTGAGCCAGCTGCGCCTTTTTTCAGCATTGGGCAATCTATGCAGCTGTTCTCGCTTTCTTCCATTTTTCAGCAGATGGCAGTGCTGTTAAAAGTAATCGTGACAATTTTTTTACGCGAAAGGACGTGCTAAAAAGTAAAGGATTCTCGTGGAGCTATGTCACCCGCAACTATTTTTATAGAAATCAAATCTATTCTTCGTGACTGGCAACAGTCAAAACATCAGAGTTTGGTGTTCCCAGAGCGGGAACACTGCGCGTTAAAGGGTTAACCCCCCGAACGGCAGAGACGTAAAATTTCTTTCTCTGAGATCCACTTTTTAATGCAATAGACCTATATTTTTTGTTAACTAAAATACTCGGACATTATTTACTAGTTTTTGAGACTTTGGAACTCGAAAGTAAAGAATTTTGTTACGAGGCGTTCTAGATTTCTTTTTTAATTTGACACGCATGTTATTTTATGGTTTTCGCTTTAGTCAAAAAACACGAATTGTTTTTGTGTTTCCTGTATATTTTTTGCATGTTTAAAATTTTATCTGTAGGTGATGTGAAGCGATTTAAGTTATTTCATTTAAAAGAAACTTTAATATGATACAGAGAATAAACTTAAATGTCACACCATGGAGGAAACAGTGGCTCCTGATTATTACACCCATCTTTTGTAGTCTGTTTTGTATATAAAGAAAAGCTTCTTTATCGATGAACTGGACTCAATAAATGTTTTTTGGACACCCTGTACATAAAGATGCCTCAATCAAAAATAGTGTACGTAGCATTTACAGAAAAAAATAATTAAGGAATGCTTTAATGATTACAGGCTTTAATCTGTTATCTCCCTTTGTGCAAAGATGCGACAACTGCGATTCCTGTTCTGTGTTCATCGTGTGGATCTGCAAATGCGTGACGTTGGGCTTGCTCACTAAAGAAAAAGGCTATTTAACGACTTTAACCCTTTAACGCGCAGTGTTCCCGCTCTGGGAACACCAAACTCTGACGTTTTGACAGTTGCCAGTCACGAAGAATAGATTTGATTTCTATAAAAATAGTGGCGGGTGACATAGCTCCACGAGAATCCTTTACTTTTTAGCACGTCATTTCCCGTAAAAAAATTGCTATGCTTATTTTTAACAGCACTGACATCTGCTGAAAAATAGAAGAATGCGAGAACAGCAGGATAGATTGCCCAATGCTGAAAAAAGGGCAGCCATTGCCATCGCTCGACTCGTTTCGATCGTCCGCCATCTTGCTGGTAGTTAAGTCGAGCGATGGCAACGGCTGCCCTTTTTTCAGCATTGGGAAAGGGCTGCGCCTCAAAGGGTTAAACAGTGCTTAGCATTTTATGCCTGACGACACCAAAAATAATATTTTAAAAGAATAAAGGATAAGTACTATCCCAGTGAAAAAAATTCAACATTACACTACTAATCTGTAGGGCAGTAAAAAAAATTCGACTGTTTGTTTTCTACTCTTCAGTGTAAATTTTATCTTCGTTTTTCAAAGAGTTGTACTATTGTTTTTTAATTAACATTTTCCAACAAGGTTGAAAAGTGTTTATGATTATTATTTCTATTATTGGGAGAGTAATTTTGAATTACCCTGTACGTATGCTTCGTTATGACAGTCGTATGCGAGATCGCTAATGAACAGGAATTGGAGTTCTCCCACGCACAGAAAACTATTTTCGTGCTTCTGAAATTTTTCTCTTCGGGACTGGCAAAGTGACAGAACGACCAGAACTTATGAAATTCCTGGACTTTGTACAGTCACATTTCTGCTGAAGAGAAAAATTATGGCCAACCACCTTCAAGCCGTTAAACGATGGTCTCCGTTTTAATTAAATGTTTCTCGTTTAAAAATATGTGAACGAGTAGCGACAATCTAACAAAATACGAGTCAGGCGCGAAAGAGGAATTATATTCTGACATATTTAAAGCGAATGTTATGATTTAAACCCGGGGCAGACGATTTAATTCGAACGCGACCATTCCATAATTGCTCTCGTTAACCTCTCTTTGCAGGATAATGGGCTAAATCGGCGGTTGCTATCCTGAAATTGCATCAGTCATCTCAGCAGCTACCATTTTGTTTCTAAAGACGTATGAAGCATTATTTATTTTAGGAGTTATTGACCAAGTACTGTTTTTTTTTTTCAGAAAAATAGGAAAGTCAAATAATATATTCAAGAAAAAACAAATGTGTGCCACAATATGGGTGATGAGATAAAATAGAAACACATAAAAGGTAAAAAGAAAGAAAAAAGTATTATTCTTTTAGACAATTAATTTTAAAGAAAACATATAGACTCAATCTACACAGTTTAAAATAATCTGCAAATTCAGAACACATCTAGAATTGTTTTTCAAGAAAATGATCGTTTTCCGCTTGAATTGGTAATTTTGTGTTAGAGGAAGAAAAAAGGTTTTAACTTTCAGAAATTTCATATGAATACGGCAAATTTCCGTGTTTTTCTTTCTTTCTTTTTTCCATTTTGTAAGTATTTTTGAAAAATGGATTTTCGTTAGATATTTTCAGCTGGAAAGAAATACTGATACCAAACTCTTGTAACTAATTAGATATTAAATTATAATTAATTAATAATTAAATAGATAATTCACTGTCATAATCAAAGGTGTTTCAGATCTCATTCATAAGTGTTGAAACAGCTGGAAAGTAAATTTTTCCCCAAAAAAATCCTGAACGAAAAATCAATAAAAGGTTAATTTTCAGATATTTTTAGCAGCCAATATATCCCCCCCCCAATGTTTCTCAGCGTATGTGTAAAAAAATTCTAAACCGACCGGTCAAGTAGTTTAAAAGGAGATGTTGAGCATACATTTGTGAAAACTGAAATTAATTTCTTGCTCACTCAATAATTTCACTTTGTATTAACACAGTTTTTGTTGCACACAGTTGCAGTTTGAAATTCGTGAAAGTGTTGTCCAGTTATTATTAAATAACTGGACAACACTTTGTCACGAATTTCAAACTGCAAATTTCATAAAATGTAGTCAATAGTATTTTAACTTATTAATAAAAAGAGACACTTCATAATTTCAGTAAAAAAAGAATGATTTGTTTAAGTAATTAGCAGACAATGGAGTAAAATATTTTTTAAACACAGAAAATTCGAGACTGGGGTTTCATCCGAACCCTGCTGTATTTTGGACTTAATTTTTAAAATATTTACTTCGTAGCTTAAAGTAATTAATCTTGCGGGACTGCAAAGAAAGTTTTTCAAAATTTTCGCAAACAAGATATTCATGCCAAATGCATCGATTACAAAGGACTTTCCAAAATTAATACGCATATGCTCACTCTTAAAAATATATAAAGAAGTATTAAGTGGGAAAACAGTTTTATTTCCGTACATTTAATAAATTTATTCCCGTAAATTGAAGAAATTCCGTTCCAAAGAGGAGATTGATTCTACATTCAAATATAAATGGAGAATTTCAGTATTTTACGTAAAGTTTCCAGTAATTGTCGCGGTTATTTTTTAAAGTGTTACTGCTATAACGAATAGTTAACCCGTTTTGCTCCATTTTTTTCTTGCAAATACAAGTAAAGCAAGGATTGGTACCGAAAAAGGGAATTTCTGCCACTGAGAATTATCAAGGTAAAGAATAGAAATAAGTAAATTTAAAAAAAAAAACAGACATAAAAAGCATTGCTTTTAACAACAGCCCTTATTGTTTAGTCTGTGAGAATCATTACGTGTGCCACTAAAAAAGAGTTTCAAATGTTTACGTCCAATTTTTTTTTTTGTGGCAAACATGTTGGCATTAAACCTCAATATCAACCACTAATTTTATTTTTATATCTTTATACCTAAGATCTTCCCTTTCTGAAATATCCTGTAATAAATTACACATGCTTATTTCAAAGAATATTCGCGGACAATAAGGAACAATGCTTAGGTAATACTTAACGACAACCGGCGTAATACATTTTACAAGTAACTTATTTTTAAACAAATTCACCTCGGTGGTGACATTTGTGAAAATTGAGAATTTCTTTTCGGAGAGAGAGGGGAGGGGGGAGAGAAAATGTTAGATATCACTCCAGAAATGCATTAAACATGACATCTTTACAAAAAACCTATTTTATCTAGTGCAAATATATTTCCTTCGGGCATCATAGATCCGCCTTTGATTCAGTCTCTGAAAGAAATCATTTTCCACGAAATTGAATTTATGCTGCATATCAAAGTAAGTTTTGTACTCAATGGGGAGAAAAAAAATACTCTTTAAACATTTTCTTGTGTCCTTTTCACTTACCTATCCAAATAAAGGCAATTCGAAAACCAATAAAATAGCATTTGGAAAGAAAGAGAAAAAAAAAGCTCCCCTCCCCAAAAGAAACAAAATGTCGACATCACGGCAAAGCCCGCTTTCAGAGCTTTATTAGTATCCCATTTTGTTCAAAGACATTCAAGATATGTCTGCCTAATGTAATTGCATATTCTTCGCACCACGGTGATACGAGTGACGAGTACCGTGATGCGAATAGATGGAACTGATGCCTCATCGCGAAAATAAAAGGAACACGGCTGAGGTGTAGAATCGCAAAAGCCTTCCACCATCCGATATCTCTGCGAGAATAGAATAAATAAATACGCGGTTGTCGTTTTGGATATATGCATAAAAAAATTTATTTATTCTTGATTAGATGGAAAGAAAATTCAGAGTTTAAAAAAAAGGAAAAGATGTAAGTAGAGCGTATGCAAATGCATTTAAAGAAAACAGAACCACATAGAAATGGTTTTCTAAACACAGATAATATTTTATAACACGGTAATTCTTTCAGACCGGTGTGATCATTCGATAAATTATGTCAACCAAAAATAGTAGCGAAATATTTAACTACAAGTTTCTTTTTAACCCTTTAACGCGCAGTGTTCCCGCTCTGGGAACACCAAACTCTGAAGTTTTGACCGTTGCCAGTCACGAAGAATAGATTGGATTTCTATAAAAATAGTTGCGGTTGACATAGCTCCACGATAATCCTTTACTTTTTAACACGTCATTACCCGTACAAAAAATTGTCACTATTATTTTTAACAGCACTGACATCTGCTGAAAAATGGAAGAATGCGAGAACAGCTGGATAGATTGCCCAATGCTGAAGAAAGGGCAGCCGTTGCCATCGCTCGACCAGCAACCACCATCTTGCTGGTAGTTAAGTCGAGCGATGGCAACGGCTGCCCTTTTTTCAGCATTGGGAAAGGGTTGCGCCTCAAAGGGTTAAATAATGTTTACTTCTTTCCGTAGCTATCAATTCATCATCAAAATCAAACACGTGACACACGAGGACCGAAACGTTCATCGCGTGCCACAGATGTAGAGACCCTTTTTTGACGACAGCTGGCTGTGGCACGCGATGAACGTTTCGATCGTCCGCCATCTTGCTGGTAGTTAAGTCGAGCGATGGCAACGGCTGCCCTTTTTTCAGCATTGGGAAAGGGTTGCGCCTCAAAGGGTCAACCGTAAGGGATAGACTCTGAGGGCAACAGCAACAGCAATTATATCCCATCAACCAGACATCAAGTAGCTGGTGTACACACACTTAACTTAAATGAAGACAATGTCTAAGGGTCAGAAGTGTAAAATACATCGTATTGGTGTGCCCCTTCCTGTAAAGAATAAATAATAATCTTAAAAAATCAGCGAATAATTTAATAGCCTCTCCCCTTCCCCCATCAAATGTACGTGGATTTTTCTTTTTGAGAAGTTCTTTAACATTACTCATTACAACATTGCAAGCCATTCCAATGAGTTTTTCGTACATAACTAAACATATTGTAGGACTGTACCAAGTATACACACCATTCAGCAGAGTCACAAGATTCTTCGCTAAGTTGCAGCTGCTTCAATATTTTTCTTTCGTCGTTAATATTGATGTCGATGGCACAAAATACTTGTTTTAAAAAAAATGGCTGATTTTTTCTATGAATGACATTTAAGTTTGTGTATAAATCGATAGTAGGGTTTATAATCGACATTAAGTTTTCGCTACATTTCCATGATTTAAAAAAGTTGAGTTATGTTTGAGAAATTACGGCAGATCGCGCTAATTAAAGGAATTAAATAGACTACAGTGAGAAATTTCGTATGAACTAGTTTATATCCCCCATTATCAGATGGCTCCCCTAGAGATCTATAAAACCAAATACACGATATCCAAACTGAGAGTAAAGAAAATAATGCGTTTCCAAAGAAATGAAACAACTCAACTTAACGTTGAAATCGGTCAATGTTATATACATAATACCTCCCCCCCCCTTCTTTTCATGAATATAACGAAAGCTCATTGTCTACATCCGTTACCCACTTTCGCTACCGGAAACCGCTTTCTTTCAAAACGTTTTCCGAGAGAATTTAAAACAATTGAAAGGTTTATCACCCTTTTATATCAGAGGTTTGGAACTGCGGCATCACTTTTCTCATACTTGCACTCTTGTTACAATGATAATCCTCGCTGACCCGCACCGATGTCCCAATTTTTGCTCAATACCTTGCTCGGAGCAATATTCTGAATAAACAAGCGAGTCATTCCTCCAGTTTAGTATCGTAATTACTGTTTGTTTATGTGCATTGCGCGATTGCACGGAGGCAGTAAATATACTCAGTATGTTTCAGCATCAGGGAACATTACGGAAAGGGCCTGACAAAAGAAAATTTATTGAATCTTTTAAGTCTGCGTTTTCGGCCGTCTTTATAAAACCCTAGTTAGATTTGTATTAGGTCTAGTCCCACGTTTAACCCTTTAACGCGCAGTGTTCCCGCTCTGGGAACACCAAACTTTGCCATTTTGACTGTTGCCAGCCACGAAGAATAGATTTGATTTCTATAAAAATAGTTACGGGTGACATAGCTCCACGGGAATCCTTTACTATTTAGCACGTCATTTCCCGTAAAAAAATTGTCCCGATTATTTTTAACAGCACTGACATCTGCTGAAAAATGAAAGAATGCGAGAACAGCCGGATAGATTGCCCAATACTGAAAAAAGGGCATCCGTTGCCATCGCTCGACTTAACTACCAGCAAGATGGCGGACGATCGAAACGTTAATCGCGTGCCACAGATCTAGAGACCCTTTTTTGACGGCAGCTGGCTGTGCGTGGGCGATCAGAGTTGCCCAATCTTTGTCTATACGGAGCCACTCGAAATTTTAATACAAAACTCGTGAGTCAACATCATATATATAGATATTTAAGGTGGGGGCGATACATTCTATTAATATATATTTAAAATAAATTTTGGGGTGGAAGCACAAATTTAGGCGGGTATTGAGGAGAGGACGTTAAGGGGATGTAAATAAATTCCTGGATGGAATTCCGTAAATAATAATTATAACAATAACAAAAATAAACGCATAAGGAGTAGTCGTAAAATTAGACATCAAAACATTATTTTTTTTACATTCCTCCTTTCTTTTATTCCCCTTTCAAAAGTATAATTCCAAACAGTAATAGGCGAACGAATTCAAGCCTTTGGTTGCTTGAACACTGGCCCATATGTTGGACAAACTTGTTTCAGAACTTAAAACATTATTTTGAAAAACATTTTACTTCTTTTAATTCAACTTTTGATATGTAAATTATAGTAATACATAATTTTCATTTCTGAATGCGATTTAAATGCTACGTTTTCTCACGTAAGATTAAATGAGAGTAGATGAACCGTGGGTCCCTAGGCCAGCAGTTCCCAATCTTTCAACATTACCCCCCCCCAAACAAAGGATAACTTACGATGGTGAGTTATCCTTTGTATTCCACATCACATTCCTCAGCATTCATACAGTTTTTCATTCTTTAACAAATAACACTATGCTTATGCTTAGCTTTCTTGCAATTAAAAATTTTTTGAAAATCTATTTATTTGAATTTAATGTAAAAAAAAGGCATTATTTTCAGGTCCCCGTAATACATATTATGCTATGCTATGAAATTGTTAGATTGTCCATCTTCACAAAATTGCATTTAGCGGAACACTTACAGGGTACATATGGATTATACATTCAAATTATACATTCAAAATTTCTGAAACACGCTTATGTGGCATT
Source organism: Cheiracanthium punctorium (assembly GCA_038373885.1). Classification (NCBI taxonomy): domain Eukaryota; kingdom Metazoa; phylum Arthropoda; class Arachnida; order Araneae; family Cheiracanthiidae; genus Cheiracanthium; species Cheiracanthium punctorium. The sequence goes on along the minus strand of JAWZYV010000979.1, from coordinate 117,554 downwards.
TCGAATTTCAAGATTTAAGTTTTTGACTAATGAAATATTTTTTTCTCCTTTGAGAGGCCGCTTTTGGGGTTTCTTAAATGGTTGGGGGTTAAAAGACTGAACCTACTGAGCCCAGTGAATAATCCGTCCTGTAATGAGATTCAGCGTTTTTCTGTAACTTATGAAGTTTTACTAATCTTAAATAGTGACTCGACTACTAAATGGAATAGCTGTAAAAAATAGATAAATGAATGAAATTTTCTTAAGATTTCTTATTGTTTTCTAAAAATTTAAAATATAACAAAGAAAAATATAAAAAAATATTTTACCAGTTTATTGAAATGTCTATTAGCACAAGGCTGGAGTGTTTACATTATATTAAAGCAATAAAATTTATAATTTGTTAATTAGCTTAAATATCGAACTCTGGATCTGACTGATTGTAAATTATTCGATTTCTGGCGGGCTCGGACCTGCAAAAACTCATATTTCTACAGGCTGTACAGAAAGCTGTTATCCCCTGTATAAACTATTATCCAAGTTTATTTAATTGGAATATTCAATGGATAAAGTTAAAATCTTATAGAACATCTATAACCACGGATGAAGCCTTTGGGTATGATGCCATGTTAATACTTAGACATAGAGATGTGGTTTCTAAATTCGTACCGGGGAGAAAGTGGGGAGGGAGGAGGCTTAGACAGCTTTCTGGCTTCCGCTAAAAATATTTAGCGATTATTGTGTGATAACCTATTCCTACGACATGGGAAAAAATTCATTAATTCCATTTATTTTCCTTTTTTAATTCATACAACTTGTGTAGTTTGCTGGAGTATGCTCATTTTAACTTTACAGCTTTCATCATACCAACACAGAATCTTCTTTATGTAATTGTTTGCTTTTAAAAACAATGTGAACTCTCTATTGACTTGTCAAGTAGGCACATTATTTAAATAAATAAATAAATAAACATGTTTTGTAAAAGTCAATTAGAATATTTTTGAGCATTAAACGTAAACAAACGAAAAACTAATTTTAAAATGAATTACTGTTTAATTTAACGACACGGAAAATGTATTTGCCTCTAATTTTTAGACACAGATATTCTTAAGCTATTTAAATTAATTGAGTTGAACAACTTTGCTTAATGCGAAAGAGCTTTATATTTGAGTTTTAAAAGAAAGATTTGAAACAATAGACTTGGGAACCCTTTCGAAAATATGTTCTGGCGTGGAACCAAAATTCAGCACGACACTATGTAGCTGCAGTTACGAAAACAAACCAAACGTTTTCACTGCTCTTTGAAGCTTCCATTTCGAAATAGTTTGCTAACCGCAAAACAAAGAATCTAATTAAAGAGGATTAATTTTAAGATACACTACCCGATTTTTTTTTCTCCTTTTTAACATTACATTAACTACAAAGGCAGTAAAATCAACTCGAACGGCTCTCTCATACACGCAGGCCCGAAAAAAACTAAAAGTAGGGGAGAGTAGAGAGGGGTAGTAAACAAGCAAACAAAAAAGTAAATAACTTCTAATACTTTAAATGCAAGTTTTGAGTCAGTCTCATTTATTGTAACTAACGAAATTTCTCTTAATACTTCGTAGACATAAGAACATAACTTCCATAAATTGACAATTTAGTGAGGCTTAACAGCAGCAAATTTTTAGGAATAATTTATTAATTCATATGTTGAATAAAGGGAGGGATGGAACACATAAGGAGGAAAAAGGATGAGGAAAATGTAATTTTATCTTCCCACAAGAAACTGCCAATTCCCTCTTTGATAAAGAAGATATTATCGCAGAACTGCATCCACCAAAAACGGTTGGCGGAACTAGTCGTACACAGACACTTTTTTATTTGATTTGGATAATACATTAGATAAATACATGTTATAATATGCAATAAACCTCTGGAACATAAATTTAACACTGTCATTTCTGGTCGCTGTATTTTTTCCCAAATATTTTTGAAAATTCTGCATAAATTTCAACTCTTAAAAACATGTCCCATCCCTCCCTCAGCTAAGGCGGGGATTGGTTTTTCCTTGCTATTTACTTATTTATATAACAAATATTTATGATTACCAGCAAATTTATATATTTGAAATATATTAAAATGTTTGAAGATATTACTTTGAAATTTTCAAAGTTGTACAAGCAGAAAATAATTCGTAAGAAATATTTTTGTTAAAAAGATCCCATCCCTCCCTACTCTCCCCTACTGGAGAATTTCTTTACAAGGAACTCGCGATATAGCTACCCTTTCGTTAAAATGACCGACATTAGGATTCTTTTGAAAATTTTGACAGTTAACGTCTACAGTTGATCACAGGAAGTGCCCACGGAATAACGGCGCCCACGGCAGGAAGCTGCCCCTCGTGTAGGCTTGCCATAACGCAAAACACTAAAAATTATGATGAAAGATTGAAATTTTGTACTTGACTAATTGATGAATGAGATATATTTAAAGAATTATTTTTTTTTCTATGGGGACCATATAAAATATAAACTCTGCATTTATTTAGATTTAATCTCCTGAAATTTTTAATTGGTACTATTAAATTTTGTACCCTTTTTAAGTAACTTGTAATTTATTGTATATGATCAATATTTAAGGAATAAAAACCTTGGTCAGTGGTTTTGGGACATCCTGTATAACAGCAAATACAATAGATATTATAAGATAACGACTACAGTGAACTTATGAAAATTGAAGCAGAATTGTATTCTGGCTTTATATCAATTTAATGAACACCAACTCAAAAGAGATAAATAATAATAAAAAATAAAATAATAATAATAACAAAATGTTTGCCAAGATTTCACAATGTCGTACGATTGACCTTGTTTTTGTTTCTGGTGAAATATCATTGTCTTTGTTTTAAGTCAATTATTAGATAGATATTTGACTGCATAACTATTGAAGCAGTATCTATAATCTTGATCCCATTTTTTCAATAAGCGTAAAATCGGTTTGTATTTATAAATAGCAAATTATAATAGGCAATTTACTTAAGAAAATACATACAGTAAAACTTCTCGGAAGCAACCACCCTCCATTCCACGAAAATTTGGTCATTAAGAAAGGTGGTCGTTCAAAGAAGTATAAACATTTGGTAGCCAAGGGGGGAAATGCTAAAAAAAACGTTCTTTGTTTTGCTATTTATGAAATTACATAATAATATACAAGTAAATACACAAGCATACTTTTCGCAAAATCTCGAAATCTGATCGATTTTTTTTAATTAGATGCTTATAGTTTAAGGTGAGTGACCACCAATCATGAAACCCAATTTCATTTCAATCGCTTCAGTCGTTTTTACGTGATGCTCGAACACAAATTTACGCAGTTTGAAACGATTTTCGCAAAATCTCAAAATCTAATAAAGATTTTTTTTTATTCGACGCCTATGTTTTAAGTTGAGTGACCACCAATCATGAAACCCAATTTCATTTCCATCGCTTCAGTCGTTTTTACGTGATGCTCGAACACAAATTTGTGCAGTTTGAAAGGATTTTCACAAAATCTCAAAATCTAATCAAGATTTTTTCATAATTCGAAGCCTATGTTTTAAGTTGAGTAACCACCTATCATGACACCAAATTTCATATCATTTGCTTCAGTCGTTTGTACGTGATGATTGAACAAAAAAAGCGTAACGGATAGAATGGCAGAACGACAGACAGACAAACTTTTTTTTAAGGGTCGCACCGGATTCCCAGGTGCTTGAAACGGATAGAAATCGCAATATTTTTGAATCCCAAGAAATGTACAGACAAAGGTCTAATTTTGTTTATATAGATTGTCCATTTATGAGTAATGAACTTCGAATTCAGTTTTTATTGTATACTGAAATCGGAAGTACTTGCTTTTCAGAAAACGTGTGGAAACGTTTTGCATTCGAAAGATTTCATTTTGCTGGGAACAGTCCCTATTGTATCAATGCTTCATGCAGGGAAATTATGTCATTTGTGAAAAAAAAAGCAGAGCAATCTCGAAAACTATTTCAAACGGATGGGAATCGCAATTTTCTCTTTAAATCCTGATAACCATGACGCCAATATCACTTGCATTTCCTAATTTTGTCACTCAAATGATAATTTTTTTTTTTTTTACTCTTGGCTATAGAAACAGGCCGAAAATAACGAAATATCTATTACAAAAATTAGAAAATGGGTGAATTTTCAAATTTTTATTCATCAAAATATTTCTTGAATGAATGCATATGAAAAGAAAAAACTACAAAAAGGTTCAATAACAAATATGCGTACAGTTGATAATATTTATGTTACCGTAAAAGTAATAAACTGGTGATTATATATAATAGACGATAATTATGCATAATCACCACTAAATACTGTAAATATGATAAATTTTTGAAAATTTATCAAATTAACCGATTTATTTGCATAATTCCCAACTCGTAATGGTAAATGTTATAGATATGACTGATTATGCCAGTAGAATAGAGTGCAGTTTTTTTTTTTTGTCTGTGTAGTTACTACACAGAGGTATATTTTTTCGTTGGCCACTATGGTGTAAGAGACCACGAATTACAATATTTTATATTTTACAATTAAAAAGTCAATAAATGGTTATTTTAAGTTACATACATTTATTTAGTCTGAACGAAATTGAATAAAGGACTGACAGGTGTTGTGAAATGAAAAAAATACAATTTACATGAACTTGTACAAAGCAGTTGCACATAAAAAAACAAACTGAAGAAGTTAGATATAAAAACAAACTAAGCCCATTTTCAAAAGAGAAAAAAAAAAAACATTTTTTTTCAAAGAACATTAAATGCTATTACTACAAATTACTAAATATTTTAAGTTTACTTATTAAGCATATTAGACTGTTATGACATTTAGAATTACAAAGTTTGCCAGATTTTTTACATTTGCACTTATCAGACTCGCGTTGTCCCTTACAAACACATTGCTGATATCCCTGACCTCCAGAAAGAGATGTCTTTCTAACGCATTCTCGAAGTGATATTGCTAGATCTGGAACATAGTCAATCAAGAGAATTTTTTCTTCACAAATTGTGAATTGATTTCTGGTATACAACTGTGAAAGTTTCCTTGTTTCGTTCCTAACTGATAAAGCTCTTCATTTTAAACTTCTAATATCACCTCTAATAAATATCGGGGATCACTTCTTGCTCTGCTAACGTCTGGGATTCGTTGTTTCACAGTGTCACCAACTTTACCAGTAGGAAATTTAAGATTTGAAACCTTCAACATTTTCTTTGCTTGTAATTTTAAATCTTTTTTAGCACTCATTCTATTTTTTCTTACTTGCTCTTGCCTGCATAAAATATCTGTCTGTATTAGAGCGACCGCTGCTTCATTCTCTTTCTGAGTCGTAAAGTTAACATCAGATGGAGGTTCATTTTGAGATAGATCGTTGTTGTCCATATTAGAAACATTTTCTATTTCGCTATTGGTGTTTTCGTAAGCATTATTAACTGTCTCGATTAATGCCTGAAGCTCTTCTTCAGTTCTAAGATATTCTATAGAGTCATTAGGGAAAGAAAACGGTTTCAAACCAAATTTTGCAGGCGTCCCAAGCATTGCTTCATCAGGAGAACACTTAATGCCTTCATGAAATGCTCTATTTTTCATAAGTTGCACGAAACGTAATCCTTATGACCATTTACTGGTGTAATTGCTTTCCAGCCAAGAACTTAGTATATTTTCAATATCCTAGTTTGCACGTTCAACCGAACCTTGAGTCTGGCTGTGCCTAGATTTTCCGTGCACAATTTTCAGATCCGGCCACATTGCTCAAGCTTCTTCTGCGATTTTGTTACTAAATTCACGACCGTTGTCACTTTGCAGTACATTTGCCCAAATATAGTAAAAATATCAATTGAATAGGTGATATACAACCTCTTCTGCACACGTTTGCGTTTTAGGGCACGCGACTGTACGAACTTCGTCAAGTAGTCTTGATAGACAAGCATAAACTTAAAGTCATTATTTGGTTACGACCGCATGTCAATTAGGTCCACCTGGCGTCTTGAGTTCATCAACAAGTCCTTTCCTAGGTACCTTGTTTCTTTTCTTTGTTTTTTTTTAAATTTTCACACAAATTTAAGTAAATCATGACTTCTTCGGTAGTAATGTTTTTGTACTTTTTTTGAAGTTATTTTAACATCCTTGTTTCTACCACCATGGCCTATTGATAAGTGCACCTAATTAATTATGGTAAAAAGTTCTTCAAAGTACACGTAAAATCTAACATTGGAGCTGTCTTTACTTACGGAAAGATAAGTATTTCAACGTTTCCTACTTTCATTACATCGTATGTTTTTAGTCTTGATAATCTTCCGGTTTTTTCCCACTAATTTTGTTTTTACTATTATTCACTTTTTAAACAAATTATCATATCTTTCTTTCGTCAGAAAACCACTGTTTGCCTTCTTAGTCTCCATAATATTAATTAATTTGGAATTAAAACGCTCAAGCATACCAGATATTATTCAATATTTGATAAAATACGAGAGGTAGCTAGAAAACGCCTAGATGCAACGAAATAAGACAGCTACTGAAATCACGTGTTTTTCACTTATTGATAGAAGCCAATCAGTTATGCAAACTGAACGAATTTTCGTAGAGTTAAGGACTTTTATCACATTTACCATTACGAGTTGGGGATTATGCAAACAAACCGGTTAATTTGATAAATTTCCAAAAATATATCATATTTACCAAATTTAGTGGTGATTATGCATAATCACCCGTTATTATATATAATCACCGGATTAATCACATTTACCGTGAAATTTACACTGCATGATGAGTGAACTAATAATAGGGACAAAAACCCTTATCAGAGTTAGTGAGAGACAACTACATCTTAATGACTTTGTTTTACTTCGAACAAAATTAACACTCCGTATTCGGGGAAAAAATAACTTTGTAAAAAACAGGCATGACGGTAATAAAACCTAAACGCACATTTTAAGAAGTATTTGTTGGAGGTGAAAAGAAAACTTCGTAACTTCTTCAAACGTAAGTTAGTTTTTTTTATTATTTATTATTGTGTGTGTTTCAGTACAAATTTATTTATCACTAGCCGCCTCCGGCGACTAGCTGGTTCGCCATCTTAATAAATCCTGTTCCTCAGCGTCTTCCTTGGCACTGAAATCTATCAGATTCTGAATGGAATTTAAAATTAAGATGGTTAAAAACAGGAGTGTCCCTAGGGTAAGTGGCGCCCCCTGCTAATATAAAAAATACGCCCCCATTTATGCTCTACTTAGTTTTTGTGTTCGAGATGACGCCCCTTCGAAGCCGGCTCCCAGATGCGATGCTTACAGTTTCGGACCGTCCCTGGTTGCAAAAATAAAATGGTTAAATAATAAAAACCTACAAAAAGGAGAAAATTATTTTCGTCCTATATTAATTCTGAAGAGCTTCTGGATATATTGGCCTTTTAAAAAAATGGAAAGGGAAAAAACTAAGAAAATCTGAAACACTTTCAGATTTTAAATACGCACTAAAGTGCTATGTATTAAAAGCGTATTATAATCCATGGGTCTTCCCTATTTTCTTTCCTTATTCCATTAAGTTGGAAAGTATATCACTATTGATGAGTGTGATTAAACACAATTAAAATTGATATTTCTAACAATTTTCTTTCTGGATGTAATGCATTAGAAATAGATGGGGAAAAGCTGCGTAGAAAAATGTACAATTCGAACTGAAATAAAGTTTAAAAACTCATTCGGGTGTTGTATTCATAATTCAAGTAGCAAAAGCAGACGATAAATAGCGCTTGGCGCTAGAATCACATCTTCTCAAAATCGCACATAAACCCTTTTATTTTTTGCCAAATTAAAAAGGTGCACATTTATTTTCGGAAAATTTCCAAATTCTATTTTTCTTTTGAGTATAAATCATTTCATTCCTGCTCTGATTTCACATGCACACGATATTTTAATTAAGAAATAACCTTACAAATAATCCAAACAAAAAAAAATCGTTATTCTTTTATTTTTACTTCAAGAGTGAATAATTTAATAAACTTGCCAAACATGGCAACCTAGATATGCTCAAACCTCGCTCTTTCCACTGCGGGGTTACAATTGCGAAATGGCGAGAACAAAAATGATCCTTTTGCGACACGTTTTTTATCGATATCTCCTAAAATAATTCGAATTTTGAAAAAATCGCTTCGAGGTGTGTCGGGACCCGTCCTGCATTTTTAATGTGTTATTGAGATGAGCAACAATATGCATGCTTCTTAATCAACATATTTTGTACGAACTTAGCTTTTTAGTTTCCATTTAGGATAGGAGAAATATCCTACTCGGAGTATAAAATATCTATGATTGTAAGAAGCAAAGGAAACATTATTTAACTTTAATATTAAGTTTGTATCATAAGAAAAGTGATAAGGCTGTAATGCAATTTCATTTTTTTTAAGAACGAAAATGAGTTCGTTCGTCAGATAAAATCTGAGCAATTTACTGTCGCTATAAATTCTCCTTTCTTCGCCATCTGTTCGCGTGAAACATGATTTTTTGTATCATTCTTTTTTTCTCGGGGAACTGCCGCTGTTAATGTGAAAAAGTTCTAGAAGCCACAGGACCCAAATTTAATTCAGAAATGTTTTTAAAACCGTTTGAAACTTTACTCTAAATGTGTTCAACATCTGGCTGTTCGAAACATTACACTATTTTTCAGTAGATTTTTTTTTTTTTTAACCTTCGCTTATGTTTATTTATAGCAACTTAAATGACAATGCACAAATAAATAAAGAACTACAATCTGAACAAGCCCTTGATTTATAATTAAATAGCAAGAATAACTTGTATATTTATTTAATTTTTTAAAGTTGTGTCACATATGCTTTCCTTTTCTTTTTTATTTTTTTCCGTAGTGAAATATTATTATTCCTGTGTATAAGCAAAAGGGAGGTTTCAAATAAAGTCTATTACCTTTGCCCGATTGTAATACTAAATCTCCTTTAATTCACTAAAATAGTAACTATATCAAGACAAATCTGTAAGGAAATAAATTTTACAATTATAAAAAATGAAGTTATACTGAAAATTATTGTTAAAAATTTCCTACGAGGAGTTTTGATGATGACGTGAACTACTTTCACTGGAACTCGTGAATACTCATATCCAATGAATTTGAAACCGAAAACCCAATTTACTATGTTTACAGGACCGCCGAGAGGGGAGCGACAGAAAGACAATGGCCCCCTGGACCCGGGCTTTGAGGGGTGGGGGCTAGGCGGAATTTGATGGAAATTTTACCATGTGTAAGGTTTTGCATTTGTGGCCGATCATAAATTTATTGTGGAATACTAATTGTACAAGTTTGAAAAAATTATAAAATTATAAAGAGAAAAAAACTGAAGGGTTTTATTTTTTATTTATTTTTTGTTTTTTGGAGGGGAGATGGGAGGCATCTCAAACCTGTTCTGGTGCCCGAAAATCCTGTTGTTGGTCCTGAGATGCAATCTGGAACACCGCGGACATTTATTAGCCAGTCTCACAAGAAAAAGGAAAACAATCATGAGAAAAACATACGTCAGTCTGTAGGAAAATCTTGGATTTTTGAAAATCGAGGTTCCACAGCATTTTGAAGCATAACGATTTAAAAAGTTTTACTTCCATATGACTAACCGCCCTCGATAAAGACGGAAGACAATGCTATTTTTCCTTCTTTTTTTTTTTTTTTTTTTTTTTTTTTTTCTTTCCTTCTTCCTCTTTGGGTAACTTTTCAGGAATACAGTATTCTTATACAAAAGTAATAAACTATAAAATTCGTTAACATAAACATCTTTTTCGCGTTTAAAACATCATTAAGAACTATTCTCACAAACAAGAAAACCGTAGAACTAAAGAATTAAAGGTATGTTTTTTTTTTTTTTTTTTTTTTTTTTTTTCCGGCCATCGTGGCTCATAAGAAAGACTACGTTGCGTATACAAAAAACAAATAAAACACAAAAATGAAAGAAAAACAAATATAAAATGCAACATAGAACATGGCATGATAAAATCGACACCAAGAAAGCGCAACGGTAAGAGTCTTCTGCTACAGCCTAGTACGCTCCTACAGCACTTAGACTCCAATGTTAGAATTACAAAGGGAAAAAGCTTGTTCTCTTAGACAATCTTTCACATACCCACAGCCGTCCCTTTATCAATGTTAGAGACAAGAAACACTGTTTCTCCGAACGGAAGTAACGCCCAATCATCCACCCTGTAAAAATCATTAATATTCTAGAATGCTCAATAGATGTAAGAGGGTGTAAACCGAAATCTCTCCCGAAGTTCAGCATGAAGACAAAGCGTAGGCTAATGCAATTAGGAGGATGACTCTTTTCGTCTGGATGCACAGCTAGGTGTCAAATGACCGAAAGCCTATTTTATTTACCCTGCGGCAAGAAAATCTTCTTTACAGGTTATAGTGGAATCTCTTTGTTTTGCTAATCTCAAAACTTTCTTCAAAACGAAATACTTTCACCTCGCGAGATATAGAAGATACTGCAATAAAAATAACTTTTTAGTCATGGGCTTAGCTTTCTCATGGGAGAGGAGGGCCATTCTTACCATAAAATTTGATAGACAGTAAATTTTACTATAAATATCTGGTAAACATTTTCATTAGCGCAAAATAAATTTTAAGTCTTTACTGTAAATTGTGTTTTTTACACATTGATTTATAATATTTATAAAAAGTTTATTTAAGGTATTAAAAAGGTTATTTAAATTTTCAAAATTTATATCAAATTAAAATTTTTTTTTTTACCGTATACTGTTTTGAGCGATGGCTTCAAAAGGTAAATATTTGGCTATAATTAGCGTTTGTGCATAGTCTAATGGCGGGGTGATCTAGACGCCCTGATCTCCCCTTATATACTTTTCGTGAGTTAATAGAGCAAGGAAACATGATCATTTTCTAAAGATTAGACATTGCTTTAAGGGGGGCGGGGGAAGACATTATTTATATTTTTATTTTCATGAGGAAATGACAAGTGCATATGGACAGTTTCATAAAAAGTAACATCAAAATGTCAACATGTAATATTTTAAGATAATACATCTATTACAAATAAAAATATTATTTGAAAATATTTCCTCTCAATCTTAGCAAATAATAACTGGAGGTACATTTCGGCAAGAATTTCGAATGTAAATCTATACCGGTATGCATTAATTACTATTTTTTTCTTAAATTCCCAAAGAGGTGGTAGCACGGTTTAATTCTTACACATGAATGGGCAACGTAAATTGAAAAAAAAAATGTTCAAAATAAGATAGAAAAAAAGACTATGTAAAAAAAAAAAAATTCGTTAATTTTCGAAACGTTACGCTAGCATTTTCATACGACCCAAACAACAACAAAAACTCGAGAAAAAAATTTTTAGTAAGTAAAATGTGCCATAATATGCACTAGTGAGATGAAGAACAAAATTAGAAATATATATTCTAAAAAGTTTCAAAGATATGAAGATAACTATATGGTGACTTAAACCACTTTTCAACAGTTCTCGAAAGGAAAAACCTCACGTCGGATGATCGCGTTTCAAGGGTCATATAGAAATTACGAAAGAAATTGTTTTTTCACTTTGCGTATCAATAAATGTTTACATTCAATTTCATCTATAACCCCTGATCATATTTCTTATATCTTTGAGACGTTTTATGATATACGGATGAAAATTTACCTAATAAGTGTAAGGGGCACATTTTGCTAATTGGAAATTTTTCCGCAACAGGGTTCGTATACAAATTTAGTTTTTTAAGTGAAACTTTTTGAAACTAGTGGAATTTTTTTTTTTTAACCTAGCCTTTCCTACCTTGTTTTTGAACATTTTTTTCAATTTTCCTTATCCACTTATCTCTAAGATAAAGAATTAAAGTGCAGACTTAAAGCGTAGTAAAGAATTAAAGCAGGTTACCACCTTTTCGGGACATCCTGTATTTTACTTTTATTACAAGTAAGCTGATAGAAAGTTCAGCTGCAAACTTTTATATGGAATAAAGTGATAGAAACGTATAAGCCTATATTTTAAAACGATGAAATTTTTATTTTCAAAAATACTGCACATAACAATAAAAATCCGCATTACACTACCGATAAAAACAGCAGACATTTGCATTTGGCTGGAATAATGTTGACGGTTAAATTGTGCAGCAGAAAATCGATTGCACGTTTTCACAGAAATGAAAATGTATATAATGATCATGCAATTCGTTTGGGATGCTAGTCGGTTTTTTTTTTTTTTGTGTGTGTGTAAATAGGGTTGCCACCGGTCAAGGTAAATCTGCAAAAAAAGTGGAAATAGTCATGGAATTTTACTCTAACAAAAAAGCCAGAGAAATTTTCAAATGTTGGCTGAAACCTGAAAAATCTAGAAATGTGATCTGGAAAAGTATATGGAATCTACATTTATAAATAAATTTTACGATTGCTTTACAATATGTTTCAAACGCTCCAAAATAACTCTTGACATAGGTGCTCAACAGTGGCGGATAGATTTTATTTTTTTTTTTTGGAGGGGGGGGAGGGGGGTTGAAGGTTTTTTTTTTTTTTTTAGTTTTATTTAATTTAACAAAACGTTCAATATAGCTAAATGTTACCCTCCAACGCAATGTTTTTCTTTTATTTAACTAGGACCACTCAAATATTTTTATTCAGGTTAAATAATCATGAACATTTTATTAAGTTAAATTCTGTATTTAGGTTAAATAAGCTCTTTTTTTTTAAACTAAGCCCTCCTAAAAAACTTTCTGTATCTACCACTGTAGCGTACCTATATCAAGTGTCATAATTTAGAACATTCCAGACTTACAATCAGAAATGTGATCTGGAAAATTAGCTGCTAATAAATAAAAAAATATTTACAAACAGATAATTTTCTGGATCACATTTCAAGATTTTCTTGGCTTTTAGCTAAATTTTGTAAATTTTCCTGACTTTTTCTGTTAACATTTCCTCCCTATTCCAAGTATTCCAGTTTTCTGTAATCGGTAGTAATCCTGTACACGTCAAAAAATTTCCCAACATCCCGAATTAAATCGCGTTATCAGTATTTGGTACCCGCATATCCATGAAAACATTCAGTGGGTTTTTCGGCGCACAATTTAACTGTCAACATTATTACTGCCAAATGGAAATGTCAACTTTATTCTGGCAGCATTGTATTTTCAAATGTAAACAAATAACTTCATAGCTATAATTTCTTGAATTTCTTCCTGATGCAAGCTAAGACAGTGCAAAAATTGATAATATAAACAATTGACCAGGATAAGAAGCCTTTTATATATCTTTTGTGTATTCATGTATACTGAAGTGATTATTTGCACAAGAACAAGATGAAAACATTAACAAACACGATATTAGTTCATGATCAGACTTAGTAACATAAACGCAAACTCTGAAGCAACCATTTCAAACATGGCTTATTCTTTTGGAAAAAATTATCTTTCAGATTAAAAAAGAAAAAAATGTTATTAATAATGAATGAGACGAAATTTCAGAATGTGCAACATCTTTTTTAAAATCTTTTGTTAAATAATTGTTTAATCTTTTTTAAATGTAGAATTAAATATACCGTTAATGACTATGATAAAACTGTAAAAATATATAAATATATATTTTTTTACTTGTGCACACGAATTTAAAAAAAAAAAATGCAGATCTGAATTCGTGCTTTTCTTCCCCGAAGCGCGAGGGAGCAACTGGTATTTTAGAACTGCAGAATTCTAATTTTTTTACCAACCAATCGTACTTTTACAACCCGGACAAAGAAACAGGCACAATAAAGTAGTAAATAATTTCAAACTATGTTCAATAATGAGTAACCTGATCATTTTACCCATATTTTTTGGGGTATTACAACAAAGACTACATTAATCATTGTTAAGACATCTGAGAAGCAAACCCAGGCAATTAAGTGTCTCATCTCTTTGAATGTGTGCGAAATGTTTGCGGTTGGCTCATAATACACTGGGCCAGTGTTTCCCAACCACTGGCTAGCAAGATTTTACTACCAGTCCACGTGCATTAACTTTATTTTTTAAATGTGCAGCAGAAAATGTCGTGCTAACTAAAAATTATAAAAATTTTTATAAAACTTGATTTAATAAACAAAATGCATGTTTATATAATATTTGTTATCTTTGCCTGACGCTGGTCCTCGAAATATTTTACCTGTTTTTGTCGGTCCAAGAAAGTAGAAAGCTCGGCAAAATCTGCACTAGGCTCCTATCACAAGCAACGCCCCTGAATTCAATCCTTTCTCTCAATGCAGCACGTTTTGGTTTCTCGAGTGAGTTCGGTTTGTTGACGATCCGTAAGAAATTGTTTAAGAGTTGAATGAATATACTATAAGACCGACAGCACATTTTTGTTGTTTTCTTTTTCTCATCATACGTGCCACGGCGCCCTTTTATTTTGGGAAATCGGGTGCAAGGTGCATCAGTTTTTGCTCCCTATTTCTGGATCGTGCTTGGCACTCTTTTGTCTGGAGGAGAGAAAGGAGTAGGTGGCTTGCTTAGGGATTCACTAACGCTGCATCTTTTACCCGGTGCAGAAAATTTTTGTTCAGTTCGCGGCACGCGACTTACTAAAAGAGAATAAACCGTGAACGATCTTCAAACGCATTTATTCCTTTTTAACATTATCTAACAAAATTGAAAATGGGTGTGTCTGTCGAACTGTTCTTTAACTGGCGTAGATATGAATCGGTTGCTGAAAATATTCTATGGATGTGGATGTTGTGTATGGCATTAATAGTTATTTTACAGGGACGCGAAAGTGTTTCGATATATAAAGGTCTACACGCAAGTCAAGTGCATTTCAAGAACGTTCAAGTTTAAGTGCATTTCAAGAACGTTCATGCATTTAAAGTAAAACAAAATTTATACATATAATGGTGAAAAAAGTGTGTGCAGAAGGGTGGCAATCGAACTATCCTTTTCAAGACATTCCAAGTCAGAGTACACGAAATCCAACAGACGTTATTTTTGCAAATTCCCTGATAGTTATATCACACTGAGTTAACTTTTCTTACAAATTACGAAATAATCAGAATTGCAAGAAACTGTTTTTCCCAGATAAACATACGATATTAGCAAAGCTTTTAACCTTCCAGGAACAACTTGAGGAGTATCTGTAGTCATTTTGAGGAGCATTTTGCTTTTGTTTTGCGGAGCAATTCAATAATGCGAGTAAAAATCACTAAAAAGCTGTAACCTGTCTCATACAGTGTTTATAATTATAATTTAACCTAAACGTAAGTATATAGTTATATTTTACAAATAATTCAACATTAATAAAACTTAAAACACACTTTATTGACAGGTTTAATTTTCCAACCGACGTAACAGAAAATTCTTAAAATCACTGGACTTACTGATTTTACATCTTTTTTTAAAACTAATGTTTTCTGCAAGTATTAAACTTGAAAGTACTTGTTTAGAGAAAGAAGGCAGAAAATGTAGAGCAAAATAACTTTTTTGCAGAGTAACTTCGCGAAATGCAGTGCTATTAGCAGCCGTGGATTAATGATTGTTAAATTAATATTAAAGAAAAAGTAAAATGTTCTAACTGACACTATAAAATACGAAAGAAAAGTAAATCCTAGAAAAATAATGGAAGATTTTAAAATTTGAAAAATATCTCAAAATACCACAAAAAGAAAAATAAACTACTGAAAATACTCATGTTAGACAACTAAGAACTTCGTAAACATAAATATATGAGTCAAGAGATACAAAAGACCCTCTTTTATAAATTACAGTTTAAGACATCATCTGTTCAGTTCCAGGTTTTTTTTTTTAATCGTTTTTACTACATTTCCTAATTTTTCTCCTCGTATTTCCAGAAACTGTAAATTCCTTGTTCACAGATAATTCCAGGTCGATGACCATCCTGGTTAGTAAAAGAGCTCTTTTACTGAAATAAATAAAAGAACCTGCATATATTTAGATTCACAAAGCACTTAATTAAAAAAAATCTTTAGCATAGTATTTGCTATAGTACTACAAATTGTACAACTGCAATGTCTATTTGCTAAGATGTTTAAAAAATATTTTTAAAAAAATCATACTGTACAGACTTCTCAATTTATAAGAATCACGGAGCGTAAAATGAACACCTATAAAAACGTAGACAAACCGAGAAAATATTTGTGAAAAAATAATGACAAACGCAATTTGACCAATGCGAAAATTAGCATTAGTTTTTTCTTATCATTTTACCAGTAAGTCATTTATTAGATATCATGACCTTCACCATATTAAATTTATTTTATCTCAAATTTTGATAGTATTTATTTTGACCTAGCATGCGGGGTACTGTGAACATCTTTTACGGAGAACATTTACATTCCGTAGTCATTTCGCCGTACAACAGTATTCAAGGTACGCAGACTACTATATATCTTCACTATTACAAGCTTGTGTCAGAGTTGATTTTTGTTCGTAGGACAGAGGTTAAAGCTGTTATTTAACTGGTTTCACAAATTAAAAAGTATGCGTTGTCATTCAATATTAAATCAATAAACGGAAAAATAAAACACATCGTCTTGAATGGCAATGAGCTTTCATTTCTCTAGCTAAATATTAATTTATGTAGGTTAAAATTTTATTACTTAAAAATAAATTATTAGTTTAATAATTTAAATACACAGCAATTTGAAAACACTAGAGTGAAATTTAAAGCTTAAAAAATCATGGTGCTGATTTAATTAGATACATCACACTCGAGAGTTGTGAGTTTTCCTTAAGTCGACCTTAAAACAAATCAAGCGTTGAAAGAAAACAGAAAAAAAAGAAACTTTATTATGAAACTTAAATTATTGTCGGCATTTTGCTCTTAGTTAAAACGACGTTATCCTATTTTTTACCACCACAATTTAATAGTTCTTTTAGTGCTTCTTGTACACAACCATCAACAACTTTCCTATAAAGAAGGTGAAAATAAAAACATTCATCGAAGAGGGTAAATTATTCCCTCTTTTATTAATATTTTATCAAATAAAACAATGTCTAAATTAATAAAATTAGAAATTAAAAATTCCAACTTGTGTTTAAATAATAATTTATTTAATTTTCATATAAGGAGAATGAGGGTACACTCAAACTAAATATAATATACTATAAGCTTGATATACACTTTCATTTGTAAGGATTTAGAAAACAGTTTACTTTTTGGCATGTAAAGAAACTAATTTATAAATTTTATAATGAGCTACATATAAATAATTAGTTTTTGCATACCTTAAATATTTTATAACAAAATGTTAATGTAATAAGTTAAGTTAAAGGATATGTTTGTCATTTTAAGAAAAGTACATAAATATAAATTCACATGTAAATATGACGTTAGTTTTATCAAATCAAAATACTTTTAATTAAATGGGTAAGGATAGAATCTGAATAAAAGTTAAAGGGATGTAAAATATCCATATTCGTGAAGTCATGAATAATTAAGTAAAATACTTTTTTAAGTTTTTCAAAATAAAATATAAGTACGTACATAAAATTGCATCTTATCATCAGTTTCTATCATTTAAATGTACTTAAAAATAAATTACAAATATAGAATATTAAATTGCATTTTTAAGAATAGCGCAATTTCAGGAGGTATTTCACACAATGGTTAGAACAGGATTTAAACCAGTGTTTTCCAAGTACTGCTTAGTGGTATATCGAATGTATTTCAAAAAATTCAGCAGCAAATGCAATTATAATTAAAAATTATACTTGGTTTCATAAATAAAATGCATGTTTATATAATATTTATTATTTTTAGCTGACGGTGGTCAGCGAAATGTTTTTTCATATGTTTGCTGGTCAGCAGAAGTAAAAAAGTTGGGTGACACTGATTTAAAACATCATGTATCAAAAACTAGTCATTTATTGTTGGAATTCAATACGTCCGATTGCTAGAGTGATTTGTTAAGTTTCTTTAAATATATCAGAATACGCAACTGTTTTTATTATATTTTGCATTTTTAAAATATTAGTTCAAACAAGGAATATAAAGTGAAATACGCTTAACATGAAATGATACAGTGGTCCGGATAGTATACTATGCAATTTATTATGAATTTTTTAATCCGAAAAAATTTTCGGCTTTTTCAGTTTCGTGTTAAACGTTTTTCACTGTATACATATGAAGTTGAAATGCTGTTCTCTAAAACCAGATTGAAATGGGGGGTAGATTCAAAACAGACCTTTCACAAATTTAATTTCAGAAATGGGATCACAAAATTCAGTTTTACCAAAACGGCCGTTTTACATAATAACTGTTGTACTATCACCAATATTTACCCATTTATCATCATTATTATTATTCAGCTATGTTGAGTGAAACTGCTTTTTTGAGCAAGAAAAATGAAAAAATTGGACAATTTTCACGAAAATAAGATGAAATTCGCAAAAATATTACCCTAGGAAAAAATCTGGGCTGACCCTTTAACAATAACAACATATAGCTATAGTACTATGAATAAATACAGAAATTAATTGTTAGTCAAATATTTCCACTAGCTACTGAAATATATACCTATACTTCCTTTCCTAAAAAATACTCGGGAAGAATAATTGCAAGGACAGTCTTATGTGAAGATACATGAAAATTAAAAAAACATACCAAAGGTGTAAATTTAAAATTTAGTTGAATTTAAAATTAGTCAAAAAACAAAATAATATATTCTTTGTAATATATTTAATTAAAAAAATTAATTAATTGAGAGTTGTTTTTCTTTTTCTTTTTTTGGGGGTGGGAGTGGGGGGTACATTTCATTTATATATTTATTTTTGAAATATTACTGTGAATGGCAATAGATTATCAATGTGTAAATAAGCTAAAAGCAATTAAGGCAATTAATTAATAGCTTTATTCTAAATAAGATTAAACAAAAACTATAATGTTCATTATATCTTAACTCGAACAAAGTGAGAGAAAAAAGTGTCACATCTCCAGTAAGGTGAATCATAGGATTGCAGGATTGCACACACAATCCCTAGCAGTTATATTCATCCCAAGGTAATGCCAAATCCTTTTGCCGCCATTTTGTTTCTTTCTGTACGCCGGAAAATCAAATTGGAAGTTGTTTTATAACCCTGATACTGAAAAATTATGCAAACACGTTACTGATACAAAAAAGTCATAATCTGTTAGTATCATACATATGCAAAAAACACGGGGAATATGTTTAAAAAACATCATTCATTGCGGCTAAATAATTATTGCAACTTTTTTTTCTTTTCTTTCATGTAATATTTGTTACTTAAAACGTAATTTGATTTCAAATTACAGAAAAGTTTTAAAAATAATATTTTATGTCATTATCCAGATTAATATTGTAAGGTGTTCGATCTGACATGTACTTGGAACTATGTAATTAATATGATAAGCTAATAGTTTAAAATTTTTAATGTGATATTTTAAAATTAATTAACGCATGAAAAGTTGAAAACATATTAAGAAACAAAAATTTGTTTAAATATATTTTAGAACGCATTAAGGCATACTCGTTAGTAGTCACGATTTCATTTTTTAAGGTTTTATTTAGTAAATCTTTACATTTTTACCTTGATCATTTGAAAAAAAAAAAAGATTAAAGCAAAAGTTTAAGTGAGCACATTTTACCAGTTTACAAATTAACCAATTCAGTTGCCTATAAACGAATGATTATGCACAAAATGTGCTTTCAATGAAAAAAAAAAAAAAATCAATTAATCAATTTATAGTACGCGTGGTGCTCACAAAATTCACTCCTTAGTTCAAAAGACTCATGAAGAAAATATTCGCTTCTGGGATCCCCGCCTATTTTCTTCTGTATTGAGAAAATGGGCGTTTGTAACGTTTGTAAAATCGCACACCGCTGTTGACGAGCAAACAAAAACTGCGTGCCATACGATTGATTTTCCGGTTTCGTTATTTGGGTTTCGATTTCAGATCTGTCTTAACGGCGGATGCAAACCACCAAGCACAATTTCTGTCACGCCTCCATGTTTATTTCAGCTATGTTTTACATCGAGAAAAGTATTTATTTATCCATTTTTTGTCCTCATACACTATCGATTTTTTTTTAAATTCTCTATTTTTTTTCCCTCAGCAGATGATTTTGCACATTGTGTCGATAAACAGTTAAGGGAAGAAAAAAACTGCTACATTCTAGGAAATATAATTTATATTTTTTCTGTGGGAAAAAAAATAATAAATTCTTCATGGAATAAGTTTTCTTTTTGTTATTATGATGCACATAACATTGTAAATATAACAAAATCCTCAACGCATGTCCACTGAAATGTCGCCGCTAGTACGCAGGTGCATTAAAATAAAATTATCATGCATATTACATGAAAGTAGGGGCTATCCAAACTGATATAAAAAATATTATTTAGACAGCCTGAAACAGTGTCCGAAAAAATTAGCTAAATATGCTTCTGTAAGGCAGAGAAGAATGTCGATCAATAAAATGTTGATCATGTTATTCTGTTGATATTTCACTACTTCGACCAATCAAATGCCATAGATAAAAATACAATACAAAAGATTAGATTCTTCTTTAGTGGAAATTCATTTCATTAGAAAAATAAAAAATAAATAAGCAAATCGAACACACTAAGAGAGAGCGAGAAACAGAGAGAGAGAGATGCCTTCGGATCATCATAACATACTCCACTAAACACTTGCTGGAAACGAATAATGGCCACTCACCTTGTTTACCGCTAATCCCTTTCGAACGGAAATTTCCATATCTTAAATTTTGAACACCGCAACTCCAAAAGACGTGGAATATTCCTTTTAATTAATGTTCCCACAAGGCAAGAGACTGCACCCAGATACAGACGCAGGCCGCCATCTTAGACGACTGCAACCAAAACTGCAGCGCGACCGCACGACAGAAAACACCGCAAGTCAGAGAGAGGAGGGCGCCATCTATTGATTTCATAAAGAGACAACTGCCAGAAGGTTCATTCGAAAGATAAATTATAAATATCTAAAAAACAAACTCAAGAGTTACTCAAAAAGTTCGCTGTGTAAAAATAAATAAATAAATAAATCATGCGATATGAATCGAAATCTTTAATTTAAAAATCTTAAGAAAATTTCATTCCGAATTCTTAGGAGTGCATAATTTTAATGTAGTTATTAAAACTAAAACCATTACTAGACATTACGAAGTATTTGTACAGAACAGAACTGGAGCATGGGCACCGGCAGCATAGGGTTTGATTGTTTGTGTTTTAAGGCAAACCTTCACGCGGGGTATCTGCCTAGGATGAGGGGTGCCTTGATAGGAGGACTTTCTAAGGGGTTCTAACGCGTATTCACGTTACATCTAGAGAAAACCTACCAAAACTCCAGACCGTTAGATCGACAGCCGCGCGATGGGACCCGAACCCGGGACCTTCACACCTCGGCCGTCTACCAAGGGGGGCACTTCCCTCCTGTATTTTTGTATGCAGTGTTTTCCCTTGCTTTTTTGTTCTTTTCAACATGGTAACCATACTTTTAAGTAGCCTTTGCCCCCACCCCCTGGGAAATATTCTGGCGACGCCCATGAACTGGGGCAAAAGTTAATCTTTCAATTTTTCGTTAAAGAAAAGTGAACAACAACAACAAAAAAAAAGAACCTGAAAATTTAATAAGTGAAATTAAAGTATATGTTGCGCTAGCTAGAAACTTCGTTCTATTCGAAATGTCGTCACATTTAGAAATCTAGACACAGGATCGGGGTGGCACAGGCATTGCCCTATCACCGACAGGGCAAACGGGGCAACTGCCCAGGACCCACAGATTTTAGGGGACCCAAAAATCTTTTAATTTCCACTTTTAAAATTTTACAATAAAATTGCAAATGAGAAAAACATTCTCAAAAGTTATATTATTTTTTTACAATGTATGGACAATGAAACTATTTCAAATTTAGATTTTTGAAAACTACAGTTTTCATTAATCAGGAACATTTTTAATTTTTTAAAATACTCGATAGTTTATATAACATTTCAACGTGACTATCCACTGACATTATATACATATTCGTCTATTTATTTCAGACTAAGAATAAAATTTAATTGAAGGGAAAAATTAAAAGATATTTGAAACTTTTCCAAATATACCAACTGCAATTGCTTTTTATGAGTAAGGGAGGTTATCGCGTGGACACGGGCTCGAATTTTTTTTATTTCATCCAGCTCTTACAGTTTCCTTGATCGGACTCTGGGGAACAGGGAGAACGTGCCTCCCCCTCTCCCTCCCTCCAATTTTATCTCAAAATCTCATAATTTTCAACATTTGTATGGTAATTCAATAGAAAATTCCCTTTCCTGCTCGTGCATTCAATATCCCCCCCCCCCAAAAAAAAAAAAAAATCTTTTATGTACATTTCAAAATATTTTTAGTTACGCTACGCCTAGAACACGGGCGTATATAAGGAGGGGTTTAGGAGAGGTTAAAGAGGGATTAGGGTTTAGGTTGGGTGTCTGGATACCCCCCCCCTTAGTTTACGCACAAACACTAATCATAGCTAAATATTCACCTTTTACCATCGCTCAAAATGGTATACGGTAAAAAAAAAAAAAAAAAAAAAATTAAATTTTATATAAATTTTTAAAAAACTTTTTAGATTCTATGAATTTTGTAAATAAATATAATTCTGTACGTGACACAAACACAATTTATTGTAAAGAATTAAAAAATTTTTGGTGCTATATTGAAACTTTTTATCAGATATTTATTGTAAAATTTACTGTCAATCAAATTTTATAGTAAGAATAGATCCTCCCTCCTAGCTGGACCCCCTCCCACGATAAAGCAATAGCCTATGCCCGTTGCCTTGCCTATGAAAATAATAGTAATAATAAAAAGATTAGTCCCAGGGAAGTTTTATTTAAAACAGTATACTAACATATTTAAAGCTCGTAAGAATACTTAAGCTTTAGAAAGGAATCGCTTTATTTAAGCTGTTTGTTGAGAGATTCTGATGTAATAATCTAAAATTGTTAGAAAGCAAAAGCCTTAGCCTCTGAGAATATCTGAGAACTATGACAGCTGTGTTGATAGAATTTTGTGTACCAAACGTAAAGCAGAGAAACTTATAAACTAAATCATAAAATTATTTGTCATTTAACATTATTATAGTTACCTAAAAAAAGTTGCATTAATAATTTCGAGTAAATATCATGACCAATTAAGTACTGATTTATTTCATCGCAATGACATTTAGTAAGTTTTTTCTTTACTATCGCCATAATCAACTAGAATATTTGATAATCATCCAGTGATTGTTTATAGTTATTGGAACACAACGATAATTTTAACTGTCCCTAAATCACCAGCTTGATTTTCATTACTTGCAACAGCAGAAGTAGAGTATAATATTCCTATTGTTATTAACATTAACTTTTCAGATTTCAGTTTCAAAGGACTAAAAGTACTGAAAATTAAACGGATGGAGCACTACAAAATATTATTTTAAAAATATCGATGTTTTACTGATTAATTTTTTTCCCGTTATTGCCTCAACTTAGAATAATTCAGAGTAAACTCTAGTCTTTTTCATAAACGAAAACTTTAAATGAATTTTTATCATGTTCACCTTTTCTATATTTCTATTTTTTAACGCATTTTGGTTTTCTTAATTAACGGTTTTAATTTACAGGGATATTTTTAACACTTTCCAACAAGGTTGAAGGGTGTTTATGATTTCTCTGTCTGTTTGCCGGTCCATGCTCTAACAAGGAAACCTCCCCGAAGCTCACTCACCAAACGTAACGAATTTAATACAGTCATGAGTACACACTAAAAGAAACCTAATGTGTAAAAATTAGCTGCTATCTCCTCAAATTAAAGCTAAAATTAATTAATAAAAAATGAGTATGAACTGACAGAATAGAGTCTGCCGACTATCGCCCCTTGGCGCTTTCTATTTTCTTTTATAAATGCTTTTGCAAAAAGATGCTTATTTAATAAGCATTTTAAGTAAGCACAGGTCAGGATTCATCTACAGCAATGATTCACTGGATATCCAGCAGAACATATGGTGGGGAAAAAATCAGGCTGGTAACTGGTTCCGTTTTGGAAAGGGGGTTGGAGGAAGTTGGACAAAAATATTTTTTAAACATAAAATCTATATATGCATAGGAGGTTAAACGTAGCTTTTTAGAAGAAGCTTAGCTTTTTAGCGAAATAAGAGTTGAAATAAACAATGGTATTAAACAAGTAATTTTAAAAAATTGTAAGGTAATTTTTTTGGAGGGGAGGGGGTTCACCCTATAATTCCCTCCCCCACCCCTTTGATTTGGCCCTGAAAGAAATATATTATTAAGTTGTTTCATTAACACAATGTCAGAAAGCTGCTGCACTTGATTTTTTCCAAATTTCCCACTTTTTTGGGGATGTTCAATAAGTAATGGCGATAACAATCTATTGTTTTTATTTAAAATCGGCATTGTAGTGTAGGAATGTTTCAATGCATTTTGTGATTGAATCTCACTTTTTACTTGCTTCGATCCTCTATGTTCCAGGGTTCGTCTAGAAGGATTTCTAAATTAAAACCTGACTGATCAGCATAAAAATTTGGTTGTCTTTTAACAACGAATCCTTTATAAAAACATTTATATCATTTACGAACGCCTGCGCTATTTTTTTTAATGATTTCCTTTGACCGAGAGCTTTTCAGCAAAACAAATTTTGTAACTTTCCTGCTCATAACCTTATTCTTTTTTAAAAATCTGCGCAGCCATCCTTTAGATGCGCGGAATTTCAGTCCTAATTCGAATACCTTTTCTGAAGCCCAAATTCGTAAATCACAATCATGTACATTTTTCTGTAATTTTCTTGCGTGTTAGAAGTGTTGAAACGTATATTTTTTTAATTTTATTTAGTTTATATTTATAATCGCCATTCTTCTGAACTTGCTTTCCTCACAGATATAACTGCTTTTTATTTGTAAAAAACTTAAAATAATTTTGAACACTCTGTAAACTGCAGGATTTTGCCACTATTGCATCCCGCCAGTATTTTATTGCAGTCTCCTTATCTTTTCAAGAAATAAATTGCTTATTTTGCATGATGTCCTCACTGGACGTGAAGTCAATGCTTTCATCTTCTAAACTAGAAAATGTAGGATCTTCAGGAGTATCGAGTAATAGGCATTGCTCATTTGCTACAAAATCTGTTGCATTTACTTTCTGATAATTTTACAAGCTTTCAACTTTCAACAATTTGATTTGCAGACTTTTTCTTCGTCTGTGTATGGAAACAATGTCATATTTTTCGAAGAAAATTCCGCGTAAAGTATAAAAACAACATTAAGTATATTTATTGTTTGCTCCATAGTATCATCACGTGGATAAAAATAATAGAATTGAAATAAATGCCTCACTTATGCGTAAACTGGATTTGCAGCTTGCAATGTGTTAATACAAATGAAAAGAAATTACTTTCTGCAGGGACTTTCAGAACTAAAATAAAAAGATCATAGGACTTCAGTTTAACTAATAGAAAACGATATTAAGCTACTTAAAAATCCAGTACGTTGAAATATAACACGGTATAGCAAACACTGATTTATAAATATCTCGAGTACGTACTCGCGTGAGCGTTTCAACTTTTCGACCAATTATCCCTGTCGCCAAATACTAGCTAAAGGGTTACAATTGGCGCGATTTTAACTAATTTTTAACCTTTAATTTCTCAAATTCTATCAGGAGATAGCAGCTAATTTTCACACAGTACTTTCCTTCTAGTGTGTAATTGTGATTGTGTGAAATTCGTTCCATTTGGTGAGTGAGCTCAGGGTAGGTTTCCTTGTAAGACCCAGAAACATGCATAGATTACTACGAAATTTATGTATGTTATTTCTATGTACTGTACCATGTACCCTATTGAAAATGTTATATCTAGCATTTATAGTTCTTCTACAGGACGGCTCAAAAGAATTCTAATACATTACCCTCCATGGGCAGTCATTCTTTAGATTCAGAGATATTTGGCTGTTTGGAATGAAACAAAATTGCTACATGTTACTAAGGATTACAAGATAAAACTTTTCATCGAAAATGGTGTCTGTATCAGTAATAGTTTTTCTACAGGAGCACTCGAAATAATTCCAACACATAACGTTCAATGGCAGTTTAAAGGCAGGCATCCATTTAAAGCACAATACTATCTTACTATGCAATATTATGTAACACTTCCCTCAAAAGTTGCGCCAAAAGTCCCCAACATCAGCGACTTTTGTAATAAATCGCCATAAACGGTAAGAAATAAATCTTTCGAAAAATGGACCCAGCTTAGCGATATTTTAATTAATTGGCGGGAAATCAAACAATACCTAATGTGGTAATAATAAGGTATGATGATTTCAATGGGAATCTTGAAAATTCATTACTCGCGCTCTAATCAATCCATTTACTGCGTTGTGTTGTGTTAAGGGAAAGCTGTGTAAAGGTGATGTATGCGTGTGTGCTCGCGCGCGCTAGTGTGTTGGAAAGTGTTTGATAATCGATACGCTCGTTATGATTTATCTTTCTTGTTTTTATTTATTATACATATTGTACGACTGTGCATGGATTTATCTATTGTTGTTTTAACGATTATTAGTAAATTTATTCATTCATAAATATCAAGACATTTAAAGGTCCCGCAGTGGTCTGGGTGCCAATTTCCGTTCGCATTAGAGCACGGCAAGTGAAGCAGCATCCGGCTTGGCCAGTACTTGGGAGGGTCAACTTCTTCTCGGATCGACTACTGTGGGACCGTGTACGCTAATGGGAGCTGCTGCACGTAAAATCTGTCGTGACTCCAATGTCCTCCAAGTTGTTAAACGATACCTCTGGGGGGTGCCGAATTCAGGGAGTTGGTCCTTCCTCTGGAATGGGTTCAAAATAGGGGACCACGGGCTAAATCGTACTTTCTCCCATTGGGGCCTCAAAATGGAAGGCGCACCCCCTCTTCCCATGGCCTCCCTTTGAGGGAATGGGGGGGGGGGGGAATCTGGCACGTTTGCGATTTGCGGTTATCAGGGGGCATTAGAAACAACAACAACAACAGACATTAAAGAATTTTTCACCTAAATGACAGTTTAATATTTTTTGGATAAATAAATGTAAGCTCCGTGCATAATTTTTTCAAGCAGAATAAGGTGATGTAAGGGAAAAAGAAAGTTAATTTTGGAACTTATTAGCTGATGTTCTTTAGATTTGACATTCCTTTTGCACAAAATGGAAGTGGGGGGGGGGGGGAGAGTTGACTTAATAACCATTTCCTCAAAAAGGTTGAAAAAAAAAGGATGTCATTGGCTCTCATAAAAATTCTAAGCTTATAGGATAATTTGTTGATTTTATTTATTTATTTATTTATTTATTTATTTATTTATTTATTTATTTTTTTTGAAAATGCATAGAAATCGTTTTCGGTGAAATACTAATTTTTCAAAATATACGCAAATTCTTTTTTTTTTTTCCTTCTTGGTATCGCAGATGATGGGTAGTACGGTAAAGATGAAATCTTAACACTAAGCTTACATAAAAAAAATTGGAGCTTGTAGAACAATTCCTTGATTTTCAGGAAACATGATACACTTTTGCAAAAGTCTTGTGTTTTGACATTTCTAAGAACTTTTCTCAAGATATGCAAAACACTTCATATTGCCGTGTTTGTCTATTATAATCAAGTGCTTTATTTGTAATTTTTAGATGATTTATGTGGTTTAAATTAGCTTTCTGTTATTATTGAAATTTTGAAACATGAAAGAGGCTACGATGAACATGAAAACATGAAAAAAAAAATTTGAAACATAAAATATGATACGAAATTTTTGAATGTTTTTTAACTTGTTTTTCTTTTAAAAAACGCAAAATAACTCATAATTCTTTCTCCGAAAAGGTACTAGTACAAATATACCCCCCCCCCCCACTCCCATAGTATATTTTACTCAGAATGGTTTGGTTTTTTCAGGCAACAAACTCCTTTTTCGAATTCAGTTTCGGATTTTATTTATTTGAGTTTCCCCGGTCAAAAGTATTTTTTTCTTCATGCAGTTTCATGTAATTATATCTTCATTGCAGTTTTTGCGACTATTTTAGTCATTTTTCCATGGTCTGTGAGTGACTTCTTTCTAAACCTTTCCCGACATTAGTTTCTTCGATTTCTTCCCATGAAAGACTTACCGTAATTGAAGGCTTTCTGATATCGGTTCATAATTATCCAGTGTTGTAGTTCTTTTCTTCAAACAGAAAAAGTGTGGATTCCATGTGATTCCAATCATGATAGGTTTTACTGTATTTACTATTAAGATCATGAATGTGTTTAACTTTTTTTCTTCATAAATGAAATAACATTCATTTCTTCATATATGAAATAACACCTATAATAAGGAATTTTAAATAAACTATTTATAAATAGAAATGTTAACGTCACGAATTCTTTATTAGTCTGGATTATGAGAAATTGACTCACTAGTCTTTACATTTATTATTTCGCTTCGAGATTCCATAAATAGAACTAGAAAACAGAAATACTTCTCTTCACCGTCTTTCCAAAAAGAATAATTTTCTTGGAGAAAAATGATCAGTTGTTTCAAAGATAAAGTATAAATTTTATAAATTTATTATTTAAAAAGAAAATTGCCTCAAAAGTACCTTTAAGTACTAAAAAATTGAGAGAGTTTTACTAGTGATAAGAAATAAAGGTTGACATAGAAACAGTAAAGTGACACAGTATTGATATTGATAAATCCCTTGCGAGAATATATAAAAAGAAATTGAAGAAATGTATTGAATTAATAGAAAAAAAGTTTCAAAATGGCCCCCATTTGCACGAATTAAGGTAAAAGAAGGGAGTAAAAATCAGCTGCAGCATATTTCAAACCACGTTTCTCGATTATTCAAATTTTCTATGTAATGGTTCTTCTAGCCCTTCTAATGTCTGAAAGATTCATCTTAAAAATAACCTTACATTAAAAAGAAGAGTGAGAGAGTTTTTAAGATGAAAAAATTGAAACCCTTACATATTTTACGCCCTAAATTTCTTTAGATTAAAAGCATATCATAATCCACGTGTCGGCCCTATTTGTTAACTTGTTCCATTACGTTGGAAAGTGCACCAAAATCTATGAGAAGACCGTATTTGTTTTCCTTGTTTGATAAAACACTTCTTTGAAATTGAAATATTTATTAAAATCACCTACTAAAACTGTTTTACTGTCTCCGTCAGACATATTCTAATTGTATATACTTCACATTTATTTAACCATTTATATTAATATAGAAAATACCGCCAAGCTGGGTTTAGTTTTGGGGACTTATTTTTGTCACCAAACTTGGCGATAAATTCCTATTTTGCCAACTCTAATGGCTTTTGACATTTCACTTCCCTGCCGCTATTGAAAAGTGATTTCAATGGGAAAAAGTAATGAAAACTCTCCGACGCAAATCATGTCCACAAAAAAATGTCGACAGAAAAAAACCGGCTTGAACGAAATTGCACTATAGTTCTTTAAAAAAAAAAATCACAATGATTCGAAGAGTCAGAAATATGTTCAGTGTCCTTCCCAATGAACATTAAACTGTCCAAAGTGTTCATACAATCATAAAAAGTGTCTTATTGGCAGTAACATAATCAGCAATTATCCGGGCTTGCAGCATCCTGCGTAAAACATTAATGGAATGAGACGTCTCGATCATAGGTTCCCAACCTTTTTTGAACTGGTGTCCCCTTTTCTAGTGAATATTTCAATATCGCCCCCCCCTCCCACTCCAGAGAAATAAGAGCGTACATAATGCATGGTGAAAACAAGAATTAAATAAAAAAAATTGCTAATAGGTAGAATATTGTTGGAATTGAAACTCTACTGAATTTCTTCTTCATTTAAAAAAGAGGAATAAAAGTTTTAGACAGGTGTATTAGACAGGTATCTCTTTCTGTCCGCAGCGAAGTCTCATATCGAAATATGTGAATTTTCGCACACGTGATAGAAATGAATTATCAAAGTGATTTTTAAGTCTTTTTAAGACTATATTTGGTTAATCTTCCCACGCCCCTCCGTGCTATATCAACGCCTCCTAATTTTCTCTGGGTCTTTTACCGCCCCCCCTGAAAGCCTCAAACGCCCACAAGGGGGCGTTATCGCCCACGTTGGGAACCTATGGTCTAGATCATTTCGTAAATGGGAATCAAATTTGGTTGCCGTGAATTTAACACACTTATTACACACACTTTACCTTTAAGTACTAAAAAATTGAGCACTTACACACACTTTAACACACATAAAATTGTATCTTCACATAAATTCCAAGATAGTTGACATAGATTGATTGAGTTTAACTTCCGCGAAGTTTTGAGACATTGGAAGTGAGATATGAAAAGACACCGAATTTTACAGGCGATTCGGTCTCCGGTCAAGTACTTCCAGTCTTTTATCACTATGATGAGATCTTTAGAGCTCGGATGGCCTGGAAAAGTCACTATTCGAATACACATTTTGTCAGGAGCGTTAAATTTAGAATTTTCCATTTCCTTAGAAAAAGAATAGAAATAATATACATAACTAAAATTATATCTAACATGCGGCTCTAAGAACGAGGCAATAATCACCTCGTTAGAGAGAGTTTTACCAGGTGAATCTGGCTGATTCTTTTATCTGAGCGTAAAATTTAAGTCAGAATTGGTTGGGCTGTCCTATAACCAGTGAGGGCATGAATAAATGAAACTATTCCAATTAATCGATTATTAAATGCATTCGAGATAACCGATTTTGAAATATCCATTCGAGCGCACAGCACATAACATTCGAATAGCTCATGGCATTCGAAATCTAGGATACTATTCGGATAGTTAAGACGCAACAAATACTATTCGATTAGCAAAATCACGAATACTATTCGAATAGTAAAAATCGCTAATATTCACTATTCGATTACTCGATTGCTGATTCGATTTGAACAGTGAAAATCGATTGTAGAATCATTCGAATGGCGCATCACTACCTATAACGTCATAATCCGAGTCCGAACTACGGGGTCAATGTCGGTTATGCAGATGCAGTGTCATATAAAACTTAGATTCCTACTGTTCAGTAATCATTTCTAATGCTACAAGACTTAAAAGCATAATCTTATTAAATTCACGTCGAATCAGCAACTTTTTATTTTGTCTATACACAGCGACTATTTCCATCCGCTTCTTTCTGGAAGACTCTATGAAAGAAGTGGATGAAGTGTTTAAAAGTTTTAATATCGATATCAAGAAAACCTGCTGCAATAAAAAGTAAAACAAACTTAATAAACTTGTTTTACTTTTTATTACTTTCTTTCACTCTCCCTATATTAGCTTTGAATTCATAGAAAGATGTTGTTACAAAAAATTTACTTTAAAAAATTATTTTGAAAGTTCTATATTATTCAATATCAATAACTCACACTTCCTGCTCAAAATAAATAAATGAATAAACGCTTTGGTGCAGGCATTTGAAATATGTGATAAAGTTATAAATTGTCCAAAAAACGTTGTTTTTTCTTTCAAAATACCTGTAATAAAAGGTCCATGAAAATTTAAAGCAATATTTCCTTAGATATTTATACATGATTTTAATGGAGAAAGTTTGTTCAGATTTAATATTTCATCTTTTTATTTTCTATTTAAAAAATATTAAAACAGTATTCCATTCCATAATTTGGGTTTTTAGTTATTTGCGAAAAATATTAATTACAGAATCTATAAACAAATTAATCTCTTGTACTTTTAATGCTTTTAATATATACATAGATGAGTTACAAGACTAAGCTGAAGTAATTAGAGACTATAGTTTGTTTATTTTCGTAGTTTCAGAAATTTTGCTTGAATAATAAAAAAAAGGTAAGTTAATTACTGTCTCGTTAATTTTAGTATAGATTTTTTTCTAATATACGGCTGAGAGTTGTTTAATCTGCGTGAAGGAGTTTATATTTTCAACAATAATAAAGTATTTTTTTCTCTTTACAGGCAAGGATTAAATTGAAATCTTACAATAGTCTGTTTTGTAACTCTTTCTCACATGAAGCACAAAGATTCAAAGAGAAGTTATATAGTATCAACTTATAGAAAAGGTCGAAATTGTTTCAGTTCCCTACCTTAGCAATCCACTACATCAAAACAAATATTCTTTTAAAATATATATTTAGGGGGGAAAACTTTCATAAAACATATACACATTTTACTTGATCACATTTACATTAAATTAATATTTTCCAATTTTTTATGTATTATGCTTTTGTTCAATTAATTATAAATACTCCAAACTTAAAAAGCTATTTCACAGGCATACTTTGTACAATTTCATTGGCAAACACGAAGCCAAAATAAAGCAGTATAAGCTTCAGATCCTAAAGTAAATAGTATATTAAATTTAACTTAAACATCTTTTAAGTTTCCTTTCAATGTACATTACGAATGTGCGTTGTAAACTACGAGGTTTAAAAGGAATCGAAAAAAATAGCTTTATAATCCCATAAAAAAAATGATGGTATAAAAACTTTTTAGTAATAAATATTAAAGGTGAACTAAAATTATGCAAAATTTCTATTTGTAAAGATTAAGACAAACACTTTTTAAAACTTTTAAATAAGAAATTAATTTCATTATTTTAATTTTAAACAAATCAAGACATTTTTCTCTCTGATTCTTAATCGCTTCACATGCCGTATTTGCCGTATAGGCATTGGACACTACCAAGGCCGGAATTACTCTCTCTTTATTATACAGGCATATAATAGATGGACCAACGTTGCCCCCATTGATACAAAATTTAAACGTGTAAGTAAAACTTTTCTGTTTAACTGATTTACTCTGGCTCATTTTATTAAGTTTAAATGTATTTATAAGATGTCCAATATTCAAGGACGCAATAAAAATCAAACATGTGCCTCGTTATCTCTTTGAGTATTCATACAAACCAAAACTCTTAGTCTCTAAACATACTTTGAAATGCGACTTCTAGATTCAGTTGGAGAAGAAACAAAACTACTTTTACAATATTTCTATCCAGTGTCTAATATTTAAATTTAGTTTGTTTCAAGTTAGAATATTAAGCAACAGTAATTTTTCTTTTTATTTTATTAATGTTTCTAGCTAGACTATTTTATCATTAGTCATGGGAGGGGCGGAGGGGGAGAGGAGTTTCTGTCTTAAGCTGAATTTTATTTGGCACATTCAATGATCCTTTTAGATAGAAACATTTTTCGTCATTTTAAAATTAAAAATATCAACAAATTCCAATACATATTTTAAGTTACAGACCTTAGTTATTAGTTATTTATTGATGATATACATTGAATAACATTCATTCAATATATAAAGTTCTTTATTTTTTAAGGGAAAAACTTTTTCAAAAATATCAGTTGAACAAAGAAACACTGCTGAAAGAATAACTGTCTGGTCTTTTTTTTCGAAACCTTTCAAAAATAATGCTGTAACAATTTTATAAAGTAATAATGGAATTTCGTCGGATATTTTTTAATGTTGTTATTTCTACAATGAAGTGATGGCAAATCGATACAGAACATTATAAAATATTTATTAGGTACACTAAAGCAATAAAGGGGGGGGGGGGAAACATTTTTCGAAGTATTCATAATTGTAAGTTTAAGAGAATATTCCTTTGAGGTATCTGAATACATCGATACGAAGAACTTAAGTTTTTAAAAAATGCATGAGCAGATTGAGAATCTATATTGTAAGTAGAGTGAACATAATGTTAATTCATTATCATTTTGTAAGGATAAAATTATTCCATTATTTCAAAAAACAGCAAAATAATTTTTTAACATGAAAGTCAACACATTTCACTGTTTAAAAAATGATAACTAAAAATATAGTTTTATGAAAGTGTATTGGACTGTTACCGACTTCATAATATGCAGGGTGGTTATAATTAAACTTTATCCTATAAACAGGGTTCTACTGCTAAAATGGATGAACGGATTGTATCGAAATTTTTTATACGTAAACTATACATCAGAAGTGTTCAAGAAATACTGCCACCCCATCCCCCAAAAATAGTTCAAAAAAATTCCAAAAAATGCCCCTTTGAATGAAATAATAGAAAATTTAGTGGCTAATTCGAAATTTACAAATAATTTCAACATTTATTCAGTAGTTTTTGAGCATTCATTAACTAATTTGAATAATTTTTTGTGCTGAATTCACCATGCAAATCCCCATCGAGTGGACATTTTTTAAACTGAGCTTTCAAAAAAACTTTCTTGGGTGCATCTTGTGTACAGTTCGTCTGCCAAATTTGGTGGAAATCTGCTAACCCGTTTCAAATGCAGAATGCTGTTTATAGAGGAAATTTAATCATAGCCACGCTGTATGTTGTTCTCCCGTTAATGAACTCACACGTGGTCGCAGAATACTTAACATTTTTTAAATAACAAACTGTTATACAAAAATTTATCTTTCAAGCTTGCTGAAAATTTTAACAACAAAATCTAGATCTTTTGTATAATTTTTACTTACCGATATAATCTTTAAAATGTGATTGATAAACTGCATAAAAGAATATAGTTCGTTTTGGTACACTTGTAGTGAAAAAAGTGTGATAGTTTTATAGGCAGCATTACTACTACTCGTTATTTTAATATCCATTTGAAAAAGGATTATATGTGTACCGATGCCTTGGAGGTGCACCTTGGAGGCACATTGATTGTGCAGACACCAGGAGAGATAAATTTAAACTAAAATATTAGTTGCATATATTTATTACTAGAGGCTCATGGGAAGTTGTTCTATGACTGATCGACACACGTGTTGCTGATTTAAAAGCCAAAGTTTGTTTTTAGCATCAAAAAGTTACATTTAAATGACATATTATTTTCTTTCCATAACTGTAAGTATTAAATTTTTTTTTGAACTAATAATCACAAGTTTAAAAAGCATGTTTTCAGCTACATTTATGTATATTTGAAAATGGTTAACTCTTAACATAATAAGATATGGAAGCCATTTTGTAAAACACTTGCTTGTAGTGTACCTTGGAGGTAGCTAATGTTGTTTACCTTCGAGGTACCACCAAGGTACACTTCCAAAATTTATTAATAATTATGATTAAAAGTTCTTAGAAAGTATTTCTTTACTTTAATAACCAAAGTGCTGGTCATATAGGCCTAAATCTAAATGTAAGACTGTTAAATTCCTGAAGTTGTAAGCCTAAATATAAATTCAAAAGCAAAGTTATTTGAGCTTTGTATTAGACAGTAAATAAATATTTTAATAAACATATTAATAATTATTTATATATTATTGTTTCATGAATAATATTTTTTACAATTTTTAACACTTTGCATTTTCAGAAAAATTTGCACTTTGCATTTTTGAAAAATTCTCATTTAGCATAAGTTTAGATCACCTGAACGTGGAATAGAACTAAATGGGTTACACATAAAAGAGAAGATATTAAACAGTAGCTATTTTTATTTGACTAAACTTCATTTCATGCCTAAACTATTCCAACTTTATTATTTTAGTTATATGAGCAATTTTATGTTTTAAAAACTGTAAGTTTAAAACTAATTAGACTAATATTAGCCCAAAGTAGGCCTATGCAAAGTCAGATTACTGTAAACAAATAATAAACCAACTTTTCTTCATGCTGTGTAGTACTCCATCTGTTATAAATAAATATTCCAAAGGTACATCATACCAAGGTACACCACTGGTGGTGTACCTTGGCTGTATAGTAATCTATTTTTTAAATAATTAAAAATCAGTATAGAAATGTATTTGGATATTTTATAAAAACATATGTAACTCCTGATATCCTTAAATTTATGGGAAAAAATGTTTTACTGATATTTTCCAAACACTTTTTTTTTGTAAAAAAGCAAAGTTTGAAAATACCGCCAAGGTACACTACCTTTCCCAATTTTTTTTTTTTTTTTTTTTTTTTTCACGTCAAACTCTAGAGATTTTATTAAATATTTTGTATGGTCCAGTTTCAAATCTTGCTGTAATCTAAAAATGTGTCGTCATAGTTACGATGTATTTTTCACAAAAAAAAAAAAAAAAAAAAAAAAAAAAAAAAAAAGGGGGGGGGGGGGAAGTATTCTGTGTTTGGATAACTTAAACATGACGCGTTAAAGTGTATTGCAGTAGGGTAAAATGTCTGACCAATCGACGCCTGTAAAACCGTTTCGCTACGCACTTTTCCATGATGCGGTGGAAGTTAATTTGTAAGCTTTAGCCAAACCATGGTCCAGAGAACACATTATTGTTCTTTTGCGATACAATTCCAAAATGCAATACGCCCATCCATATCAGTAATGTATCTATTAAGAATTTTTTTAATAACTTAACTTTTCAGTTATTAAAAATGACTCAAACATCTAGAAATGCGCATTATTAAAAAAAGTATATGATTTTTTCCACTATTAATTTAACTATTTAATACTAAAATAAAATTGAATAAATTTTGATTAAATATGCTTTTAAAATATACGTATAATGCTTTGTCGTAACTAACAGCAAGAATTAGGTAATTCGCAGTACATTTTTACT
The DNA here is from genome assembly GCA_038373885.1 of Cheiracanthium punctorium. Taxonomy (NCBI): domain Eukaryota; kingdom Metazoa; phylum Arthropoda; class Arachnida; order Araneae; family Cheiracanthiidae; genus Cheiracanthium; species Cheiracanthium punctorium. Next base: position 81,030 of record JAWZYV010000979.1, on the reverse strand, counting down.
TATGAAAGTGTTATTCGCTCGAAAAAGTTGTAGAAACACTGGCGCAGGCGTAGCTATAGCTTTTATCATCGGAGTCATCAAGCTAAGGGGAGAGGGGTATCCATCCTTACTGTAAAATTTGATTGACAGTAAATTTTACTATAAATAACTGGTGAAATTTTTCAGTAGCACTAATTTTTTTTTAATTTTTATAGTAAATTGTGTTTTTTTAGTACTGAATAATAAAATTTACAAAATTAATATAAATTTTTTAATATAAACATTTCAAAATTTATATAGAATCTAAATCTTTTTTACCGTACACTATTTAGAGCGATGGACTCAAAACATAAATATTTGACTATAAATAGCATTTGTGCGTAGACTAACTTAAACCCTCCCTTTTCTCCTTATATATGTCCGTGAACATTAATTCAGAAAATCATTTTCTGTTTTCCTTGCCGTAAAATTCTGGACAAATATATTATTTTACAAAATTTAGTTCCTAATTTTAATTGAGTTTAACACGCACAATAATTAAAAATAAGATAAGGCAGCTAAAAAATAATAGTGTTCAATAAAAGGGTATTCTTTGGTGAACGTAATCTATAGAAACAGTATTTTTAACTAAGAATTTATAACTCAAAATTGCATTCCTCTATAACGGTCCTATATTAACAAACAAAAAAAAAATCAACGTCCTTGTAGGTTTTACTATTTTTCTGCTTGAAAACTGAGTGAAATAACTAGATGAACTGACTCATGAATTAAAAATTTCGTGAGATTCGTAAACACTGACATAAACTTTGCGTCATATTCGCAATTTGTGCTATTTTAAATAACTGATACATATAACACATTTTGACTGAACCGTGGAGAATTTAAATAGTCAAATTGAGCATTTAAGAAGGCAAAACGAATATAGTTAGTATTAGTATAAGTAATAGGTATTATTAGTAGATTTATTACGATATTATTAATTAAAGCACAATATACAGTGTTAATAAACATTTTGTGAAGTTAAAACTGTTTGTTAGATTAACTATTTTTCAACGGTAGCCTTTCAATCAACAAAACGATAAATGATCTTACGTTAATCTATCCCTCGGTAGTTTCAATAGAAGAGTCGTATACCTGAATGTTTTATAGCAATTACTAGTTCATAAAATCAATGAAATGCTTTATTTTAGTTCAGTACTTTATGCAACTGAAAAAATTGTGAACTGATATGCTGAAATAAAATGAAGTCTCAATCTATCAGTTTATTTTGAAAAATCAAAACACACACAAATAACTCATGCGAGGAAAAATGATGGATTTCTATATATTTTAAAATCCTAGAACTCGCTGTTTCTTCTTAGAAACTAAAGTATATTTTATATCAAAAAAGAAAGTAGAAGAAATAAAAATTGATGCCAACAAAAGCAGAAGCATAAATATCTTTCTTAATACTCTTTAGTGAACAGGGATTCGGTTAAAAAAAAAGGCAGATTGTAAAGTTATCTATAAAAAGACAAAAATTAATCGATAAAAATTATAATTTATTTTTTAAACTTATAATCAGGTACTTTGATTTTTTAATCTAATATTAAACGTCATTCGTGCATGCAGGTATTGCTTTTGCTTTAATGAAAAAAAAAATGAAAATAGACGGAATTCAAATTTCTCTAACCATTCACCCGTATTTTGAATGCACACAAATTGTTTAAACATATATTCGTGCTTATTTTTTATTTTTCATTAATAGTTAAATTAGCAAATGCTTAAGATTCTGTCAAATGTTGCAATGAAAAAGCATTGCATCACAAATGGTGCATTGTGAAAGAGGGGACAACGAAATAATTTAAAAGCAGCTACCACTTAAATTTTCTTACTATGATAAAATCCTCTAATCGATAGATGTATTACTATATTATAAAAATAAAATCAAACATACTTTTTTATATTGATCTTAGACCCATTTACGCTTCGATCAACAGTACAGACTTTTTTTAATACTTCTGTTCGCATTTTATTTTTACTTAAATCAACAAAATGTAAATTAATAATTCCTCATTTATTTTTTTACGCTACACTGATATTAAAAACCTATTCAGACCCTAAACTGGAAATCACCTATCTTCTTGCAGAATAACCAAGATAGCTATAAGCTGAAGCTATATTCTAAATAACATAAAAAATTTCTCTTAATATTTTTTCTTGCCAAAGACATCTTTAAGCATTTTATGGTGGTCAACTTCTGTACAACTGCAGCTTTTTTCAGGGGGGGGGGGGGTATGATTTATCCCGAATGAATTTTAGAAAATTCGGTTTACCTATATATACTGCTTTTAAAACTCCTATATTATGAAACCCCTTTCCATAACTATTCATATGCTTTGAGCTGGTAATCTGTCTTCACCACATAAACATTTATTTTATTTTATTATTTATTTTTACTTTTTTGTATTTATTTAATTGGTTTTGGGGGGAGGGGGGGGGAGGTGCAAGGCTAGTTGATTTACAGTACAGTTGAATGTTTTAACACATGACCTTTCCCTTGAGAAGACATAACTTGACGATGATGACTGGTCTTCTTGCTTTGGTGATGCTTGGCAGCACATAGTTACAGCTTAATCACGGATGATATATCATCCGTGATTTAGCTGTAACTATGTAGCGAGTGCTATTATTTTTCTATAAAGTGAAATCATACGACTGATATAAGAACTGGAGATCATTCGTCCAGTACATTAATGCTCAATTTCACCACTCAAATAACCCTTGAAAATGCCTATGTCCCGGCTTAATGCCTATGCTGTGCCCGGCACAGCCAGCTGTCGTCAAAAAAGGGTCTCTAGATCTGTGGCACGCGATGAACGTTTCGATCGTCCGCCATCTTGCTGGTAGTTAAGTCGAGCGATGGCAACGGCTGCCCTTTTTTCAGCATCGGGAAAGGGTTGCGCCTCAAAGGGTTAAGGGAGCATGATATCATATTGCGCGAATGAACATCAAATGCGTTGGGGCATCTCAGACTTTTTTTTTAATTGAAAGGTGTTACAAAGATGTTTGTTTAAGAGATACCAGAATGCGTTAGAACCCCTTAAAAAGTCCTCCGGCCAAGGCAAGCCTCCCCTCCCCTGTAGGCAGATGCCCCTCGTGTAGTCTTGCACAAGTCCCCACATTGCAAACACACAAATAAGGGATACCAAGAAAGGATAAAGACACAGCTATACTCTCGTTATATGAACTGTAATAATTGTGTAAATTTAGACCTTAGTTGGCAGAAAATTAATACATTATAACATTTTTGACAGACAATTATTGAAAAATCCTCGTATTTAATAAAATCTTTAAAATTCCTTTACAGAATACAAGAAAATAAATTTATTGCGATCAAGACATTGACATAATCCTTTGAAAATCAATCGTTTCCATAGTAATTATCATACTAATTTCGTTTACATGTTTGCTACGAAAACTATATTTCTGACACTCATTTTATAATAAACTGATGAATTTCCTACTAAATATCCATTTTTTAAAAATCTGAAGGATTTACACATAATTTTTCACGCTTTAGTACTTTGTGTAAGTTGTATTGGAATTTGTAAAAATATTATTCTTTAAAAATTTATTAACGCAAGTGCCACCAATATGAATTTATGCCGGGTAATTGTGAAGCTACGTTTAATTTAGCAACAATGTGTGACACAAAAACTTAACCACAAACGAAATAACTCCTTAATTTTTGAGATTCCCCTGGAATAATTTATTGTTGTTGTAAACATTAATTGATTATCGAAAATCTCTATTTACATATCTCCCCTCAGTAACTCCTCTGCTATAAGTACTGAATTTTAATACTATGTCGCGCTATAAATGTGGAGAATGATGCGTGACTAGCAGGGCAGTTCTGACAGAGTTCGTTATGAACCGCTGAAGAAGTTTCTGTTTTTAAAGTTCGATATTGGCGGAATCTTATACCGCCAGGAATCAACTGGCAGTATGAGATATTCGTTTCAAGACATAAGCTTGCGTTATCTAGGGCACACGAATAGCATTTTGTGTTTCATGTGAAGTCTTATTCGTAATATAACCCATACGCACGATACCAGAGCGTTTCTTAATTGTTGTTTTGCTAAGTCAAAACTAAACTTATGCCATCTGCCTTGGGAGGTGACTTTTAAAAAGTTCTAACGTGTATTTATGTTTTATCTCTAGAGAAAACCGCCTAAAACTCGAGACCGATACCCACGTGAGAGGCCGGAACCCTAAAACTGCAGATTTCAGAGATTTCTCAATATTCAGTGTCTTATCTACTCGACCACTGGTCGACACGGCTCTGTTAAAGCGAATTAAATGACAAATATTGTAGTATGGTTTAAAACTAAGACTAGTTTGTGATACTGAGCAATTATAAAATTAAATTTTGATTACTAATAGAAATTAATTTACATATATATAATCTTGCACTTTTATAATTTTATCTATTTATATTATTAAATTGCTCTTTCGCGTCTTTGGTTCGATCTACATTCTCTACATTCCTCTTTCGTCACTTTCAAATATTTCCATTCAGGTTCTGCTAATCCAGGAAATTGTCCCTTCAATAGTGAAGTCATGCGGGAAGAAAAAAGAAAAATACAATCCGATTGACTGTGAAGCTGTACCTGTTCAGAATTTATTACATAGCAGGGGGACTCGTTTCTCAAGATTAATAGTTAAACATTTTTTTGCTTAATGCGTGCTTTTTATTTCATTAATAAAAGTGACGAAAAGACAGAGAAGAGGAAGAGGAAAGCGTCAGAAAAAACTTATCTTTCTTATCTCAGAACTTAAAATTAATGCTTTAAAACAGTTCTCTAAATTAAGCAAATTTTCGAAAAGTTTGTGTTTTTATGTATACTAGAAATTATGTCTAGTTTAGTTTTTTAATATATAATATTATGTCTATTTTAGTTTTTTAATATATAATCTTGTGACAAGTTATACATTAGTTATTCAGTGTACATATGTTACCGCTAAAGTGCAGAAGTCAGTAATGTGCAGATTTACTAGAGTGATTCATTAACGTGCCAAAAGTTGTTTACCGTTTCAAATTACCTACGTAATCTGCAAATTAACTAGATATAATCAGCACATTACCTGCTAGGCATTAGTTAAAGCTAAAATGAGATTTTTGCCGAAATAACAACGACGTTCCTCTACGCTTAAATCAACATAGTTATTTATTAATTTTTCGATATCTAAAGAATCAGACTGACACAGTCAAATAATCACAGATTAGTTGATAGAATGAATCATCATTCAATTAAAAAAACTATAGTAAAAGAATCAAACCTTTTAAGTAATTATTACAACTAAGGAAATGAACTACCTATTTTCACACAATGTAAACTCAAAATTATCCATTTATAAAAATAATGATTGAAACATTAATTTTTGAGTAGCTATGGTCCTACTCGAAATCATCAAGAGTTGTGGTTATCACAAATATAAAATCGATTGTCTTCGTTGTCCTGGTTATATGGCCGAAAGTTCTTAACCCACTTTTCTCTCTCTTTGCAGTGTTTGATGTTTATTGGTCTGCATGCTATAGTGGTAGAACAGTTTTCGCCAGTCTTTCGATAAGGTTTTTTACAGCTCCTAATTATCGATACTAAGTAAACAGCAAAAAGTGTCAGTTTGAAGTGTTTTTAAAGTTGGAATCTGTCTTGCCTTTTCTCTTTGATAGTAGAACACCTACTTTACAATTTACTGGTTAATTGATACACACTGATTAATCTATGAAACGGTATAAAATAGCAGAAAATATTCTGAAATAATGTAGCGGGATTAGTCAACTTGCCTCGTATGCAATTCGCTTTCTAGCCCTATAATACGTTTTTCACAAAATGAGAGACACAACCTTTTAAAGGTAAACAACAGAAATAAATCACGCATGGAGTAGATAGAGTTTGTCATACACTGCGAAAAACTACCCAAGTTAAACCGCAACTATCAAGATGAGTATTAGAAATTAGAAAAAGAAAATGAAGTAGCAAAAAGTTACTCACCAATGCAAAAAAAAAAGGGGGGGTTGAATTTTCGTAAATATACACTGCACGTGGTTAACGCTACAACAATGTTTGAAGAAAGGAATAAAAATGTTATTATGTGACTGGTTTTGAAATTTGTTCAGAAGCATGCAAATTATGAGGGGCATTTTCTTACCCTTGTAGCCAACTATCCCCTGTCTCCCCAATACACTGTAAGAAATACCTGTAATTTCACTGCGCATGCGTAATTTTACTACTATAACGCGTTGTTGTAAAAAAATAAAGCACAGGTGCTGCAGCTTTGAAATACAGCACTTTGAGTTGTAAATCCAGTCCAGAAATGACGTAATGACATTAATAAGCCAATCACGAAGAAGAACTTGTACAACAAATTGACAGTCTGTACATCACAACGTGTGGGCGTTACGTTTACTCACGCGTTGTGCTGTAATCACAGACTGTAATCTAGGAAAATATATTTTGCAGTATATATAAGCTATTAAGTGTATGTATAAGTTATTCGTCGTTCACAAGTTACTCAAAAGGAATTTAGTTCAGTTCAATAGCGCCGAGTGGAAAAAAAAAAAAGAAAGAAAACCAGGTAAATGGCTTTTCGTGTTTTTTTTTTTTTGTTTGTTTGTTTATTTATTTTTTATTTATTTTTTTTTTTTTTGTACATTTGTTTGTTTACACAGACTACATATCGATGTACGTATTCTCCATCAAAGCTCCAAATTTCTCTCGTTTTCCTGATGCAAAGACAACTGAGGATGAAGTATTTATTTTTTTTCTTTATACGGGGAAGAGGAGGTGTTTTTTAAGTGCCAAACGATTAAAAAAATATGTATCAAATTCATCAATAAGTTTTTTTTTTTTTTTCAAGATGTGAAAGTCTCGTATTCTGCCACCCTGCAGATTCACCATTGCTTATCGGTGTTTCAGTTTTTTTAATTTCATCGCATAGTTATGGTATTATACAAAGGGATAATAAAAGTATTATGTGCAGAATTACAAAATTTACGACACATGCATAAGTAATGTGTTCTTTTTTACCCCTTAAAAAAAATTAATTAGAAATTCTGCTTCTAATTGACATGCATTAAAAAGTATGCTACATAGTTTTTTAAATGCATCAAATAAACAATTTTGTTTATTTATCACTTGAATAGTAAATTATGCAACGCATTTTATTTGGGGAAAAGTTTCATTTTATAATTATGTATAAATTATTTTTAATCTAATTATTTCAAATTTAAAAACTATTTAATTTAATAATACTTGCTATAAAATAACAACACAAGTTAAAAAAAAAAAAAAAAACATGATACAGTAAAATGCTATATCTCTGCTCTATTGTTTTATACTTAACATATTTTTAATAAATAAATCATGTGCACGCATTTTCTTCATATACTCAAAAACACATTCTTTTCTAATCTGTATATATTTTTCCCCCCCGGAAGAAAAATGAAACGATACCCCACGCCCTTTACGGCTTCCTAAAAATAACTCAAGGGGGCCTGTATGGGCATCAGACAATCTTGAATTTCTAAGTGTATGAAGCAGGTGAAAAGCGTGACAATGATTTAAAAGTAAGTAATCGCAGAAAACTCGCCAAAGCTCAGTTACGTCAAAACGACTGTTTCAAAAATGACATTATGGGCGAACTGCCAAGCCACTCAAAAGAAATACCATTTTGCTGAATCGTTAAATTTTTGGAATGATGCGTTACTCAGAGGCAAAGCGCTTGCCTTAAATATGTATCGAATAATAGTTTAGGCTTCTAAATATAACTATTTTAAACTGGGTGGATGGTGTTTTGAAGTTAACAGAATTGTTATAGTATATCTGTTTATAAACAAATTGCTAATACGGTAGTAAAGCATTTACGCGAAATCACTGTATCTAAATTCTTTACTTGTCCCTTTTTTTCAGAGAAACAAACTTCCGTACTGAGCACAGAAATATATCATTCGTACTTATCAGAATCCATTCTTTTAAGCGTGAAAATAAAATTAATGCTGCAGTTAAAAATAAATGTAGTATTTTACCATTATACTCCATGTTCTTTAACTGTGTGCTGTATTTAGTCAAGAAAAAAGAAATTTTTAAGTGGTACGTTACATTATATTTCTTATGAAATTTTAGAAAATGTGGCAAACTACCTTTCTTCATTTTCGTTTGTTTATTTCGTGATTTTACAATACGTTGAGATTCGTGACATTGTACATTATTTATAAAAAAAAAGTTACGTTACAACATGAAAGTTTAAAACACAATGCAATGTTTTTAGTTTGTGGTTTAAGTGCATTTTGATAAATTCGCAATTTTAGGAATTTCAAAATACTCTTTTGTACCTAATTTTAATTTTAATGTCTTATACTTTTCTAGTATTACTTATGAAGCCCATTGCAAGTAATATAAGTGGAGGTCATTTTGTTAGTAGTGGCGACTGAAATGCATTTTTCAATCTGTGTTTGTAAATTTTTGACTTCACGGCGAAGGATTACCCAACTACGGTAAGTATTACCTTCTCAATAAAATCTTTTCAAAATACATCTTCTAATTTCACAAGTCATGCGTATTATAATTTATCCACAGTAAATTTGATACTGATAAAGCTTAAATCGAAAATAGCGATTAAGATGACGAGAAGTTTCTCATACTATCGTACATTATGATATCAATGTTTCAGGTGCAATTTCTAGGCATATACTAAATGTTCCGGCTGGAATGATAGTGAAAAAAAAAAAAAAAAAAAAAAAAAAAACACCCTGGAAATACGATTTTTGTACAGTACTCCCACCCCTATAACACGGGTTTATATGACAGATTCGTATAACATGGCGAAAAAATTGCTTTTTCCCCCCATTACACGTTAAAAAAAAATACTCGTATAACACTATAAGAATGAGACAATTGTTCCTGTATTACCTGTTAACACTGTTCATGAGTTTGCGACTGGTACAACACGGATTCATATAACATGGAACGTATCTACCGTGTTATATATTGGTCTGCTGCTTGTATATATATTTGTTTTTCTTTTTAATAACAGCCGGCAGTTGTCGAGAAGGCATTGGCCTCTGCAAAAGTCGGAAGTGTCGGTCATTCTATTGCGAGAGCACCTCGTAGGTTGCCAATGTTACCCTGTACGAAGGGACTAACGGAAGAACAACCAAGCCCAATCCGGGAGTCGAACCTGGGCCCATGGTCGAAGTGCGTGGTGTGTTGGCCACCATACAACCTGGGACGGCCGATTTTTGCATATGAAATTTATTACTTTTATTTTTTTTAATATTTGTATCTATATACGTTTTGTTTCATTATGGCAATCTGCCATTGTAATTTTTAGTGTTATCTGTCCTTTTTTCACTGAGTATTTAGGCGAAATAGTTTTTCTGGATTTTTGAAAATGAACCTTTATGATTTATAATTATCTGTTCATCATCTTATTCCACGTTATAGGTAAGATGACGATAAGGTTTTTGGTGGGAAGAGACTATTTCACCCCCTCCAAGAGTAGATAAGATCGTGTCAATTATTTTAATACAATGCAAAGGCTTAAAGAAGTATGACTGTAAATTTCAGGTTTTTAAATTGCTATAAAATTCAACTGATGACGTTTAAAATTATAAATGTTTAAACTTTTGCATTACTTCACAAACGCTTTGAAAAATTCATTGTATGTTTTAATATTATAATCTTATTAGAAAATATTTTATGAACCTTGCATTTACTCGTTTTATAGAGTCCCTGCTTATTTAGACTGAACAATGAAATTATGCTACGTGCACAGATTTAATGTTTACAGCATAAAGCCCAGTTTCTTACTGATCCCATATAAATTACTGCCCTTATAATGATAAAAAATACTGCTATTTTTGCGCATGCAAGTTCTTTTTCTTTCAGCAGGAAGAATTTAAAGCAGTTTCCTAAAGTAGATTATTAATAACGGAGGAGCGGAAATTTTATTAAATGTGTGTGTGTTAATCAAAAAACACCCTCAGCTATTCAAACTTTAATAAAAGTGAAAGCGGTCATTTAGAGTACTGAATTTTCAGTTTAAAGTTGCTGTTTTTTAATTAGATGTGTAAAAAATGCAAATTTTTGATGTAACTAATATAAAATGTTTTCTCTTTTGTATTCTTAGTAAACGCTTTGTGTTTTTCTTTCCCTGATTTAAGATTTTCTTTTTTACTTGAAACATTATTTATATTGAACTATGATTCCACAGTCAGTATAACTATTTGCGGTCAATAACATCTTTGATTCGTTAACCAAAGTTGTTATTGAAATAAAAATGTTAAAATCAAGAAATGAGGGTGATTTTTCATATAGGTCAAAAATTACCGTTACAATACACTTCAGGCATACACAGTTGTATATAAAAAAAAGGATTTGATTCGTGCAAACTATTCTTGGATAAACCTATTGCTACGATTACATTTTTAATAAGGTATCATCATTTTCTTACACAGAATCATTAGCGTATACATAAAAATTTATCTGAAAAAATATATGTATTTATTGATTAATTATAACACTGAAAATTCATTAAAAGTGTAAAATAGTCTGGTAATAATCATAGTTATAACGTTCATTGTAAGAACCTATACCCTTTGAGATCGTTTTCGAAGGCCAGAGCTCAAATATTTCTTTTGAAATAAAGCTTTTTAATGTAATCAGATTAGCGAGCTTTTAAATTAGCAACACCAATGGGAAAAATACCTAAGTACGGAATTTTAATGCTTATTAACGTTTGTTACGTTTAATGTAATCGCATTATGGCAATTGCAAAACAATCATGTATTTTTCCTAAAGAACAGTTAATTTATTACTGAACTGAATAATAAGAAGAGAGCTATATCTTTCAAGATTGTACTAATCGTGCCTTATATCTATCATTTAAAATGATTTATGTCACTTTGTTAACAATACCAGCTTTTATTTACTTTATCTTAAAAATGCATCTATATTAAAGTAATCGTAATTTAGTGGGAAAAAAATCAATAAACTTATTATTTTTCCCAAGTCGGCTCAACATAAATCTTCCATAAATACGCATCGAAGTACATTAAAATATTTATTACATGTATTCAAAGTATGCACTAAATATGCATTTTAAAAAATGTACGCAATTTTAAAAGGTTCCTACAGTATTTTTTCAGCATTAAACGTTTGCCCATTTATTTCTAATAAAGATATATTTAAATATTTTTGGTATTCAGATTGATTTCAGAAAAAAAATTCATTCAGATGATTCTAAAATTAATTTAATTTTTAACTGTTTTTCCTTTTTGGGAGTGTGTGTGTGATAAGTATGTTTACTATTACTCAGTGGAGGGTTGTTAAAAGTAGGAATCAATGCTTTTTATTTATTTTTCTTACGATGAAATTTTTCATTTTTCAAAAGTGATGAGTCAGCTTACCATGGACACTTAAAAAAATATATGAAATGGTTTAAATACACTTTCCACTCTTTGACAAAGTTTTAACTGAATATAGCACTTAAACACTAAAATTAGAACTTCACAATACCAGTAAACAAACATGGATTAAAACACCCATGGCCCCAACAGATTAACCCTAAGAATGCATCAACATAGAAACTCTCACATTCAGAACTGAAATTTGGTAACGAAGAATTTCTAAATACATTTTAAACTGGTGTTACGTAATCTTTGAAACTCTTTTAAACAATAAATTCGTCAGAGTGGAAATGTATCAGGCACTGATTTTTCTTTTACCTGAAACGTTCTACTTAAACTACTTAAACACATCCAAACGAAACGAAAAGGTAGATTTAGTTACTCACAGCTTTTCTGGATCCTTGTCTACTTTTGACATGGAAATTGTCTATTACAGTCTGGAGGTTTAATCCACTTTGTTCATTGTGAATTCCAGCATTTTTACACTCTAAATGAGCAAAGAAGCGGAGCAGCAACATTATACCTATCACTTGATCATGAGTTCTTTAAACACCTTTCTTTCCTAACTACAAACATGAAGAATTTGCGATGAGGATGCAAAAATATGTTGTCTGTTTACTAGACTCACCTGTATCTCTCGAAGTCATGCAGAGGGAAAAAGCATAGGGATTCTTCGGTGTTTTTTCTCCCTGCTCTTCCTTTTCTTTATTTAAAAACTGAAACTTTTCTTCATCTTTCTTCTCTTGAATCATCCACAGAGTAGCAAGGTTAGGGTTTCTTAAGTTCTTAGTTAGACCAAGGTACATTTTTTGTCAGTAATTTAGTTCTTATGCAGAGAGAAGAGAACAGAGATAAAAATACCGAATACCATTAGATTGAAAATATGAATTTCATGTTAAACTTTCTTATAAAAAATTTCAGAAAAAATATCAGTAGACAATGGAAAATTTATGGCTTAATTTTTTTTTAATTTCGTTTTTTCAGTATTTTTGTGAGCATATATTCTGTTATAAAGAATGAAAATTTCGATTTAGGGCACCTACCCCCTACTTCTCCATCTACGTACCAGTACAATTTCTGTCTGTTGTCAGTGGTATATGCTTAGGGTTTCAGCGACCCTGGGCGAAACCTACTTAGAGACTTTTCACAATTCTAATTAATCTTGCTGGAACCCCCCTCCCTAAATCCTCCGTTAAAAAGTAAGGAGAAAACCTGCTCTCTTTAATGACACTGTTAATTAATACTTTTATTGCAATACATTTATACAATAGTGGTATAAATTTTGGAGATGATCTGCTCTTCTAAGGATTGTTTTGGTCTAAAAAATCGTGTTCTACGCATCAATAAGCTAAATTTTGCATTTTACTAAACGAAAAACTAAACTCAGCCCAACGTGGACAAAGGCGTACGCTACTCAACCACGCCTTCGCGATTATGGGCTCTGGAGTGCGGAAGCATATATCCCGGCCAAGTGATCAGCCTGACGGGCCGCCCCCAGTGTTTATTTTCCCAAGCTAAGATGGACCTCATTTTATCTACCCACTTAAAGAATGAAAGACTCAGTACACCTTGCCCAGTACGGGAATCGATCCCCAGACCTCTCCGGGTCAGTTCAAAGTTTGATCTGATCAGGGTCGGGGTCGAATGCAGGGTTTGATCTCTCGGGGTGTAATGGTTAGAACATCGCGCTAACCATTACTCTGCATTTTACTGCATGAAAAATCGGTTAATCAGAGCGTGAGATATTATTATGTAAAATTCCCATTGGATAACATTTGTGTTTGGCGATTTCTGGACAAATATTGGCTATATCACCTAGCTGAGTTAAGTTTTGAGGACTTTAAATGTTCCAAAGCTTGAAGAGATTTGAAGCGTTTCGGTCATGTTTTCTGTATGGTTTGCTTTTTCGACATAGAAACTGTTTTAGACTCTCGAACCTTGAGGTAAGTTTAGAATAGGGATAGACGCGAGACGATTTTTTGCGAGACGAGACAGAGATTTACTATCTTTTTGCGAGACGAGATAAAGCTTTTGGGCAATTTTGCGAGACGCGAGACGCCTATTTTTCGTCTCGCGTCCATCACTAGTTAGAAATTTGTAAGAAATGAAACACAAAGAACTTTTTAAAAATGTCATCGAAGGTAAAACGGGAGAGCAGTTAGTTGCTGTTCAGTGGTCACTCGTGTGAGAGCAAGAGAACACACTGCGGTGATGCCGCAAGAGCATCTTCTTGCTCTTCCCTTTTGTGAAGCATTTAATAAAGGTTGCTTGCTCCCACCGCTAAAATCGTGGTAAGTGGCATATGCCTTAAACTCCACATAGTGTATTGTTAGAGTGGAATCTTTTTGTTGTTGAAGAATTATTCTCTCTCTGAATGCAGTTGGGTTCGAGTGACTGCTAACCATTGAATTACTATTCGTGAATTCCTGTGAATTATTTTGTGCAGATTATTCGAAGAGTTTCAAGAAATAGCTGGTTGCTGTATCAGATAAGTATAAATTCGGCTGATACAGCAAGTAATGAACTTCGTGGAAATGTTCTCAAAGTTGCAAAGGAAATGAAATGTAAAATAGCTAGAACTGCATGAAAATTCCGATCACTCTTTAAAGTGCCAGTAAGATAACGTTTTATTTGTTTTATATTTATGTACTGTCACCATCTAACTCTAGAAATGACTTTGGGTTCACTTGACTGTAAAATTTAACAACTTAAAGTGGCAACAATGGTTTCTGTAACTACGTTAACTCGTATTGTTGAAAATAAAGCATGGAATTTATTATTTATTAAAGTGGACAAAAATTAAATTTATTGAGTGAAATTTTTATTACTTTGCTTTCACAAAACTGCGTACATAGCACATGCATGCACAAACCCCGAAATTCGATCATCCGCGCTCATATGCACTAAGCCTCTAATACAGGAATAAGGGAAGAATAAAAAATCAGAGCGAATGAAAGATGAACTTGGTTGAGCTCAGGGGTAGGAGAAGAAATTACCAAAAAGAGGATAGTAAGTTAAAAGTAAGATTAAATAAAAATAATTTAATAAAATGGACAAAAGTATAGAAACATGAAATAAGAATAATAATAAGTAAATAAGAAACAGAAATAGAAGTAGAAAAAATCAAAAACGTAAACAAAACAGGGTTTTTTTCTGGTAAATACAAAGAATCAAAACAACACTTTCATTTAAATTGTATATAGGGTGTCCCAAAAATGTGGTAACGGAATTTAATTCTTTATCTATAAGAGATAAGTGGGCAGTGTAAATTGAAAAAATGTTCAAAATATGGTCGGATATAAGATCCGTTAAGAAAAAATTCCTCTCGTTAGTTTTCAAAAAGTTACACTTTTTAAATTTGTATACGACCCCCGTACAAAACAATTTCCAGTTAGTAAAATGTGCCCCATACACTCATGACATACAAAACTTGGGAATTATACTTTTAAAAAGTCAGAGATATGACGATAAATATAACGCTGACTCAGGGGCGTAGCCAAAGGGGGGGGGAGGGTCATAACCCCCCAATGAGGAATTTTTTGTCATACAAAATGTATATTCTTCACTCCTTTATCACACACATGTATGCATATGTGTGAGTTACAGTAGTCGTAACCCCCCCCCCCATGAAAAATGTCTGGCTACGCCCCTGCGCTAACTTAAACCACTTTTCAATAGTTCTTGAAGGGAAAAAATCAGGTCGAATGACTACATTTCAGGGATCGTACAGAAATTACGAAAGAAAATCTTTTTTCCACTAGCAATAAACATTTATATTCAAATTCATGTATAGTCCCCGATTACCTTTCTTTAAAGATATCTCTGCGACGTTGCATGATGAAAGGCTCAAATTTGATACATCATCTCAGTAGTGTATGGGGCACAGTTTACTAATTGGGAATGTCTTTGTACAGGGGTCGTATACAAATTTTAAAAGTGTAGATTTAAGTAAAATTAACGGGAGGACTTATTTCTTAAGAGAGTCTTATTTCCGACTTTATTTTGAACATTCTTTCAATTTACACTGCCCACTTATCTCTAACAGATAAAGAATTAAAACCCGTTACCACCTTTTTGGGACACCCTGTGTACAGTAAGCCGCACACACTTACAAAACAAAACAACGAATGAAAAGAAAGTAAACAGAAATTTATAACTGTTTCCAAGTAGAATGTATGAAAGGAATGGAAGAGCCATCGTTCACAAGACGTTTCGAGCTGGGTAATGACAAAAATCTTCCAAGAAATCAAGAGGGACGAAGCCTGAGGAGCGAACAATATATTAGCTATAGACAATTGCAAACGACTTTTAGAATTCAACAATGAGAGTCAATAGGATATTTGGAAAGCTCCTGCTAAGAAACACCGCTCTCGTGCTTTTTAAGATTAACTTTGAGAGCTTTTTTGATCTGACCAATGACTCTTTGATTGGATATTATGAATGGAAACAATTTATAACTATTTGTGTTTGACAGATGATTCGAAATATGAGAACTTCAAAAATCAATTCAGTTTCAATTCTGGTGCAAACTTGCTTTAAAAAGTACAGTAAGGAGTTTATAAAACTTTTGGGGTACGTTCCACGCCCATTTATCAGTCCATACACATTCTACTTTAAGACGTTATTTCTAATTAAAAAGAAAATGCACTATGGCTGGTGGACGTTTTATATATAAGGTAAGGTGGAGAAAAATAGGTAGACAATTCTTTCTGATCACAAATATATTTAGTTTGTTTATAAGTGATATTTCTTTTTAGCCTATATTTTCAAAGATTAGTTTTCAGTATTTATATTCATGGGGTTTACTAAAAAAACATGCATGGGGTTGCAAAAAGTTTACTAGTTGCATTTGGACACATAATATTAGCCTTTAGCTGATTATTGAATCCGTAATCTTTTGTGTCTCAAAACGAAAAAAAAAAAAAACCTCCAAGAAACTAATACATTTTTTAAAATTTGAGAAGACCTGTTATTATTTTGGATTTTACAAAAGGTCTAAACAGCTCGCTGTCATAAAGAAGTAAGAATTTCAAGTATTTTTGCTTTCTATGTATGTTTTAATGTATTGGGATAAATGGATATAAACATGAATAGAATTAATAAAAAAGCATAATGGGTATGATTATAGAGTTAAATGTTGCCAACTCATGTTTAAAATAATATACTAAAAAAGGGAAAATCGCTTAAAAACAAACTAATTATATATTTGATAAATAAAATATCTACCCATTTTTATTCCATTTTAACACACAGCAATGTGATGTCAGAAAGTAATGATTGTCTAGAATCAAGTCTAATATTACATTCCTGGCCATTGTATACTTTAATTTGAATAATTTATTCGTCATGATGGGAAGAAAATAAAACCGCAGATAATGTGTAACCTTTTTTTAAAAGTCTAATTCTCATTTTACCCAATCTTTATCGGAAAAACAACTCTTTAATTTAGTTTAATATTTTTGCACTTAAAGCGATATTTCATAATGCAACACAAAAAAATTGGACGCCTAGCATTATTAGTAACAGAAAATAACATCATAACAAAAGCGTGATTTTACACCAATTTTACCCCATCTTGCCAAACATTTTTTTATTACATTATCAAAAATCCCGCAATTTTTAAACTGTCCATGAAAATAAGATCTTCCATAACGGCAGTTTTGCCTTGAAGAATATTACATTTCTAATTGCACAAGACAATATGCGAATAAGATAAAGGTTTAGTAAAAGGAAAAAATGGGTAAGATAAAAAACTAAAAATATTGCTCTGGGATCAAATTATTTGGATGTTTTATCTTTGGACACAAATCAACAGAGAACTTTGGTTGCGGCACCTCTTTCATTCTGTGGTATAAAGCACCTCCAAGATAAAAGGGAAGTGCTTCTAAAATTAAAGGATGATTCTGAATTGGTTTTGGTAAGTATATTATAAACACTAAAGTGTAGGGAAAGATCGGTAAAAAACTCTGCTGGGAAAGTTTACTAAATAAAAATATAATACTACTACTTGGCTTTTCAAAATAACGCTCGAGTTCCAATGGAAGTTTTCACCAGAGCAAAGAAACATTTGCTTCTTAAAAATTACATGTTTCTTAGTTGTTCGTGAAACAATAGCTAAAGCGAAGTAAGTTATAGTAGATTTGCAGGAGCAAAATAGATTAAATAATTGGAGGTTCTTATGAGTCCAGTTGCTGAATGTATACCCAATAGTTATCTTACTCTAAAATTAATGTGTATCGGTACCAAGTACTTAGCATTGTCATAGGAGAAATTTGGTTGTTTTATTATCTGGATTGGCATCTCCCCTTGAAAGAAAGGCGTTAAATTACGTACTGTACTCCTAAATATTTTTTTAAGTTATTTGTAATTCAATAAGCTTATTATGAACTATTTGCTATTTCACAAAATTTGAGTTTATAATCAGATGATATAATGATCACTAAAAGTATAAGTAATGCAAATAATTGGAATAAAAATTTGCGAGTGCTCTTAAATTATAGTAAGCTAGAATTCCTTTTGAAAACTACTTTATTCCTCAGCGTTTCGAAAAAAGACTGAACGTTGCTACTTCAGCGGGTAAAAAAAACTAGCATTTAGCATTTTAATAGAAATTCAGTCACCCTCCCGCCCCCGTCTCCCTATCCCAATAGCTGAAGAAGTAAGTGAGTTTCCTTTCACTCAGCTCCTAAATATATTTATACATCTATTAATTTCACTTGATTGGAAACTATCCCGATTAAAGTTCAATTTTAGAAGCATGAAAATAATTATAAAGTTAAATAAGTACAGTGATTAAAAAAACCCAACTACTTTCGTGCTTATACGGGGTGACCAGTTTAAAAGAATACCCGATAATTTTTCTTACTCTTAAATCTGACGGATGTGGCAAAGGTTCTAAAACTGAAGTATAATTGTTTAAACCTTCTTTAAGTGTGGGAGACAATTCCCGATACTCTCGAGGTAAAACAGAAATAGAGACGCACAATGTTACTGAATGGTGTTATAATTTCAATTTTTAAAAGCATAATTTAATTCAAATGTTTTATTACATTATCATTCCTTAAAGCAAATGTTGAAAATGTTTACCCTCATTTTGAATGCGAACATGAAAACAATTAGGGTTTTCCAGAGAAATCCTGCAAACATCGATAAATTAAAACAAACCATTACTGCAGAAAGAAGCCAAGTGGTGTAATGGTTAGCGCATCGCTCTGCCGTCCCCCAGGTCCGGGGTTCGAATCCCGTGCTCGGCAAGGTCGACTCAGCCTTTCATCACTTGAGTGGGTCGATAAAATGAGGACCAAGCTATCTTGGGGTCAAACACAGGGGACTTCGCGTCAGGCTAACCACCTTAGCAGAGGCATATACATCCAGAGCCCATGGTCGCGAAGGCGCGGTCGGGCAGCGCAGCTCTTGGCCCCTTAGTGGGGGTGTTGCGCTAATGTTTGTATTTTATAACAGTAGAAATCTCGTTGATAACACCAACATTGTTGAGAAGAGAGTCAGGAAACTTGGTTCGACGTGTTCACGTTTGCATTAGAATGGTATCGAACATTTTCAACATTTGTTGTGAGGAGTGATAGGAAAAATTGAATTTAATTACGTTTCACAAAAATAAAATTATCACAGGATTAAGTTCCAATGTGAGCCTATAATACTGTTTTACCTCACAAATAAAGTGGTAAACCAGTTATATTTCAGTGTTAGAATAATTGCCAGATTCGTCAGATTTAAAGATAATAAGAAAGACCATCGGGTACTATTTTAAACTGATCACCCTGTATATGCTTTAATCGGTTCGCTCGGCCCCCAAGAATAGTTCTTTCTTTGCTTATCGTTGCTCCCGGCTTAGCTCTTTTCATGCCTTAATTCAGGCTAGTTTTAAACTAGCACATGGTTTTAAACCGATGAGAGTGAACCGATTAAGGGTGGGGTTTTTTTTCTTAGAGATCGCTTTTGAACAGCTTTAAAAACAAACACTTGAAATAATAATGATTCTTCACCCAACGCACTTTGGACTAATACCAGCAGTAAAACCAAACGTGTCATGCAACTTTCAGAAACAATTCATAAGTATGAAAATTATCTTCAAAATGGGCCGAAGTGTTACCTGTTTAGGGAAATAGGGAAAAATTCAGTGTGTTTAGCCCTTTTTTCCTGAGTGATTCCTAACTCCAGAGGTTCATTGTTTGTAACGGTTCACAGTACAATTTGTAAAGGAGCATAATAAATTTTTCCGAGTCCCTAGCGCAATTAAATTCTTTTTAAAAGGTATTCAAAAGTTGCACAATTTCAAAAAAGAACAGCCTTTAACCCTTTAACGCGCAGTCTTCCCGCTCTGGGAACACCCAACTCTGACGTTTTGACTGTTGTCAGTCACGAAGTATAGATTTGATTTCTATAAAAATAGTTGCGGGTGACATAGCTCATGAGAATCCTTTACTTTTTAGCACGTCATTTCCTGTTAAAAAATTGTCACGATTATTTTTAACAGCACTGATATCTGCTGAAAAATGGAAGAATGCGAGAACAGCTGGATAGATTGCCCAATGCTGAAAAAAGAGCAGCCGTTGCCATCGCTCGACTTAACTATCAGACCCCTACCCATCTAGAGACCCTTTTTTGACGCGGCACAGCCAGCTGTCGTCAAAAAAGGGTCTCTAAATCTGTAGCACGCGATGAACGTTTCGATCGTCCGCCATCTTGCTGGTAGTTAAGTCGAGCGATGGCAACGGCTGCCCTTTTTTCAGTATTGGGAAAGGCTTGCGCCTCAAAGGGTTAACTGCTCAGCCCTCAGAAGTGCGCGCATGCGCAAATAAGTAGGGATGTGTTGGAAAGTGTTTTACAATCGAAGCATTCACATGATTTATCGCTCTTTCTCGTTTTCCCTCTTAAATCATAGGTCTCCCCGCTCTTCCAGAAAATAATATACTGTCCCAATATGCTTTCGCTGAATTCGGCATCTGATTGCCACAAAAGTTCGGAGACTTTAGTTCAACGAAGTTCGTTTTTGATTTTTTTTTTTTCCCCCAGCCGGCAGACTGCAGTGTCTCTTTCACGATGACTTCCCTCCTCGGTGCCGTCGATAATCTATTTCGAGAGAGAAGAGGGAGAAAAGGTCTGGATGACGTCCAGGGGTATGAAAAAGATGCCAAAAACCTCTCGCCCCTGGACCTGTGGGACAACAAAACAATATTTTGTACCGTGCGCGGGCATAAAGTTGGTGCAAAACTTGCGTTTGGAAGTGCAAATTCAATAGACCACACTATAACACTGTAGATACGTTCCGTGTTATAAGAATCCGTGTTGTACGGGTCCTGAGCTATGCTTCACTGGAGTGTAAAGCATTCTGTTCAACCGCCGCACACCTTATTTGAGCCATTTATTTCACATTTCACTTAAATACTGCTTACTTGATACTACGTATGCACCAGAGATAACTGATATGCACTTCCTCTAAATTAAATCGGTTTTAAATTCGTAGATTTATTTTAATAAAACGTTTTCTTTCTCAAGTTGAAATAGAATAAAATAAATCATACAAAAGTTCTTTCAGGTACGTTTATTCTACAGCACAATTAGAAAAAGCAGACGATATCCTTAATCCTACTAATATTATGTCAATGTTTTATGTATGTTTGTTACTCTTTCACGCTGAAACGGTTTGACGGATTTGAATGAAATTTGGAATAAAGACAGTTAAAGTCCTGGATTAACAAACAGGCTACTTTTTATCACGCGAAAAAACACTGTTCCTATAATATACAAAAAAATATCTTTTATTTAAAAAAAAAGAATACAATTGGGTTTTTTTTTCAATAGCCGTCACCAGATGGCGCAAACTTATAGAATACGCAGTTTTTAATAAATAAAATCACCTGAATAAGTTTTTCCTTCTGACGTGAATTTATAAGCGGACTTCGGGCCAAGCACACAAATCCGAAATACATGTTACACAAACAAACAAAAAATAAGTTTTTGAAACTTTCATTCAGTTCGAACTATGCATTTTTATGCGCGTCCTTTTCCCCCTTCTATTTCTAATGTATTACATCCAGAAAAAGGATGTTAGAAATATCAATTTTAATTTTGTTCAATCACGCTCATGAACAATGATATACTTTCCAACTGAATGGAATAAGGAATAGAAAATAAATATAAGACGCATGGATTATAATACGCTTTTAATATGTAGCACTTTAGTGCGTATTTAAAATGTGAAAGTGTTTCAGATTTTCTTTTTTTTTTCTTTTTCCGTTTTCGATAACGGCCGATATATCTAGAAGCTCTTCAGAATTAATATAATACGACTATAATTTGCACCTTTTGTAGGTTTTTATCACTAAACCATCTTATTTTTGTAACCAGGGGAGGCCCGACACGGTAGGCAAGGTAATCATCGCATCGGGGCTCCCGCTTCGAAGGGCGCCATGTCGAACTCGAAAACTAAGTAGAACATAAAAGGGGGGCGTCTTTTTTACGTTAGCAGGGAGCGTCACTTACTCTAGGACCACCCATGTTTGTAACCATCTTAATTTTAAATTCCATTCAGAATCTGAGATATTTCAGTGCCAAGGAAGCCGGTGAGAAACACAAGATTTATTAAGATGGCGAACCAACTGGGCCGCAGGCGGCTAGATCATCATATGTTTTTTGCTTGAGGCGTTTGTTGCGGTCCACGAAATGCGGGCTTGTTCATCTGTTATTCTGGGATAGGCGATGATTTCTTTTAGTGTTGCCATTCAAAAATTATATTAATTACTGGAGCTAAAGCGTAATAAAATCAGAACATTTGCCTCAATTTATAGTGACATACGACTCTCTTTTAAAGTGTATAAGGAACCCGATCACAATTTTTTTGTCGAGTTCTAAAGATCCGTGTTGTATGGACCTGTATTATGGGGGGGGAGGTGTCTACTGAACACATGAATAAGGTAAACCGCACAATACGGAACTAATGAAATTACAAGAACAGTAAAAAAAGAAAATCTGAAACACTTCCAGATTTTAAATACGCATTAAAGTGCCATATATTACTAGCGTATCATAATTTACGGGTCGTCCCTATTTTTCTTCCTTATTCCATTAAGTTGGAAAGTGTATCATTATTCATGAGTGTGCGTATATTTCTTCCTTGTTCCATAAAACTCATCTTTGGAATCGAAATTTATCTTAAAATCGTCTACTAAAACCATATGATAATCTTCGCCAAGTATATTCCAACTATACTTCACCGTTTTAAATATTGTTTCGAATGTGCCATAATCCATGGGCATACCATGTTTGGCTTTCTTAGGTTGATTCCTACTTTAACGCCCCGACTCTCGCCAAGGTGGCGATAATTAAACATATGCAGTTACCATGACGAATTTTTGTATTTATGTGGCAACCGAATTTAGAATTAAAATAGCGATTTGGAACAACATGTAAGTGCAGCATTCCATTATTTATTTATTTATTTCGGGTTGGCAATTAATGTAGTTTTAATAATTAAGTGTCCTCAAATTCCTTAACTGGTGCGTTTATCGCTATTTCGTGCACTTCAGTTTTCATTTAGTTCTTCTGGGAGCGTTCAAACTTGTGCATCCTAGAGACCTATGACTGCTAAGCTGGCCAAAGTGAGCCGATTTTTTAGGTTGGTAAGAGTGGGGGTGTTAAAATAGAAATCAGCTCTTTCTTGTACCATTTTAGGAATCGAAATCTATCTTAAAATCGCCTACTGAAATCATGTGCGCATGAACCATTCATGACTGAAATGTATGTCGTCCGTAATTTTGCAAATTTTACCACTTAAGGATAGAGAGTAAAATATAAATATCTCTACTTCAGGATGCTCAAAATCTAGCCTTGAGATTATCACTAATATAAAATGTGATAAATAACCCATAAAATTTCTCTTGAAATAGTTTTTATTTTAGCTTGATTTATTAGGTGCGAAATTGTGGCTGCAAATCTGACCAATAATTCTAAATATTTTTTGAATAATTATTAACTCTAAGAATCTTTTTTTGCTCTGCATTTTTATTCCTGTTTGCATTTAAATGCTTTTAAAATTTTTACCAATATTTTTTTATATGGTCCAACATACATTTCAACATAGATAACATTGCTTGCACTTATTCATTCAGATGAAACTATCTAGTTTTATTTTATAAAGATAAAAAATTGTAAAAATTGCACTAATTGTAAAAAAAAAGAAAAGAAAAAGAAAATAGGCAAGGTTTAGCTACAAAAAGTTTAGCTGTTCAAAGAGGTAAAAAATTGTTAAAAAACCGCAAAATGAATGAGCTTAGAAACAGACTATGATAGCGCTTTTATGAAACCTCTGATGATTTCAGAAGAGGGTGAGATAGTAGATTAAACAAGAATAAATCGATCCTAAATTATTACATTTCAAAACAAAATCACTTTTTTTTTTTTACAAAATTTCCCATGACAAAAAATTTGACTGATTGTGATATTATTGTTGCATATTATTTTTTTTTTTTTTTCAATAAGCGTTGTAATATAATTTTTTTCTTTTCTTTTGAAATTAAATGATTAGTTAAAACCAGTCAAAATTCTATCACTAAAGAAAAACTTAAAAAAGATAAAAGTGTAATTAGTCTTTCAGATCTGATTAATAGAAGGGCAAAGGGGGTATGTGCCAGGAATCCTTTAATTTTGATAGAGAATCTGCGGAAGACAAACAAGTTTAAGGTTGCTGTAGCATAAGCAGATTTTTCTAAAAGACCAAGTTTCATCAGACATCAGGGGAATTTCATCAGAAACATTTCGTTACTTTGAAAAGAATCTTGATTTTAACTGGTTTGCTGTCATGGATGCTAAGACGCAACGGTGGAGATATGTCCAGCGAAGCAACACGGATTAAAAATCGGGAAGCTTCTCCGTTGCATCTTTCCAAAGATGAGAGCAAACAATTTTAAGTATGTGTCCAAAAGTGGGTTAAAACCCCTAGAAACTTGACTAAAGTTTTAATTTTAATACGTTCCAGGAAAGCAAGCCTCCTCATCGCCCCTTTCTTGGATACGGTACTCACGCGGGGCAGGTTTTCAAGAAAATATTCATAGAAAAAAAGGGTTTGCTTCTGCCATTTCTATCATTTTAGCTTGCCGACGGGGACGGACCACCATTTCCGCCTTCCCCTTTCTACGCCACTGCTGCAGGCATGAAAGGGGGAGGGATTGGGTGTGATCATGAATAGGGATGCACGTGAAAAATCAGGCTGCATCGTCTCGCAAACCATCTGCAAAGCTCTGTCTCGTCTCGCAAAATCCCTATATCATCATAAAAAATGGAACTGTCTTGTCTCGCATAGAAACTACAAATGTCTATCTCGTCCCCCTTGCCCACGGACTTTTAGGGCACCCACAGAAATTTTGTAAAGTCGGCGCCTCTGGATACACCAGCAGAGCCTGACTAAGGCAGGGGCAGGCGGGGCAGCTGCCCCGACCTAAGGGGGGCCCCCAAATCAAGAAATGACACTAATATCTATTGTAGAAATGTGCAATTTTTTTAAAGAAAAATTTTCTGCTAAAAACGTTAACCATTGTTTTTTAAAGCTACTGCACTACAAGGACTACTTTTTTAAAGACCACTTTTGAGTTATTTTGGGATTATATGAGAATACAGAGGGTAGTACGATGTAAAACATAACATATAGGTTTCCTACATTTTGATGTGACATCACTTAACGGCCAAACGTTACTATGTGATGTCACTTAAAGGACAGTATCAGTATATTTGTATGAATTTATGTCATGTCTCGGTTAATTTCTATCTTATTTAGACTTAACACTAACATTAAAAATGAGCAATAAAAAGAAATCTGATATGTAATTCAGACGTTTATTTGCCAATATTTAAATAGATGTGGCTAATTATGGGTAAGACGACCATACTTTTGAACGTAGAATTGAGGACATGTCCCCAATTCTGTCTCAGAGTCTCCCCAATGTCAATGTCTCCCCCATGTCTCAGAGTCTCCCTAATTCTGTCTCTGAGCATGAGGACATTTTATAATTAATGAAATAATTAACAGTAATCTAATTAAAAAACAATGTAATAATTAAAATTTGTCCTCAAATGCTTATTTACAATTTCGGGACACGTCGCAAAAAAGCACAAAAATTGGGGACTGTCCTCGAAAATCGAGGATGTGTGGTCACCTTAATTATGGGGCATTTCGACCAACGAAGCATAAGCATAACATAACCAGTAAAACATTAAATAATACCGCTGGAAGATAAATGGTTTGCATAATGATTTCAAATTATTAGAATCATTCATTGATCGTTTAGTCACCCAAAAACTAATATCGGTTTTTGGTGTTGAAAACCGTTTCTCCCATGAAATTATATTACAGGAACTCATTGCTTGTCACACAGAAGGCGAAGGGGGTTACCCCCTGGTTACTAGGCACGTCAACTGCCACTTGCACTATCCACAACTTTCCTTGTGTTTGAAAAACTCCATGATCAACTAACCGATTTTCTTATTTTTGTGGCAACAAAACAACTATAGCGTGCTGCTCTGTTCACATGTTTTTTAGTGCTTCGAAGTGATGATTGCTAATGCTAAGGTTTTCATCGTGTTTTTTACTTTTTTGAAAGGAATTTTTTTTATATTTTTAATGTGATTTATATTCAGATTCGTCATGTATCGAAAGTATATGTCTGGAGCTGAGAAAAGAAAACTGAGAAAAACTAAGAATATTGAGTCAAAAAAGTCGAAAGACAGTATTCTAAAATATACGGTAAAGCCAGACGTATTATCAGTTTTGGAGTGTTCTGAAGAGGCAGATTGTAATGATACTGATGCTAACATCGGTTTTAGTAATTGTCAGGAGATGAAAGACTCTATAAAAGATTCGAACGCTACAGAAAATGTGACTGAAGTTGAATCTTGTTCCAGTAGCAGTATTTTCAATTGTGAGGAGGTGAAAGACTCAAATACAGAAGTGGCAGAAATCGAACCATGCTGTAGGGGCAGTTTTTTTTAATTGTGACCCAGCCACATGGAATACGATCACAGATGCTATGATTGAACATTTTGTGTGGAATCCACCGCCACAAAATATTGATAAATTGGCTGAAACCGGAAAAATAATAGGTGGATGCAAACGTGTTTTAAACGAAAGTCATTTTTATAGAGTGAAACGAAATGATGAAAAAGTGTTGGCTTGTTTTGTCCCAGTCAGAAAAGAAACTCTTTTGCTGGGTATTAAGTTATTTAGAAATAAAACAACCAGCATTGCGACTTCAGGCTTTGATGACTGGAAGCATGTTTCTGTAAGATTCAAAGAGCATGAAAATTCTTTCATGCATCGAGAAAATGTTCTCAGTTTTTCTCGAAGATTAAATTGTGCTCAAAGTATAGACTCTGCAATGGTTGTTCAGCAGCGTACTGAAGTGGATTATTGGCGTTCAGTTTTACACCGAGTTGTTGTTACTGTTAAATTTTTGTCTTCGAGGGGAATGGCATTCTATGGTGAAAACGAAACCATTGGCTCAACACACAACGGAAACTTCCTGGGCTGTCTTGAACTGATTGCACAGTTCGATCCTTTTTTAGCTCAACATCTTAAAAAGTCTGCTAATAAAGGAACAGGAAATGTGAACTATTTATCATCAACTATAGTTGATGAATTTGTAGAATTAATGGCGAAGGAAGTCTTAAACGTAATTGTAAAAGAAATACTGGCTGCTAAATACTTTTCTATAGTTGTAGATTCAACACCAGATATAACACACATTGATCAACTTTGTTTCATATTAAGATATCTTGGTCCAGATTATGATCCAGTTGAAAGATTTTTAAAATTTATACCAATTTTCGGCCATGATGCTGAATATTTAACCAACACCGTTCTCTCGACAATAGAGGATATTGGACTTGATATACAAAACTGCAGAGGCCAGAGCTATGATAACGCATCAAATTTAGCAGGGAAATATAGTGGGCTTCAGGCCAGAATACGTAGCTTGAATCCTCAAGCAATATATGTTCCATGCTCAGCTCATACACTGAACTTAGTTGGTGTAAGTGCTGCAGAGTCTTGCACTTCTGCATTAACTTATTTTTCTTTATTGCAAGAATTATATAATTTTTTTTCAGCATCAACACACCGCTGGCAAGCACTAAACAACAAACTGCAAAACGATAAACACAAACTGACACTGAAAAATCGATCGTGTACACGATGGTGTGCTGATGCAAAGGCAACAAAAGCTCTGAGAAAAAATTATCTTGAAATCATTAATACTCTGCAAGGCTTGACATCTGATGCAAACCAAACACCATCGACCCGAAATGAAGCAAAAGTTCTTCATAAAAAACTACTAAAGTTTGAAAATGCATTGAATACCGTTATTTGGGACTCGATCTTGCAAAGATTAAATCAAACAAGTACAGTTCTCCAAAGTTCCTCAGCAAAATTGGAATTAGTTTCATCTATGTTTGATACATTAATAGACTACATAGAATCTGTCAGAGATAATTTTGATAATTATGAGAGGAAAGCTTTGACAATCTTGCCAGACACGTCATATGAAACAAAAAGAAAAAGAATTGCACCTCGAAGTAAGTGTTTAGACGACAGTCAGACACCTGAAGTAATCTTTGACCCTCGTGCCAATTATATTAATACATGTCACTATGTACTTTGTGATTCGTTAATATTCAATTTAAGTAGACGTAAAGTGCCATATGAAGACTTTTCCAAAAAATTTGCTTTTTTGAATATGAATGGCACCTCTGTCCAAGAAGATGGAAAAGAGTTGTTAAAATTTTATCCATCAGATTTAGATGAAGAATTTCCACATGAATTGCAGCAATTTAGGTCTATAGTAACTGAAAATTCATCTGCATTAGACATGTTGAAAATGATAAAGACCTTAAATTTATCCTCTGCATTTGCCAATGTAGAAACTGCCCTTAGGATTTTTTTGACTATTCCAGTTTCAAACTGTAGCGGAGAAAGGTCTTTTTCTTTGTTAAAAAGATTGAAATCACCACTTCGGTCCTATCTCCTTCAACGAAAGTTGTCGCTTCTTTCTGTGCTCTGTATGAATTCTGATCTTACTCAGAACATTAATTATGATGAGATGATAAATACCTTCGCAGAACACAAAATTCGTAAGAAACCATTAAGAAGTTCATAACTTCTTTATTGCTATTAAAATTATCTGCTTTGTATACATTTCTCCTGATTTTTGGTCATTTGTTTATCAATCATTGTAGGGGAGAGTGGTAATGAATGGGCCACTAACAATAAATAAAAAAGTATTTGCATGAAATGATTTTAAATGCCACCAAAATAGATAGAGCTACCTGTTCTATCAAATTCATCAAATTTTCCACTGTTTGTGAGAAGCCATTTTCCCTCTAGGGTAAGATGGTCAAGAACATGGTTGAAAAGTAAGTTTTTCCTTTTTTAGTAAAATTAGAACTAGATGAAAGGTTTCTATTATTTCATGAAAACTGTGTCCATTAGCAAGCCTTTGTATATCTGTTTACTAAGTTTAGGATGCATTTAGATATTATTTAAAATCAATGTACAAAAAAAAAATCTGAATGTATTCCAGAAGTATAGGTGGGGATAAATGGGCCACTGCATCATGGTCATGAATGGTCCACCTTTGACTTGACCTGAAGATGTTTTCTGATTTTCTCTTTAATGTATAGAATCTTATAGAATATCAAATTTTTTGCTTGCGTATGATTTCAGTCTTTTTGCTTTTTTGTCAATCTCATCCCTGAGAGCCAAAACTAGATTATATTGTGCTTGGTGCGAGTTTAATCATTTTACACCCTCCCCTACAAAACAGAACTTTTGTGTGGGGGTTTCACCAATGGCACCATCCTAGTTACAGTCCTGATATATGCGTATATGATCAATATATACAAAAAACAAGTATATGGGAATACATATAATATACATTATCAGGCACGTAGCCGGGGGGAGGAGGTGCCCAGGCACCCCACTGCATAGATCAAATGACACACATTTGATATTACACAATTTTAGTAAGAATTTGTATTATATGATTCGTAGAGTATTTTGACACCTGGGCACCCCCCCCCGTCCTGGCTACGCCTATTATTATGTATGAAAGGGGGGGGGGCATCAGAAATGTCTGCCCAAGGCCCCATGTTGGCTTAGTCGGGCTCTGTACACCAGCAGCATAGATGAAACTGTTCGCACCATCAGCGTCATGCGGACCAAGGGCCCGATTCAAACGAAACAGATTTCTATCGTTTTCCGTTGCGATCGCGGAAATTTTCGACTGATCCCTATGTTTCCTATTCAAGTGAAACCTGTCTATCGCTTTTGGATCACGTGACACTGCGATCGGTGTTTTGCTATCGCTTTTTCAAAAGCGATCGTTTTCGAGAACATGGCGGATCGATCGGCGGATGGTTGATAAGAAGATTACAACAACAACGAAGACTCATTATTTAAAATTACGAAGCAATCCGCAGGAATTATCAGACAGGGAATTCTGCAAAAGATTTAGGTCTGCGGAAAGCTGAATTTTCTCGCAGAACAGAATTTCTGTAGGGTTCATTTTCTGTCGGCCTTCGAGTTCTACTCTAGCAGACACTACGATGCAGGCGCCATCTATAGTCCTTATTTTAAATCGTTTATTGCTCGTTAAATTTGATGTTTGAAACAGCGCGAAAAAATACATGAATAATTTCTCGAATAATGATCGAATAATTTCTCGCTAAAATAAGCATCCTAGCAACCCTCCTAAACAAATACAAATATTCATACCACTATATTAAGGATGTCTTTGATTGTTAATTATATATCAGAACATAAAATATATAGTAATTCTACCCCTCCATTATAATTATAAACAGCTTCTCTGCTACAGAAAAATAAAATGTAGTAGGCAAACTAGAGAACAATTATTATTCAATAATTCGAACAATTCGACATGATAATTATGACGAACAATACTATTATTAATAATTTTCTAAAAAAAAATCTTCATAAATTAAAAATGTATTTCCATGATTATAAACGTACAAAAAATATTAGCCTAAACCAGTTAAAATTTTAAAACATTAACCTACAATACTGTTGGGGAAAAAAATTAAGACACAGCCTGTTGTCCGTTGCAGCTCAAACATAAATAAATAAACAGTTAGTCGTCGCCATTAAGTTAAAAGTTTTTTCCAGAGAAAGATGCGATTTTTTTATTGGTTAACAGAGACTTTCTACGTCACCGGAAGTTGCGTTTTCACTCTGTGGCGATAAAGTTTCGATCTAGCAAACCTGTAAGTTCGATCGCCTATTTTGTTTCACTTTGAATACACTTTTGCGATCGCTTGTAAAAGCGATCGAACTTCCAGAGAGAAAACGATCGTTTTGGAGACGACCGATCGCGTTTCGTTTGAATCGGGCCCCAAGTGTCTATCATGGCGCATTGACGTCATTTCTCGGAGTCCACTCCCGGATTTTCGAGTTGTCCGGTTCTCATCTACACTCTGCTTCCAAGCTCGCATCACTGTGCTGCTGTTACGCTGCACTCGAGCTGCTATTGCGCGATAGGAAAATCCTCCTTCACGAAGGCCGATGATTCTTCCCCGTTCAAATTACGTAAATTGTTCCAATTTCGCCCTCTTACTTGACGATG
Organism: Cheiracanthium punctorium; assembly: GCA_038373885.1. NCBI lineage: Eukaryota > Metazoa > Arthropoda > Arachnida > Araneae > Cheiracanthiidae > Cheiracanthium > Cheiracanthium punctorium. The sequence continues at coordinate 49,953 of JAWZYV010000979.1, read as the reverse complement.
CATAATTACTTCAGTATCAATGGGGAAACCCAAACCTCCGTATCTCCGGTTCTAGTTGACCTATTTTGATGCAACAAAAAGCAAAATTTAACTATTTGACTCGTAGAATACAAATTTTGAACTATTTTAAACCCCAGAACCAGGGGCGTAGCCAAGGGGGGGGGGTTAGGGGGGGTCATAACCCCCCCATGAGGAATTTTTTGCCATACAAAATGTACATTCTTCACTCCCTTATCACACACATGTATGCATATATGTGAGTTGCTGTAGTCGTAACCCCCCCATGAAAAATTTCTGGCTACGCCCCTGCCCAGAACAGTGGGTTGCCCCGAAAATTCGTAACATTGCCCCATTCTCAAGGACTGCACGACCCGGGCAGTACAATCTACAGTTAGAAGGTCACACAAATGTCTATTACCTTTAAACAGATCTCAACACATTTTAAGCAAGTAAACACACACTAATAAATAAATAAACATAATAAATAATTACACTAATAAGTAATAAACATAATAAACAAATGCACATTAATAAAAACCAATGTATTTGAAATATGTGCACTACACATGGCGTAAGTACTGAGTAAAAGAGAGTTCAAGAAAGAGGAGGAGAAGAGAGGGACAGGAAAGACATGGGAGATTAAAGAAGGGAAGAATTACGCCATAGTGACCATGGTCTAATATCCAAATAATTAATTACAACCACGGTAAACGGCTAGCCGCCGATCATAATGACGACTCTTGGTTTTGAGTTAGGTGACTTACGAATCCGTACGACGACATCGTTCAGTCTGTTTAGGACTTACGGTGAACTCGGGTCTCGTAGCCTTTGTGTCGTAGCGAGTCTTCATCTTCTACGTGTTCAGGTTGGTCCGCTCTCTAACAAAATGATGCACGTCTTCAAACCGTGCCTGGAGATTTTCCATGTACTCCTCTGGCGATGAAGGGGTATCTGGAAGGCGGCCAAACACTAGATCGGCGGGAAGACGAAGATATCTTCCGAATAGTATCTGCGAAGGTGTGAAGCCGGTAGTCCAGGAAGAGGGGAGTTTCTTGTCCCAGCCCTCTTGATTACTAGATACCAAGAGAGAGAAGTTGTTCAAAATAGTGCTATTAAACCTTTCCACCATGCCGTCGGATTGTGGATGTAAAGGCGTAGTCTGGGTCATGTCTATTCTGAGAAATTGACATAGACCTTTAAAAAACGTGCATTTCGCCACCCCCCCCACCACCACCACCAAAAACGATTTCGATGAAAATCTTTCAGATCGTTTGTACCAGCAAACTTTTCGTTTGCACCTCATTGGTATCTTCACAATAAGCGTTTCCTTATGTGTGGGGGGGGGAGGGGGGTCTGACGAAATGCCTAGCCCCCCCCCACCAACGAATTTTCAAAAATGAACTATGCCTATCGTTTGTACCCGTTTATACCAACAAAATTTTCGTTTGTACCTCACTGGTATAACTAAAAGCGTATCCTTGTGTGTGTGTGGTGGTACAAACGATTGGCATCGTTCATTTATCGTTCTTTCTGGCACTTATCGCCGAATTTCAGCTCAAGGGTGTTAAAATCTCCTAGTTTCGTCGCTCCAATGGTTTTGCAATACGTTAATTGCATCTCTGCAACAAGGAAACCTCCCCAAAGCTCACTCACCAAATGGAACGAATTTCACACAATCACAAGTGCACACTAAAAGGAACGTACTGTGTGAAAATTAGCTGCTATCTCCTTATAGAATTTGAGAAAGTAAAGGTTAAAAATTAATTAAAATCGCGCCAATTGTAACCTTTAGCTAGTAATTGACGGCAGGGATAATTGGTCGAAAAGTTGAAACGCTCACGCGAGTACGTACTCGAAATATTTTTAAGCCAGTGTTTGGTATACCGTGCTATATTTCAACGTACTGAATTTTTAAGTAGCTTAATCTTGTTTTCTATTAGTTAAACTGAAGTCCTATAATCTTTTTATTTTACTTCTGAAAGTCACTGCAGAAAGTAATTTCCTTTTATTTGTATTAACACATTGCAAGCTGCAAATTCAGTTTATGTATAAGTGAGGCATTTATTTTAATTCTAAAAATTCTATTCTTTTTATCCACGTGATAATACTATGGAGCAAACAATAAATATACTTATTGTTGTTTTTATGCTATACGCGGAATTTTCTTCGAAAAATATGACATTGTCTCCATACACAGACGAAGAAAAAGTTTGAAAAATCAAATTGTTGAAAGTTTGCAAAATTATCAGAAAGTAAATGTGACAGATTTTGTAGCAAATGAGCAATGTTTATTACTTGATACCCCTGAAGATCCTATATTTTCTAGTTTAGAGGACGAAAGCATTGACTTCACGTCCAGTGAGGATATCGTGAAAATAAGCCATTTATACTTCTTGAAAAGATAAGGAGGCCGCAGTATACTGCTGGCGGGATACAATAGCAGCAAAATCCCGCAGTTTATAGAGTGTTCAAAATTATTTTAAATTTGTTACAAATAAAAGGTAGTTATATCTGTGGGAAAAGCAAGTTCAGAAGAATGGCTATAATAAATGTAAACTAAATCAAATTAAAAAATATACGTTTCAACACTTCTAACACGCAAGAAAATTACAGAAAAATGTACATGATTGTGATTTACAAAGTTGCGCTTCAGAAAAGGCATTGGAATTGGGACTGAAATTCCGCGCATCTAAAGGATGGCTGTAGGGGAACCTGGGGAGCCTTGACCATAAGGGAGGCTTGACCCACCCTTGAATTTCAGTATTTAAAAATATTTTAGCTTTCCCTCACTAGATGGCAGTCAAAGCTACTGATGTAATCAGACACCCATCATAATTTCATCCAGTCAGTTCATAGTGGAGTGGAAATAAACAAGAAAGAAAGTTTTTCTGCCTAAAAAGTAAGTATTTTAAACACACTTTGTAAGAGTTTTTCAAAGAAAGTAATTGAATTAACTTTGAGCTAGTGGGATTTTATAAATACTGTCATATTAAGCTATTATTAAAGTAAATAAGTTTATAGAAAGAATCAGGTTTCAAATCACCATGCACCATTCTTTACAAAATGGCGTGATGGGGAGGCTTGACCCACTGTATGTAAGGGAGGGTTGACCACTGGGTCACGGCTCCCTTAGTTAAATAGTTTTGAAAATATAGTAATACTGCTTTTCAAACATTGTCATAATTAAAATAATACCTAGATATGAATATAAATAATTTTATATGTTTACAATAGGATAGGTGGTTGACAAAAAGTTACCTACCAATTATTGTCCAATAAAAATTGTTTCAAAATTTAATACTAAAAACTAAATTATGAATAATTCAAGTATAATAATTTTCCAGATTTATACAAAGAGATTACCAAATTTTCTTTTATTTATTTATTTATTTATTTTTGTGTGTGTGTATGTGGGGGGGATTATGTTATCTTTACTTATGTTATCTTTACTGCTATTTTTTATATTTATATTTAAAAAAGTAAATAAAAAGTACTCCACAGAAGTTATGATGACAGCAGTATAGAAGGTTACTGATGAAGGTTTTAGTATTCGTAGCACAGCCCTGGATTATAATATTGACTGAAAAACTCTTGAGAGATATGTAAAAAAATATAAATTGTGTGAAAATGAGGAAAGCATGGTTATGCAACCGAATTACAAAACTGGACAAAATTTTACTGATGACGAAGAAAAGCTTTTGGCTGAGTATCTAATAATGTCATCAAAGTTACATTACGGATTTAAGAGTACTAGAGAGTTTGTATATGAGTTTACTGTTGCAAACAATAAAAAAATCCCCCGCAAATGGACTCAAGGTAAAATAGCTTCTTATGATTGGTTGCGTGGATTTATGCACAGGCATAAGAAACTATCTCTAAGAAAGCCTGAAAGTACAAATTTGAGTAGATCAACTGCATTTAATAAATTCACAGTAGGTGAGTTCCAGGATAATTTGAAAAAAATTCTGCAAGAATTTAAATTTGGTCCAGAATCTATTTACAACGTGGATGAAACTGGAATAACCACTATGCACATACCTAAGAAAATAATATGTAGCAAAGGAGAAAAACAAGTGTCCAAAGTTACATCTGGTGAAAGGGGTAGCCTGGTTACATTGTGCGCTACAGTTTGCGCTCTAGGAACCTCTATACCACCCTTTATGGTTTTCCCAAGAGTTAGAATGAAAGACTGTATGTCAAAAGGTGCCCCAACAGGTATAGCAGTTGCAACCCATCCGAATGGGTGGATGACAGGGGAAAATTTCAATCTATATTTGAAACACTTTATAAAATACACCAAGTGCAATAAGGATTTCCCTGTTCTCCTTATTCTTGATAACCACGATAGCCATATAACACCTACAGGTTTGCAAATTTGCAAAGATAATGGTATTATTTTATTAACTTTGCCCCCACATACTAGCCATAGTCTACAGCCATTAGATAGGGCAATATTCGGTCCTTTTAAAATATATTACAATGAAAGTGCAGATGATTTTATGGTTACTAATCCTGGTAAGCCAATTACTATCTATGATATTGCAACATTAGTTGGCAAAGCATACCCTAGAGCATTTAACCCTGTAAGCATAACACAAGGATTTAAATCAACTGGCATTTATCCTTTTGATGCATCTATATTCAGTGATTCAGATTATCTTGGTGCAAATGTTACTGACAGACCACATCCTGCTACAAATTTATTTTCTGGAAACAATTCTGCAAGAAATGATGCAAGTGATGCAGCCATTGCTGGACCTTCAAATTCACATGCATTATGCAGCTCTTCATCAGTTACTCCGGAGAAATTATTTACTACACCAGAACAGCTACGCCCTTCCCAAAAGCTGGACCTAGAAAGTCTCTAAGTGGTAGAAGACGAGCAAAGTCAAGAATTTTAACTGACACACCAATAAAAAGAGCAATTGAACTTGAAGAAAGAAAAAGACGGAAGGAGATCAAAATGCAGAAAACCCAGCATCCAAGAATCCAAAAAAATAAAAAATAAAAGATGTTCTTAGTAGTACAGAGGAATCTGATATTGATATCCCTTCTATCTGCAGTGACGAGGACACAGAAGAATTTGAAAGGGAGAATAACCATTATATAGTTGGCGACTTTGATGTAGTGAAGTTTACAACTAAGAAAGATTTTTGTTATTTTGTTGAACGAGTGACACGGGAGTTAGAAAACGATGAGTATGAAGTCACCTTTTTACGACGATGTGAACAATCATACACTTTTGTATATCCTGATAATGAAGACTCATCTGTAGTGTATTTAACAGACATGACTAAATTGCCATGTCCTATGTCATCTGGTGGTACTGAAAGAGTGATTATGAAAGTTCAGTTTGATTTTGATTTTTCCCAATTTATTCCATTAAGATAAATGTAAAATTTAAACCAATATTGTTACATTGTGTGCATTTTAATGTGTGTTCAATTTAAATAAAATATATCTTAACATAAATAAGATGCAGGACTACTTACTTGGTTGTATGAACAGTGTTCTTTATTATTTTTAAAATGTAGTTCAATATAATTATGCTCTAAATGTTCATAATGGTAGAAAATATGATCTTAAAATGTTTTTCAGAGTGTTCAATTATCATACTGAAGATTTTATACTTAATGCTTATATAACTAATAAAAAAGATTTACTTTTATCTTATTTTAAAATTATACATTATTGCCTGGGCCAAGCCTCCCATACCATGGGTCAGAGCTGCCTTATAAAGGGAGCCTTGACCCACTTTCCAACGTTTAAAAAAATATTAAATTCAGAAAAGAAGAAATGCACAATTTATATTATCCTAAATACATTCTTAATGCCAATAAAATTTCCTTTAAATTGCACTATAATAGGATTATTTTGCTGCCAAAATAAAATTTACAAAAATGTTTTTCTGAAAATGTGGTCAAGGCTCCCCAGGTTCCCCTACAGATTTTTAAAAAAGAATAGGACTGTGAGCAGGAAAGTTACAAAATTTGTTTTGCAGAAAAACTCGGTCAAATTTAAATCATTAAAAAATTAGCCCAGGCGTTCGTAAATGATGTATATGTTTTTATAAAGCATTAGTTGTTAAAAGACGATCAAATTTTTATGCTGATGAATCAGGTTTTAATTTAGAAATCCTTCTAGACGAACCCTGGAACATAGAGGATCAAAGCAAGCAGAAAGAGAGATTCAATCACAAAATGCAATGACACATTCCTACACTACAATGCCGATTATAAGTAAAAGCAATAGATTGTTATCGCCTTATTGCACTTCCCGAAAAAACTGGGAAATTCCGAAAAAATTACGTGCGACAGTTTTCTGATATTGTGTTAATGAAACAACTTAATAATATATTTCTTTCAGGGTCGAATCAAAGGCGAGGGGGGGAGAAAATTATAGGATGAACCCCCTCCTCTCCAAAAAAATTACCTTACAATTTTTAAAATTATTTTTTTAATACCATTGTTTATTTCAACTCTTATTTTGCTATAAAGCTTAGCCTCTTCTAAAAAGCTACGTTTAACCCTCTTATGCATGCATTGAATTTGTGTTTAAAAAATATTTTTGGCCAACTTCCTCCACCCCCCTCCCCAAAACAGAACCAGTTACCAGCCTGATTTTTTCCCCACCATATGTTCTGCGGGATATCCAGTGAATCATTGCTGTAGATGAATCCAGACCTGTGCTTACTTAAAGTTATATTATATGAGCATCTTTTTGTAAAAGCATTTATAAAAGAAAATAAAAAGCGCCAAGTGGCGATAGAGGCTCTATTTTGTCAGCTAATTTTCATTTTTATTAATTAATTTTAGCTTTAATTTGAGGAGATAGTAGCTAATTTTTACACACTAGGTTTCTTTTAGTGTATACTTATGACTGGATTAAATTCGTTACGTTTGGTGAGTGAACTTCGGGAGGTTTCCTTGTAAGAGAAGAGGCCAGTTGGTTCACTTTCTCGGACTCGTCCCAACCATTGGCTCAAGGATACGCTTTCATTTATCGTTCTTTCTGGCACTTCTCGCCGAATTTCAACTCCAAGGGTGTTAAAATCTCCTAGCTTCGTCGCTCCAATGGTTTTGCACGTTAATTGCATCTCCGCTAAGAGAAGCGGCCAGTTGGTTCACTTTCTCGGACTCGTCCCAACCATTGGCTCAAGGATACGCTTTCACTTATCGTTCTTTCTGCCACTTCTCACCGAATTTCAACTCCAAGGGTGTTAAAATCTCCTAGCTTCGTCGCTCTAATGGTTTTGTAATACGTTAATTGCATCTCCTCTAAGAGAAGCGGCCAGTTGGTTCACTTTCTCGGACTCGTTCCAACCATTGGCTCAAGGATACGCTTTCATTTATCGTTCTTTCTGGCACTTCTCGCCGAATTTCAACTCCAAGGGTGTTAAAATCTCCTAGCTTCGTCGCTCTAATGTCCGGCATTTAACTCTTCAAATCCGGTTTTCATCTCGGCTTGAGTGGCTTTTATCTCGTCCAATCCGGTTTCTATTTTCTTCTCCAAATCGGCTTGTCCGGCTACAATTTTTTTCTCTAAATCGGCTTGTTTGCCTTTCATCTTCTCTAGCATCTCCATGAGCTTTTGTTGGATTTGTTTGTCCATTTTTCTAGTCCATTCACTGTACAATTAAAGTCTTTCTTTAGGATCCTGATTCTGACACCAAATGTCACAGAAAACTCTGCTAGTTTCCTGGGTTCGTCGTTCTAAAGTCCAGTAGGTGTAGGAAGTTCTAGTAAATAGTCCACTTGTCAGGATGGAACACAGACTTTATTGCTTCTAGAACTTCGTCGAACAAAGCTGTAAAAATATTCTTATAAAGTAAGTAAATTTTGAGGTAGTGAAAATCTGTTTTTTCGTCGAAATTTGGCCCCCCGTATTTTTTTTGGGATCACATTACTTCCTTATAAAGAACACAAGGGAAAAGAAACTAACTGGCAAATAACAATATAACTTAGGTTTTTTACTGCATATGAAAAAAGTGCAACAAACAATATGAAAGATTGCATAGCACTACCAGATGTATCGAATTTTCTTCAACATCATATTTGGACTCTTTAGACACAGATTGATAGAGTATAAATAAATGACTGCGACTCCCTATCTAATATTTGAAAGCAAAATTTTTTACTCTAACTGCACTTGATTAGCTTGATTTCTTCTAATTTATCAAATATACCTTTAATACAACCAATCTACCAAATACCTTAAATCTTAATTCAAAAGAGAGTTTCTTAAAAACAGAATATGCAAGTAACTATCAAATTAATCTTATTTACGGATAAGTTTCATCAGTGGTTTCGAATATATTCCGCTATACCGTTTAGAGATAAAACTTTTAAAAATGATTTAAAGTGTCCCTCGTTGCAATTTATGTTTGGATTTTCTTTTTAAATAAAAACCATTCACGCACGATATTCGCCTCAAAGTTGCAGAATGATTTTCTTTAACGAAATTTTATTGAACCTCAACTTGCAAACTAAATTACAAACAGCTAAAAGGTCGTTGATCAAAACGCTGCAAACATGCCTGCAATCCAATGACAGTGTACAGGAGAGAGACAATGAAGACAAAAATGAGCACGTAATTCACATTTATTATCTCAACTATATAAATTAAGTTACTACAAGTCAATAATGAGCTTCCCATGAAGCTGAGTAGTACGATAAGAATTCAAAAACACTGAATGTTCTAATAAGATTTAGTAAGACCAGTTCAAGGAGCAGCTCGCCATTAACTCGCCAGAATACTTTCTCTCCAACACCCCAATGATTGTTCTGGTGGTGGCTCTTGTGGTCTTTTCCCTGGAAATATTGAAAATATGTTAAACTACAACATACTTACAGTGTAAAAAACACTTTTGTGCACAAGTCTTATTTTCGAATTTAATAATTTTTAGTGTTTTCAATCTTTGGAGTATCTTCATAGTCTAAAGGAAAAGTTCCCCCATTACGCGCAAACACTTTTAAGGCAACCTTTGCAGGATTCAGTTCTCGACTTAGCAGAGCCATATGCGCGCAAGCGATTTTTTAAAGCTAGCTTAACCCATGCACCATGAATGGGTTGGAAGAATGGTAAATACACATAATGTTGACTGCTTCATAATTTAACCGTCGACCATTGTCGCGATTTAACGCTGATATCTAGAGTAATTCCGAATTTATAGTTTTGCTCTATTGGTGATGCCAATTTAAAGATAAATCGATTCAATTCAAAATAGAAACTCGCGGAGCTAGAATGGGATACGAAATAAAATTTGACAACTCTTCATCATAAGTCCTCAGTAACCTTGTTAACGTAGAGATAACACCAACTTTGGTCCTTTCCGTCAGACCAAAGTCAAAAATGACTTGGAGACCCTTCCTTACGTCCGTACTTTTTTCACTTCACAAACCGTGAAAGTTTCCCTAATCTAAGAAAATTGTGGCCAACTAACTAACTGCTCCGCGAGCCCGAATATCTTCCCACCCAGCTCTTTCAGGTGACAGACCTTGCAACTCCTAGCTCCGAGCCACCGTCGTCGATCAGTTTCGGGAAACTGCCGTCGCAATGCAGGGACATATGTTCGGGTTGCACGCATTTGGCACGTAGCGGCCCATTGCGAACGTCCTAGCACGCTAAGGACAATCACCAAGTCAAGGACCTTCGACAGTGGGCATCGGAGCCAGCTCTGAAAGAACATTACCGGGACCAGAGAGACTGTCAACACAGAGGGAGCGGTGACCCTGGAGTCGGACCGCTGCGCATTCACACCCTCAGATCAGACAAGTCAGCCAGTGCCCTCATGATCTCCGAGCTGTTGTCGAGTTTCGCCCATTCTGAAAGAGCTACCCTATCTCAACCTAGCTTGCCATACCCATTTTAGCCTAAAATAGCCTGCCCTACCCAGACAAATCATAGTCTTTTTGGAGAGTTAAAATAAATATCCCTATTGCACAACGTATGGAGAGATGGCGAGGAATTTGCTCTTTTAAGGTTTGGCTGTCTAAAAAAAGTAAATATTGTAATTCTGTTGCATGTAAGTCGATTAACTAAAGTGCGAATTACAAATTTTCTGAATTCCTATTGAAATCGCCATGCCACCATAAGGCTTTTTTTTTTTTTTTTTAATTTCCTGTAAAAGAATGAAAATATCGCCAAACTGGGTTCATTTTTCAAAACATTTTGCGCCGTATTTGGAGAGTTATCACCAAAAGCTGCCAAGATTGACGATATGTGGCGCAATTCGAGGGAGACATCTGTCGTTGGACCATTAGCTATTGTATAGTAGGATGGTATTGCTCGAATTGGGCAAATGTCTCAAAATTGCCATTGACATGCTTTTCAATTCTTTTAAGTAATTCTGTAGAACTATAAATCATACATAGACTCGCTACTTTTGCTGGGCAGCTTTATCTTGTAATCCTTAATATATAGGAATTCGGGGTACAATGAAACAAAATTTAGTGATTTTATTTTTATGAATTTATGAATACCATCTTCATATTTAAAAAATTGCAAAGGGTAAATGTCTGACAGTGTTTCATTGTACCCCATATACGGGGGTACAATGAAACACTTAATAACACTTCACAAACACTCAAAGAATAAGCTAAGTTTGAATTTGTATGTTTAAAAACATGACGACTGCCATTGATGTTGCCACTTCCTTTTTGTGAAAGTGTTTTTATGTACTCTATGGAGATCTCCTTTATTTTAAGTGAATGCATTTATTCACCCCTAGTACAATAAAACATGTTTCATTGTACCCCGTCTACAAGTGTTTCATTTATCGCAAATTGAGGCTACAAAAATAAATAAATTTTTACTAATTCATAAATTTATTTTTATAATCCAGGCTTTGGGAGTATGAAGACTGCAGATGGATTACAATATTTGAAAAATAAATAATTATACATGTGAGAAGAACAAGGAGGTAAAACAAATTACTTTTAGTAATGAAACATACTTTCAACCGTGAAAATCTAATAATTTTCTTCAGTTCTTGTAAAAATGTGGTTGTCTCCAGAAACGTACATTTGTATAATAATAATAATAATAATAATAATAATGAGGTGTGTGAGTTGCAATCCTATGACAAATCGTACTGATTTTACTATGTTTCATTGTACACCAACTTCCCCTATATCAATTTTGTTTCATTTGAAATATCCGAATATCTCTAAAACACATTACAAAGAATGGCCATAGAACGTAATTTACCAGAATTCTTATGAGTACTGTAAATTTTACAAAAAAAAAAAACCATGCACCATTTTCAATAGGGTACGTGATGAACATAGGAATTACAAAATATAAATTTCGTAGTAATCGTTGCATATTTACGGCAATTAGAGCACGGATGAACAGACAGACCGAAATTAAACACTTTTAAACCTCGCTGAAAAATTAAAGATACCGCACTAATCTTTGTCAAAGTGTGGGGATAAAAAGTAAGTTAACAATATGTTTTTTCCCATTAGAGCTGACAGTGGACTCTCTTGTTTATCCAACAATGGAACGATTTTCTAATTAATAACTACCATTGAATTTCCCAACAATGTTTCACAAACGCGCTGGAAATTCGAAGATACAGCTGAACGATGAACACAGAAGGTGGGATTGCTGCCGCCGAGTGTTTGAACGATAGAAGCCAGTATTTAGAAATTTGTGATAGACAATTATCTTGTGCTAGATTGTCTAAATTGTTAACCGTCATGAAAATGCTAAAAATATACATTAAAAAAATAGCAATTACCTTATAAGTAATAACCTAGGTGTAACAATTCCGTACAAGTTTGTAACATCTAGTTGCGCATCTCGATTTTGTGTTTCAAATTACTTGAGAGTTTATTTACAGGACCACCCAAAAGAATTTCAGTATATTGATGTCATGGATATTTTCAATATATTGCGTCTGTACTCAGTATTTGTTTGGTTCATGCCCAAAATCTCGCCATTTGTCATCGACTTTGGCGAGTTTTTCCGAAATATCGCCAAATTTGGCACCAAAAATTGTTTCGTATTTCGCATACCTCTAAAACTTTTAACCGTAGACTGTTGAAATTTTGTATTTAGAATTATTGTAACATCTAACGGCGCATATCTTTTTTGATTGCAATAGACTAGGTAATTTATTTACAGGGTCAGTCAAATGACTCTAAATACAAGGTGTACGAATACTTTCCATTCATTGAAAGTCTGTGGTCAATGACTACTTTGGCTATCCCCCGAAATCTCGCAACCTCTCTCAAGCATACGGGCTTTTGGTGAAATATCGCCAAATTAAGTGTCAGAAGCAAATCTTTCAAATTGAACCAGGATTGGCGATATCGAAATATTTGGTTAGAAATCGCTAAACCTTAGTATTACTGCAGAATTTTATCAGAAAATAAAATACTGCAGAAAATATTTTTGATTTAATAGATGTGCAAGGAAGTCATGTGTTGTCCACATCAGATTTGTTCCCCCCCCCCTTTGTGTCAGTTACTGGTGTCGCCGCCATGACAAGATAAAATATAAAAAATAGAAATTTTCAAATTTAATAAATTATACTCTACAAATTTGATAAAAGTTTTGAAAACAAAATAATTTTCCATGATAGTTTTATCTTTGAACAATTACTAGTTAAACGTTTACATTGCTCTTAATGTGTCAATTACTGGTGCATCTACCCTATAGAATAGCAAACAAGGTGTGCCGAAGCATAGGACTATTTACGTAAAAAAACACTCAAAATACTGGTGTTAAACGATAAAATAAGTAAAAACATTGTGAAAAAAATCCCACATATAAAATGTTACTTATAACACGTAAACGTAGCGTAACACGTAACGTGTTGTAAGTAACATTTTATGTGTGTTTTTTCTCACGTTTTTATTTATTTATGTTATGTTTATTAAATTTTAAAGCGATAACTTTATTGATGTATACTTTCATGAAAATGACCATATGCTCACCTTTTTTCGTGTCTACTAACTGAGGATGATATTTGAAAATGTCCCGAAATAGATGTTTACTTATTCGTGAGTTTTATCTTAATGGCAAGAAGTTTATGGATACCTTATTTGAGATCCAGAATACGTGAAAAGAAAGTTTTGTTCCCCTATCTCGCATAAGTTGTAAGAATTTTTGGCGATCTTGCATCTACACTAAAAAACTGATACGTCCTAATTTTAGTGTTAGCTTCAGCAGCTTTGGCTGGGCAAAATGTTGACAAACTAAAAGTGACTTCGCGGTTCACCTTACAGCAGGGTGTACCAAAAAGGTTGTAACGGACTTTAATTCTTTACCTATGAGAGATAAGTGGGCAATGTAAATTGAAAAATGTTCAAAATTATGTCGGAAAAAATACTCCGTTGTGAAAAATTCCTCTCGTTGGTTCTCAAAATGTTATGCTTTTTAATTTTTATACGACCCAAATACAAAAAATTCCTAATTAGTAAAATGTCCCCATACACTAAAAGATAGATTTACAAAATTTCTGCCTTTCATCATAAAACGTGTCAGAGATAACCTTAAAACAATGATGATCGGGGGTTACACATAAACATTAATGTAATTGCTAAAGTGGAAAAAAATATTGTATCGTAATAATTCTGTACGAGACCTGAAATGCAATCATCCTATGTTCCCTTAGTTCTATTTTTCCTTTCGAGAGCCATTGAAAAGTGGTTTAATTCAGCATATACTCACTTTCAGACCTCTGACAGTTTTAAGGATATAATTCTCAAACTTTGCACGACACCTCATTAGCGTACGGAGCAGATTTTGCTGACTGGGGATTTTTTTTTTTTTTTTTTTTTTTTTTGTACAGGGTCATATACAAATTTAAAAAGTAACTTTTTGTAAATACACGAGAGAATTTTTACGTAATGAAATCTTACTTTCGTCCTTATTTTGAACACTTTTTCAATTTACATTGACCACTTATCTCTAATAGATGAAGAATTAGAGTCCGTTACCTCCTTATTTAGATACCCAATACGATTTAGTTGTGCAAGGAAAAAGAAAATGTTGCACATTTGCTAGTGTGCGTTATTTTAATGGAATGAAATGATTATGAAAATACTCAGCTTGATGCGCCAGTGGCAAGGCGAAATTTAGAGCAGATAAAAATTTTCGATTTTTAAATTAAATTTCGTATTAGGTATGCGAGATCAAGTTTTCTAGATTTAAAATCCGTCGAGATCTAAATAATATATAGAGATATGGCAGGCGATTGGCAATTAGCTGAAGCTCTTAAAATTACAGTTCTATTAGCATAAACCTGTTCTTCCAACATTATTCATATGCATTTACATTTTTAGTGCGAAAACAAAATTTACTTTCTTTTAAAACTGCAACATTTTACCCAAATTTTTTTTTTTTCAAAAAGATTGACATAAAAATTGACGTTTGTTTATTTTTTCTTATTTCACTTTTAGAACTATTTGAATTATAGTAATACAGCTAAACCACACCGTAAGGAATCGTAAGAACATGTTATTGAATGCTATAACTCACCATGCAAAATATGTAAAAACATTTAAAAAATTCTATTCCGTCACGGGATCATGATTTGGGATTTTGCTAGACAGCAGAAAATTCCGAGAAAAAAAAAACTCAAAACCGAAAAGGTGAGCCGCTGCATGCAAAATCGTGGATTTTGCTATGTAGATTTGCCTTTATAGTAAAATGGAAGAATAAAATGTCTTTACAAGTTCCTCAATGGACACAATAATTTAAAAAATTTCAGCAAACTTCTTTGCTAAGAATGCATGAATTTTTCTCTAAACCCAATTTAAACTAATAATAAACAGGATAAATATTCAGAGACTTATCTTGTTCTATACCAATATAAAAGTGAATAGCTGCAAATCAGGAATAGTGATACATATCAACTCTTGTGATCCAATAGACACTAATGGATTCGATTTGGTTTGAGAGATTACGGACCATTATCTACTCGAGGGATTTTAGGCAAGGGAGGATTGAGGCCCTCCGTGTGGAGGGCTCTTTCTAAAGGGCCCTAACCCATATTTACGCAAAGTTTCGGAGAAAACCACTGAAAATTCCTGCCGGCTAGGTCGGGGGACGCGACCTGGATTTGAACCAGCCACTTTCAGTCTCCCAGTTGGGAGCGCTATGCGCTTAGGCACTGCTGGAATGATGACTAATGGAACTTATACACTGTACAGGGATAATAAAAATTACTGAAAATTCCTTTAACGCAGGCAGTGGTTCTCTCCCCCTAGCGAATTCTATAAAGCATGGATTGTTACTCTTTTTATTGCTTAAACTATACCTTCTTGAAAACTAAAACAAGATTAGTAAAATTGATATTATCTAATATAAACATATTCCTCATTTAATGCCATATATTTAAACTTCAATTCACTCCAATTAGTTCATTTACACCCTCTAGGTAGCCCTTGTTCTAAAGTAAAGATTCTTTAAATTTGTTTTATTTTTTGACCATATGTATGCATAAATATTTAAACGCCTTCTTCCCCCTTTCCTTTCAGTTATAAACACTTATAAAAAAAATCATCGTTTGATTTAAAAAATTCTAATTAATCATTTTCAATAAAAAACTGAAGATGAATGCCTATGATTTTTAATTGGTGTATCTATGCCAAATTTACATTTCGTATATATTTCAACTAATATGAATAAAGTATTAATAAAGTAATAGAATTTTCGGATGAATTATATTATGCAATACACATCTCTAATGTAATACAATTGCTTAATTTGAAAATCATTTAAAAACTAATATTCTACATTTTATTTAAACCTGTTCCATCAAAGTGAAATTCACATAATATGTAGTTTTAGAATACTTGTGTCAAATTTACATAAGTGAAATTCACATAATATGTACTTTTAGAATACTTATATCTATATTTATAAAATGTATAAATGTGAAGCATATAAAGATTTTTAATTTTAGCAAGTTGATGTTAAAATTGCACTCGTATTAAATATATTAAAGTTAATGTTATGAACAATTTTAATTTTAAATCACGTATTAAAACTTCTTGGTGACTTAAACATTTCACTTCTCGACTACAGTTCCGGTGAACCCTTGGACTCTGGTCGAGGTCCAAGGGCCCCATTGAGAGTGGAGGGATTTGGAGCGAGCCAATGTGTTTGGAGGGGGAGAATGCGCCATGGACCTACAGCCCCCTCCGAGATTTTGTTTTATAACTTTAGATTCGCATGCCTCACGTTCAATATGCATTTTGAACAATTATAGACCTATGTAAAATGCTGAATGGCTCCGTCCGAGAATACAGCCTGGAGCCGCACTTGCCACAGTTGCAGTCCACGATCTAGAAGAAATGATTCTTTGAAAATTCTGCCTCAGTGCTGACGTCAGGGCCTTAATACACTCATGTCCATAAATTAAGGATAATTCAGAATCACACAGAAATTGATCTCTAAAATAAAAATTTCACCTGTGGAATGATCACACACATCTTGAAGAAGAATATGCAAATTACAGGAAACCACCAGATGGAGTGGATGGTACGTCACAATGACGAGAGTGTAAGAGAGGGGTATATAAGAAATGGTGGCAAAGAAGTAAAATTGTTCACAAGCGCTGTGAAAGCCTTTCAGTGCAAAAACCGCATAGTTATGGCACAAAGGAGGCATTTGGATGATGTTTTACGTGGCAGAATTATCGGACGACTGGAATGTGGACGTACCCAGCTGGAAGTATCCGAGGAACTTGGAATCGCCCAGAGTGTCATCTCCAGGCTTTGGCAACGATTCCAAGATGATGGTAATGTGAGTAGACGTTACAGCACAGGTCGCCCCCGAGTTACAACGCCGAATGAGGACCGCTATTTGGCAGTTACTGCCAAAAGAAACAGACGGAGTACAGCATCAGACCTGTCTCGTCAGCTCTCTTCAGCTACCGGTACGACGGTTTCAAGGCAGACAGTGTACAGACGCTTAGGGCACATTGGTCTATATGCTCGTAGGCCTGTCAGATGTGTTCCACTTACCGCAACTCACTGTCGCCTGCGATTAACCTGGAGTAGAGAGCATGCATTGTGGACACCGCAACAGTGGTCTTGTGTGATGTTTTCCGACGAGTCCAGGTTTAGTTTGGAGTCTGATTCTCGCCGGACATTCATCTGGAGAGCGCCAGGTACCCGTTACCACCAAGAGAACACCATTGAAAGACACCGTTACGGTGGTGCAGGATGGCTCGTTTGGGGAGGAATTATTCTTGGTTCCAGAACTGACCTGCATGTTCAGAGTGTAACGATGACAGGCCACATCTATCGGGATGTCATTCTGGAACAACATGTACGTTTGTTTCGGGGCGCCATGGGTGATGAATTTGTGTTTATGGATGACAACGCCCGTCCTCACCGTGCAAACATTGTAGACGAATGCCTTCAATCGGAGGATATCACCCGTATGCATTGGCCAGCATACTCACCGGATTTGAATCCAATAGAGCATGTGTGGGATATGCTTGGCCGACGAATTGCAGCCCGTCAACCCCCTCCCACCTGTCTACCGGAACTTCGGAGTGCATTGCTTGATGAGTGGTGTAATATTCCCCAAGATCAGATTGATCATTTGATACTCAGCGTGCCTAGGCGTTGTCAGGCCTGTATTGCATCGTCCGGGAGACATACTCCGTATTAACCATCCTACTAACCATGTTATACTGTTTTTTGTAAATAGGTTCTTTTTTGAAATTTGGTCAAGGGAGTAAAACTTGCAATTTTTATTAATTATGTCAAACATATAGCATCTATTTTGCTCTTTACTTTTTGTTTAATAAATAGACTTTACAAATAAGTCAAATTTGTTTTGCTTCTTTCTCTTTCTTTGCCTGAACTTCATTATCCTTAATTTATGGACATGAGTGTACAACTAAAATTTTCCACTATTATTTAATCTGCAAAATATGTGTAAATTCAGTCAAGGATATTAAAAATATTTCGTGTTTAAGAATTTTCTCTGGTTTCTTTCCACTGTTTAAAGATGCTTACTTAATCACGAATGATAAAGCGTTTATTTTTTTCAAAGGACAAGGAATAATTATACATTGAAAATATTTTACTCATATTTAAATTCCATGGAGGCATTGGCAGTCTTCTGTGCACAGCTGATTTAAAAAACTGACAGATACCCTCTTTATAGCGTAGGGGGGGGGGGGGATTACAGAAACACAGCTCGCTGGTGGCAGGGACATCCGATACCAGCACCCAAGTATAATAATAATTAAGTCACCTAAAATGTGAGGGAAAAAAAACATGTAAAATCTATCTACGATGTTTTTTTAATGTAAATTTACCTACAGAGGGGATAATATATATTTTGTTTACACTTAAACTTTTCAGTGATTCGGATCTCCCATAGGTAAAATTAAAAAAATTCTTGCGCAAGCATTACAAGACGATATTTCAGTGTCATGGGAGCTAAATTTACAAAATCAGCAATGATTTGAGGTATTTTTAAACGACATACACGCCAATCACATGCTTTTTTTTTTTTTTTGGGGGGGGGGGGAGTGTTAGTCTTGCAAGTCATTTACAATCTCATCTTTCTTCAACCGCCCAACCTACCTAGAAATGTGAAGTCTCGAGATTTTGTTAATACAAATTTTGTGTGTAGTCTCGAGATTTTGTTTGTAATTTACAAATTACTATATTTGTAACATCAGATAAGTTCAGATTCATATGAAAGTTGATTGTTCATCGTGCATCAATTTATATTAGATATCAATATTAATGTGCTATTGAGAAAATTTAAATTAAAATAGTAATTGTAAAAGTGAAGATTACGCTACTTTTAACTACATAAGAATATAACTTCTTATACTTGCTGTAAAAATTAAGGTATCCTATTTGTTAAGCATTAAACAGATCAAATGTTTTTTAAAGCTTGAATAAAATCGATGTCTGAAATTTATTACAGAAGTCATTACCATAAATCAGCGAATGTGGCGAAAAAAAAGTCTGGTGCT
The DNA here is from genome assembly GCA_038373885.1 of Cheiracanthium punctorium. NCBI lineage: Eukaryota > Metazoa > Arthropoda > Arachnida > Araneae > Cheiracanthiidae > Cheiracanthium > Cheiracanthium punctorium. The sequence goes on along the minus strand of JAWZYV010000979.1, from coordinate 30,989 downwards.
AATAGGTTAAATCAAGTGCAAATATTAGAAATAACATATTCGAAGTTAATGAGTGGGAAATCATAGGTAAAATTTTTCTAGAACTTGCGTACTGATATACTATAACCACAGTAGTTTGCCCTTCCTCGTTACATTGTTCAATATTATGGACTTGATGTTTAAAATAAGAGACGTAGATATTAACTTCTATTCTGCTGCATAATCCTTTCACTTTCTTATGAAACAAGATTCTTCAAATATTTTTTTGTTCTAAAATTTGACGAGCAATCAAACGAACCTCATCTACTCAATGATCAACGTTCAAATTTAATACGACTGAGCACTCCGTGTTGACAAGATCAAGACAGTGACGTCACAGAGAAAAGCCATTCCAGATGAGTGCGATAATCTATTCTGCATATTTTTGTCAAGTGAAGAAATTAATTTTTTTTATTTAAAGATTTGCATATAAAATCCGTGTTTGTAAAATTATACGACCACGCATATAACGACTTCTTTAAGTTGATGAATTGAATTCCGGCATCAATTTAGAATCGTCAACTACAATCATTGCGATTTTTCTTTTCAACATTTCATTTAAATTTAGAACAACTCATATTTTTCCTTTTAAAAAATGCATTTAAAATGTGGAACATTAACACATTCCATTGACACCCCCGAACCGTTTGTGGAAATTAAATTTATTAGTTGTAAGACAGATATAGGAGAATTGACTAATGGTTATATATTTTTGCCATCAATACTGAAAGTGTCAGAACGAAGTGGTTCCACAGCGAACCGAGGCCGTCGCTAAGCAACGGGCCTGCTCATGAGTTGCCATCGCTAAAACTGAGTTAATCATTGAGGCCTGTTTTCCCCCATTCGCAGTGTTCTATTTTATTATTCTAAGTATTCTAAATATTATATTATTTTATTATTTTAAAACAATTTTTTTATAGTTTTGTCGTACTAAAGAACTTTAGATGTAGGTAATCGTTTTGTGAATCTTGCGCCGTTTTCTTTCATCAAAATTTATCATAAAATTCGAACATTTTGCTCTGAATGTAAAGGTAAGTGAACACTTTTATAATTTATTTAGAAATTCTAAAAATATGTATGTAAATCATGTTCAGTGAATAATTATTCATTTGTTATTTATAAATAAATTATTTTAATCAGAAATCGTATTACTTGTGTAGTTTATTCCTGTAAATAAGCATGACGTTGTGATACTAGTTAGACAATTTAATTTTGAAAGTTGAAAATCTTATTTATCAGTTATATATGCCTTGATTATGTGATTCAGACTTACATTTGGTACAGTGCAGAAATACAGTAAATTATAAATTATTGATTTTTGCCGGTTTATATAGAAACTTCAAATGTAGTTAATATTTTGTACAAGCAAGAATAACATATAATACATGAAATGTCTTTATTAAAGAATAATTAATTCAAGGATCGCGCTATAGAGCGTATTTTATCAATTTTCTTCAATATACAGGATATCCCGAAAACACTGAAATGCGCTTTAATACATCATTTGATAAAGATTAATGTTAAATTGTTTAAAATAACGTAGGAAATACGACTACGTTAATGAAATATTCACTATAAAAATGTCTTTCTCATTTGTGTATTTAGTTATTTTAAAGTATATTAAATATCTACTTGTAAAACTAAAATAAGCAATCGTGAATCATGAGAGTAAGCGCTACTTTGTTTTTCCTTCAAATTATATGCATCTATTTTCTTAATGTCAATATGTATCATAGCAAACAAATTAATAATGAGCTCGTATTTTAATTAGTAACGCAATTACTACTTAAAACTACATTAAATAACGTTTGAAAGCACTGGGAAGCTTAAGAAATGCCTGATGTATACGCGAAGACTCGAGCATCCGAGCCTCTTTGGATGACTCATCAAAATACACGCGCAGGCCCGCTACTAATTGCGAAGGCCCCGAGCGAACCATTGCACGCTAAGGGGTCAGTGCATTGTACAGGAATCTTGTATTCTCTGTATTCAGAGAACACTTTAAATTCGTGATCGTCTGCTGTCTTTCAGATAAACTATGACAGGTGAATGTGATGTAACACTTTGCATTGAACGGAATATTTGGAAGAGACTAGCAACAACCTTCTGTGTGGCAAGCAAACAGTTCTAGTAATGCATTTCAGTGGAAGCAACCCCAAAGTTTAAACACCAAAAAGTTGTTAAATTCAAATTGTTGAGTTATTGGAGGAGATTGAATTTGTAAAGGAATCCTTCCACATGTATTTTACGTTGGGAATATTACCGAAGTATATAAATATTATTAAAATAATGTTTTTACACCTTTTTTCTGCGTTTAATGCAATTTGAATTATGGTGACGGAATCTGAGCTAAAGGTAGCACACTCGGTTGTCATTAGTGCTGTTGATTTTGTTGTTATTGATGTGAACATGTATATCCGATTTGCGTGCTTGGCTCGAAGTCCGCTTATAATTCCTCGTCAGAAGAACAACACAAGGATGGGTGCCCTCCGTGGGGCTCCTTCTAAGGGATCCTAACCCGTATTTACGCTAAGTTTCAGAGAAAAACCACGGATAACTCCGAACGGTTAGATCGACGGACGCGCGATGGAACCCGAACCCAACCCCGGACCTTCACACTTCGACCGTCTGCCATTTCCAGTGACATAATCACTGTGCCATGGTGAGGCTACGTGGAAGTGCTCTGTTAAAAAAAAAAAAAAAAAAAAAAAAAAAAAAAAAACATTTTGTAAACTTGATTCAGAACTTTTCTACTTCTTGCTTCGAGTCATATGTATAAATCGGTGCACTCATAAGAGAAGATAAAGGAAACATTTTACCAGCCATGCATAAGGGTTATTTGGTTTCACCTAAGAGCTGACGGCCACTGGTAAAATAAAGAACCGTGTTCACCCATTAAAAAAAAAAATATTCTTGTGATGGCCAAATTTCCTCAATGTTAGTTTTAGGAAAAATACAAAAATATGAGAAGTTGTTACTACATATGGTACGACTCATTTATACGATGAAAAAATACTTTAAATATTAAACTGACATGAGAAATTTGATTTACATTCGAACACATTTTTGGCAGGGTGTATCAAAGACATCGACGGCTATTCCCAGGAAATCGGAATTTTGAATAAGATGAGATTCCGCAAACGCCATGACTGGAGAAATTCCTTTCACAGCAATCTTTGAGAATGGCCATGTTACAGTGAAAACCCGATATCAGACAAAACCCGAATTAACTAGGGAAAACGCGTTCTAACTGAGAGCGTTAGGCAAAACCCGAATTAACTAGGCAAAACGCGTTCTGACTGACAGCGATAGGCAAAACCCGAATTAACGGGAAAACCCGTTTTATTCGAGTAGTGGTAGCACGTTTTCGAGGGGCCCCTACAGCGGAGGCATAGTTTCCAAGGGCCCCCCTACAGCGGAGGCATATTATCCAGGGAGCCCCCTACAGCAATGACCGGACCCACTGATTTTTTTCGGGTCTCACAAAGGGCCAGCGTTAGCATATTTTCCAGCCCCCCCCCTAAAGCGATGGCCGGACCCACTGATATTTTTTGGGTCTCGCAAGGGGACAGCGTTAGCATATTTTCGAGGGGGCCCCCTAAAGCTATGGCCGGACCCAGTGATGTTTTTTTGCATCTCGCAAAGGGCCAGCGTTTGCATATTTTCGAGGGGGTCCCTTGAAGTGATGGCCGGAAACACTGATGTTTTTTGGGTCTCGCAGAGGGCCAGCGTTAGCATATTTTCCAGGGGGGGCCCTAAAGCGGTAATCGGACAAACTGATGATTTTTGGGTCTCGCAAAGGGACAGCGTTAGCATATCTTCGAGGGTGGCCCCCTAAAGCGATGGCCGGCCCCATTGATGTTTTTTTGGGTCTCGCAAGGGGCCAGCGTTAGCATATATACTCGTGCAATGAGTTTCCATCTAAGGTGTTCGTAAAGGAAACTGAGTGCATTCAGTTTATAAACTAGAGCGTTCGTATACAAAACTGAGTACGATTAGTTTCAAACGAAGTAAACTGAGCACGGATTAGGTTCATCGATTTTGTTGAGAAAATTACTTGCTGCATGTTGTTTTTGTTTAGAAATTTCGTCTGTTGTTATGGAAAGTATGTTGTTATGAAAAGTATTTTACGTTTGCTGAAGCTGCAAATATTATTTTTTCGAGGAGGAGATTCATGCATACGTTAGAAACTGCTACGGAGGTACATAATTTTTCAAAGGTAATCATTTTCTTGTATTTTTCATTTTAGTAAATTCAAAAATGCATGTTTTAGTGCTGAGATTTAAGTTGACTTAAACCGTTATTAGAGAAATTTGAACTTCTCCTGCTAAATACTTTTGACTCCTTTCCACTTGTTGTCTCCTCCAAGATATGCATATATTTAACACTTCGGAGAGAGAAGCAGGAGGCGAAAGGTCTTTCTTTTCTCAAAATTGAAAATAATAAAAAACTATTTACCATAAGCCATGATCCCAGATAGATTGGCCTTAAATTCGGCCTTAATAAGTATCGAATCGAAGTAGATTTCAAAACAGACGATATCATTAAAAAGTTTGCCAAATTAAAAGCCCGAAAAATTGAATTAGATGTTTGAAAATATAGATTCCAATTGATTCGATATTGGGACTTTATTTTAGTGTAAGTATTAAATAATAATAATAATAATAATAAATGGAACATAATTCTTTTTTCGGCAAAGGTGGGGGTGGGGGTAGGAGATGCAGACGGATTTTTGCACCCCGGTGCCCAGTATCGTTAAGACGGTCCTGATTATAACAAGTATGTTAGCCCTAATTTCAAATGGGAAAATCGCAAATTTTTTTCACATTTAGAATTCCCGTAACTCCCTGTTTTCTTTCCCGCTTTCAAAAACTGCGGATTTTTTGCAAGTCTAGTTTCACGGATATTGATAAAATGAACATTACGAAGAATCGCTTAAAAATCAAGGAACGGCTGGATTTTCAGATTTTTAAAGTAGCGCAGTTTTTTTTTTCTATATTGTTTTTATATAATCATAAAAAATTTTCAGGTCGATCACACAAATGACGTGGATTTTATTGCGTTTCTTAGCATAAAATTTTCATTGTTGCGGAGCAATTGTCAGCTGAAGTTTTGATTAGGAGTGGCACAACCCGGAATTGTTACACTTAAGTTTTTATTTATAAGGTAACTGCATATGCTTGATACATTTTTGTCATCTGAAACTATAATACTTTGTACACAAAATCAGAGTTGCATATAAAACAAAATTATGTAAAATTGATTTCCAAAGCTCCCCTTCTCCGTCTTCTTAAATAATAACGGCCGCCACGCCACTGGGTTACTTTCGTTCCTTTCCTAAAGGAATGGCAGAATCCATAATTCCTATTCCAGCGCTTCCCAACCTTTTAACGTCGCGCACCCCCAACAAACTCTAACTTACGGTGACGCCTCCCTTCCTCACATTATTCAGCAAGCATTTAGTTTTTTATTCTTCAACAATGAACATTTAGTTGCCTTTTCTACAAAATAATGTTATCAGTAAAATTTGAATAAACTTTTTAAGCGAAAATAGATATATTTTTGAGTAAAAATAAGAATAAATGAGATGATGGGAAATGGAAATGGAAGCACCGCCGAGGGGGCTGCGGACACCCATGGAAATCTGACCCATTTTTTAGCTTACAATTTGATACATAGCTCCACCCCCCCAAATGAAATCCTAGCTTCGTCACTGGAGGAGAGGGAAGCATTTCATAATAGAGCTAAAAAGGAAGCACTAAGAGTAAAAGATAGATTTTTTCCTTGAGGCCACCCCACGAACTTGGGCGCCTCGAGCGAGGGTTGCGACTTGGGCCACCTAAAATATCATATAGATTGACTTGGTGACTCAGACGGGAAATCTCAATCATCCACTCTTGCTGATTACTGGGAGAGGGAAACGTTGAGCAAAATATGCTCTCTTTTCCCTTCATTATAAAACATTAAAGACAAAATATTGGGGGTTGGCTCAGTGGTTATGACACTGAAAATGGTATTCGGCTTAAGTGGGAAGTCTCGGGTCCGGTTCCCATTGCGCGGCTGTTGAACTAACCGTTCGGAGTTTTAAGTGGTTTTCTCCGAAACTAGCGTAAATACGGGTTAGGACGCCTTAGAAAGACCCCCACGGAGGGCACCCCCTTGTATTGTCCTTCTGTCACGGATTTATAAGCGAGTTTTGGGCAAGCACACAAATCCAAAATACATGTTCACAAACAAAATATTGAGGGTGGGGAGACGTCCACATAGGTTGCGATTCCCACAGGGACAATCCAGCAGTCTGCTGATATAGTAATAACGCTGTGAAAGCAAAAACAAGAGTGGGAAGTGTCCTTTGTTTTTGTAATGTTGAGTGATTGGCAAGATTTGACCCAAGACCTCCTACATACTAAAACAGACCTGTTCATTCCAGCCAACTCTACGGGAGAAAATGTCCGCGTACAAAACTGGATTACGCAGCTTAGCGCCACCAGATGGCAGCTCAAACAGTGGTCTTTTTTTTGTAAATAACATGCAAATTCAATAGATCCATATTGAATTTTACGCAGCTTTTGCTTTTAAAATTTACTTTCATAAAATAAAACAGGCCTTTTTTCCGTTTGAGTAATATCGGTTTGTCTTTAAAAAAATCATTGAAAGAAGATTACTTGCTTAAATAAGAAAAAAATAAAAGCATTTTCATTCGGAAGAATTGTCGGCACGGTGACAGAGCATTCTAACAAATTTAAATTTACGATAGAGGGAAAAGGCTCTTTTTATTCAGTAATATACTAAGACAAAAGTCTATTTACGCAACAACATAAATTTAATTTATTCATTATATTAAATGTACATCGTTAACGTTATTTGTTTGAAATTCGTTCAAAATAGGTTGTTCAGGACTCAATATGTTGTTTTATTTAAAATATTAATAAACAATATTTCTTTAGCGTGGTTCTTATTAAAAAAAAAGTACTACATAAGCATATTTAAAATATATTCTTTAATAATCTTATTTCATAAGGAATAAGTATGTGAATCTTTATTATTGTCATGCTTACAAGTCATTAAAACACTAAATTAAAATTCGACCGTAAAATCTGAAGTATGAGTAAGATCTATACGTAGTGCGCTGTTTCTGAATTGCAAGTGTCTGTTTGTGCAATATAGTGTTGTGGAGGAGCGTGCTGTCAGCTCCTTACTATAGATAAAAATTAAGAATACGTCGAGTGTAACATCAGTTGAATGAAAATACTATCTAATAAAAACTTAACGATATTTTATTCAGATTTTAAGTCGAGCATGCAAGCTCTGCACGATACGGTCAATTTACATCCAGCGGTACAATTAACATAGAGTTCTGGTAACAACAACAGCAACGCGATAATAACGAACCATGCGTGAACACACTTCCTTTTATATTCCCGGACTGCACATCAGCGTTGCCAGATTCCCTGATCCTGCTATCGTGGGAGTAGCCGCTAGCGCTCCTCACAGGATGCGCGAAAGCTTGTTCCATGTGGGCGACCGCTGGAAGATCAGGTTGGTGCTCGGGAACGCACCGATCGCAGACGCGGCGGCCGCCACAGTACTCCCCCTCCAGGGACCACGAAACTTTCACAGATATTTTGGATTGAAACGCACTCTCCGACCAGAACGTGTAGTAACAGCCGGAGGTGACGTGATGGAGGATGCTGGTTTTGTCACAGTCGGAGGTGGACATACGGAGGATGTGGGCGTTGACACTGTTCCTGATGGACATTCTTTACGGTCGACTGGTGAAGCATTGTCCGTACGTTCAGGAGCCCAGATAAATGCGGGTTTGAGGCGGTCAATGTTTATAACAGACTCCTTCTTGTTTACCAAAATTTTAAAAGTGTTTACATTTCGTTCGAGGACTTTGTGGGGTCCGGTATACGTGGGTGCGAAAGCAGTTCTTGACGCATCATATCTCAGGAACACATGCGAAGAGTTCTGCAAGTCTTTATTCACAAACACAGTTTTTGAGCAATGGGCGCTGGTGGGTACGGGCGAACAGCTCACATGTAGTTTTTTAACTTTTGCACGAATGTTTGCTGGTCGGCACAGGATGTGGGTGAACTGTCCGCTTGCATGAATTCTCCGGGCAAACGGAGACTGGTGCCGTACACCAACTCGGCAGCAGAAGGACCGATATCCTCTTTAATGGCGGAGCGCAGACCAAGTAAGACTGTGGGAAGAACGTCGGTCCATTGAATCGAAGTATGACATCGTATAGACTGCTTCAATGAGCGATGAAAATTTTCGACAATGCCGTTAGAGCGCGGATGATACGGGCTAGTGCGCACTCTGTGAGTGCCCAGGAGCTTGGTTAACGCCGTGAAAAGCAAGGACTCGATCTGACGACCTTGACGGGTGGTGCTTCGCTCCAGAACTCCAAAACGCGCAATCCACAAGCTATAAAATTGTTTGGCAACAGTGTCGGCAGAAATGTCTACTATGGGAATTGCCTCGGGCCAGCGTGAGAAACGATCGATGCAAGTGAGCAAATAAGAAAATCCATTAGATGGAGGTAGAGGTCCAACTAAGTCGATATGCACTTGTTGAAAGCGGTAACTTGGCAACTCAATTCTTTGTAGTGGGCTGTGAGTGTGCCTATGGATTTTTGATTTCTGGCACTCAATGCATGCACGTATCCACTCGCCAATGTCTTTTAACATTTCTGGCCACACAAAACGCTGTTGCACTAACTTCCTTGAAGTTTTTATCCCAGGGTGAGACAGACGATGCAAGTTATTGAAGATGGCACGTCGGAACCTCGCGGGAACGTAAGGTCTGTTCTTACTGCCCTGAATATCACAATAAAGTGATGTATCAGGAGCGAGCTGCATGGGCTGGAGATTCAGACTACTGCAGGTTGTATTTTGTAGGAGGGCTTGAAGCTGCGAATCCTGTTTCTGTTCATTTGCCAGAGCTATGAAATCGGTTGACGAGGGCATCGAAATTTCCTCTATGCGGGACAGAGCATCGGCGACGACATTTTCGGCACCATCAATATGGCGAATATCTGTCGTAAATTGGCTGATATAATCGAGGTGTCTCAGCTGGCGAGAGGATGCTTTGTCGGACCACTGTTTAAACGCAAAGATTAGGGGTTTGTGATCTGTAAAAATAGTAAAGTTACGTCCTTCCAGGAAGTGACGAAAGTATTTGATGGCGGCGTAGATCGCCAAAAGTTCGCGGTCGTACGTACTGTAAAGCGCCTGGGTTGAGGAAAGTTTTTTGGAAAAGTAAGCGAGAGACTTCCAGGTGCCCTGATCGTTTTTGCTGCAAAACTGCTCCTAAAGCAGAGCTGGACGCATCTACCATAAGGGAAAGAGGCTTAGACGCCGACGGATATTGCAGCACGGTAGCAGAAATTAAGTCACTTTTGCATTTTTGAAACGCTTCGCGCGCTTCGGGAGTCCAAGCAATAGGACGCTTGTCTTTCTTTTTACTGCCTACCAAACAGGCATTTAGAGGAGCTTGAGTGGTAGCAGCGTGCGGAAGAAAACGACGGTAAAAATTCAGCATAGCGAGGAATCGACGCAACTCCTGAATTGTAGTCGGTTCGGGGATATCTCGTACAGCGGCAACTCTATCCATGAGAGGTCGAACGCCGTCGGCTGAAATTTCGTAGCCAAGGAATGATACCTTGGGTTGACCGAAAACGCATTTAGATGCGTTAAGACTAACGCCGTATTCCTGGAACCGTTCAAACACCGCGCGAATGTGAGTCAAATGCTCTTGCTCCGAAGCCGATGCGACTAAGACGTCATCAAAATACGGAACGCAGAAATCTAACCCGAATAAAACCTGATGGATGAAGCGTTGAAAGGTCTGGGCCGCGTTGCAGAGGCCAAAGGTCATTACGGGGAATTCGAAGAGACCAAAAGGCTGTTGTTACGGCAGTCTTCGGAATATCGGTAGGGTTGATTGGGATTTGATGGTATGCCCGCTCGAGATCAAGAGTAGAAAATATAGTTTTACCGTCCAAAACCTGCATAAAGTCCTGGATGTGAGGGACAGGGTACCGATCTGGCACGGTGACAGCGTTTAAACGCCGGTAATCACCACACGGGCGCCAGTTGCCATTGCGCTTTTTAACTAAGTGGAGCGGGCTGGCCCATGGACTTTTCGAGGGGCGACAAAGGCCCTGCTCGAGCAAATAAGAAAACTCATCTTTCGCGGCTTTCAGCTTGTCAGGAGGGAGACGCCTCGGCTTAGAGCAAATTGGCAGTCCCGTCGTCTCAATGTGATGAGTAACATTGTGTTTAGGTTGGCTGTGTCCCATAACAGGACGTGTTATCAAAGGAAATTTCCTAAGCAGCTCATGATACGGAGTAGCAACAGAAATAAGTTTGACGCCGAAATTCGCGCTGTTACGAAAAAAACCTGGGTATGTGAGGTTTGTTACAGTGTCCACTAGGCGACGATTTTTAATGTCGACCAACAGTGCAAATCTATGCAGAAAATCTGCGCCGATAATAGGGTGTGACACCGACGCAATAATGAAAGGCCATTGGAATTTTCTCCGTAAGCCCAAATCGACCTGTAACAGACGTTCACCAAAGGTTTTGATGGGGGAACCGTTTGCGGCGAACAGCTCGAGTTTGCTGGCGGACCCTTTTCGCTCATGGGACAGCGGAGGAACGACAGATACGTCAGCCCCGGTGTCAACTAAAAATTTCAGGCCAGAGGTTTTATCAACGACAAAGAGGCGCGCAATGGATCGGCCGCACTCGCTCACGGCTTCGAGCGATGGCCGATTAAGTTTTCCGAATCATTAAAATTATAGGGAGGGGTACATTTCCGGGCCTTTGCACCGAAGTTATGATGGTAAAAACAAACATCTGCCTGGGGATCTTTGTATCGCTTTTTTGAGTTACCTCGAGACCTGGACCGCTGACGGAAAGAAGGTCGACCCCGCTGCGGCTGCTGCTGTTGCACAGAGCATAAATGAGCAACTTGCTTTGTAAGCTGGTCTATTTGCGCTTGTAATGTTGCAATACTGGGACCTGGAGCCTGCAACTCGTGTACGTGCACCGGAGTAGCTAATTCGTGATTTTTATCGGCTATGCCGGCAAGGTTGTTGAGCGGTTCGCTACTGGCAGCAACTATGGCCTGGGTGTTAGATGGGAGGCGATTCATCCACAAAGTTTTAAGAATGTTGTCACTTAAACTACCGGCGGATCTGTCAGACATCTTAGACAGCAGCTGGGAAGGCCTCATATCACCAAGTTGCAGATCTTGAAGCAAGTTTTTAATTTTTACAGTCTCCGACCCCGTGTATACGGCAATTAATTTGGCTTTAAGAGACTTGTATTTGTCGGTAGGTGGGGGATTAAGGACAAGCTCCCGTACCGATTGTAACACTTCCGATTCCAAAGCGGAGATCGCCGTGTAAAATTGGGTGTCATCGGCGGTGATTCCACCTAATTTAAATTGTGCATCTAGTTGTATAAACCATAGCGAGGGGTCGGTACGATAAAATGGGGGAGGTTTAACAGCAACACGTGCTAACTGGGTAGGGCCGGACGTGCCATCGCCGGTACTGGCATTTTCACAAGGCAGAGACATGTCAAAACAACACGAGGGATATCAAATACAAGCAGCGCAATAAAAGATAAAGAAAAATAAATAAATTGGAAACGACTCACCCAGGGTTGGCTATAACACCTTGAAGCGACGAAATGTTTATATCCAACTTGAGTTGCGCTGACACAGCCCACTACAAAACAACACGACTTGCGGGCAGGAAAAAACACATGAACACGGCATCACTTGCACACACTTACGCACGGTATCACTTGTGCTTGCGCACGTGTAAAAAATGCATTTTGGGATAAGCACGTGCACTTAGACGAAGCGGCACTTGCAACACACACAAAGTGTAAGCACACTTTATAATGCACACGACCGGAAGAAAACACAGCGCAGATTGCATACGCCTTGACAAGCACACTCTTGTTGATTTGAAAAAATAAACACTTGAGATTCCGTACTGCATTAAAACACTTGCAATTACACGCGGCGATGAGGAATTTTGTCAACCACCTGGCGAGCAATATTTCACCCAATACTGCCGGAAGAAGAAAAAAATAATCTTCACTTAATGGAAATTGATACTGGAATGCACAACACTAATGCTGGATGTTACGAATTGATGACAAGAATTGTCGTGAGACTCCATAATTCTTGGATGAACTCGGATTGCAGGATTGCGTATACAAAATGTCCAGAAGTCACCAATGTGGAGGAGCGTGCTGTCAGCTCCTTACTATAGATAAAAATTAAGAATACGTCGAGTGTAACATCAGTTGAATGAAAATACTATCTAATAAAAACTTAACGATATTTTATTCAGATTTTAAGTCGAGCATGCAAGCTCTGCACGATACGGTCAATTTACATCCAGTGGTACAATTAACATAGAGTTCTGGTAACAACAACAGCAACGCGATAATAACGAACCATGCGAGAACACACTTCCGAGAACAGCGTTGCCAGATTCCCTGGCCCTGCTATCGTGGGAGTAGCCGCTAGCGCTCCTCACAGGATGCGCGAAGAGTTGAGCGGAAGCTTGTTCGATGTGGGCTACAGCTGGAAGATCAGGTTGCTGCTCGGGAACGCACCGATCGCAGACGCGGCGGCCGCCACAGTGTATACGAGTGACGGGGGAAGGAGATCAAAAACATTGAAAAAAACTGTGACATTACTTTAGGGATAATCCCATCAGTATCATCAAACATTTACAACATAAATTTATTTACATATTTTCAAGTAAAACGTAGTAAACTCTCGTACATAATACAGCGCGTTGAAGTAATCTGCCATTGTTTTCTGCTTTTTTTAAATTCTATTTTTATGATCCCTACGATCGTGTGTAGAATATGCATAGATTATGTATAAATATACCGTGATTGAATGACTAGTTTATATTTCTAACTGTAGATACTGCACAACTCACACGTGCATGCACATGCACAACACAAAAGTTAATTGCATACTGAGTGGTGGTTAATCTAACAAAACAGTTACATAAAACCGAATTTTTATGCATAGAGAATTGACAGAGCATTACTGTCGACAATAACGATTTACACATCAAACCGTAATCATGCGATCAAAGTGCAAAATTCAATACTAACCTTCTCGAGAAATGGCCTTGATCCATTTTTCTCGTATAACTAAATCACTGGACAGTGGCGGATCTAGGATTGGGTAAAGGGGGGGGGGCTAACTTACTGGGTCTTCAATAATTTGGGTGCAGTTATCCACAGGCCCTACGAGAGGGAGGGGGGACAGGCGAAGCATCGCCCCGGAGCCCGTGTTCAGCTAAAGTGCGTCCGTAAATTTTTCAGAATGCGTTAAGAATTTCATTTATAGATCTGTAATTAAAATCTTTTTCTTTTAAACAGACTAAATTCCGAATGCATCCCAGATAACACAAACTTGTTCAGAACCCTCCTAGAAGACGTCATATAGACAAGTTGACATGCCCATTAAACATCCAGGATTCGTCGGATTCTCGTTCCTTTTACGTCAATATGGCCTACAGGACGCCCATATGACGTCTTATAGACATCTATATAGGCGTAATTATGGACGTGCTTTCCTATTCATGGACTTAGTATGGGCAAGTCTTGGACATCAATGTCTATCTATGGACCTACTTAGGTCAAGTCTTGGACATCTCCATCCATGCTTCTTGCCACATTTCACTAAGACTTTAACCCATTCGTGCCTGGATATTTTTGCGACTTTCTTCGATTTTTGCTAACACCAGCAGTAATTGATAAATTTCATGTCAACTTTTTGAACAAGGGATGATTTCATTTAAAATCAATATGTATAAAAATTGAAATGTCAACATCCTATTTGGCCATATTAAAATATTTTGTGGAATTGAGGTTCAATACTCACGAATAAAGGCTAGGAAAAATAAATAACGTTTTCGAATGATAGCGAAAATGCCGTCCCAAAAAAGGGACGCTAGGCATAAATGGGTTAAAAAAGACTTACTCTGGAAATTCAATGTCTAGTTTTGGTCTATTCATGGACATTTTCTGGATTTTCCAGATTATGTCCATAAATAGATATCTTCTGGATGTCTATCTATAGCTATGGACGTATTATGGGCGAGATGGATCAGATATGGATATAAAATGGACAACTGTGCTATCTGGGATAATTCTAAAATGATTTACATGGCAGAAATCTTAATTCTACCATTTAAATATTAGTAATTTTTTTTTCAATCTTCGAACATGAATTAAAAGTAACATTATATATCAGACAAACTTCCCTCCCACTCTCTTTCCTTTTAGCATTTTATATGAAAATCATTAACCCATTTGTGCCTGGATATTTTTGCGACTTTCTTCGATTTTTACTGATAACAGAAATAATAGATAAATTTCTGATGTCAACTTCTTGAACAAGGGATGATTTCTTTTAAAATCCTTATGCATAAAAATCGAAATATCAACATCCTACTTGGTCATGTTAAAATATTTTGTAGAGTTGAGGCTCAATACTCATGAATAAAGCCTAGGAAAAATAAATAACGTTTTCGACTAATAGCGAAAATGCCGTCCCAAAAAAGGGACACTAGGCATAAATGGGTTAAACAGACCAGTTTTACAAAAAAAAAAAAAATCCCTTCCGTCCCTCCTGTTTTTTCGAAACTTTTGTGCTTCACGAAAGGGGCCGGGAAGGCTTTTGCCTCGCCTTATAAAATTTCTCTCAGAGGCCCTGGTTATCCAAGCTTGGCGACATTTGGCTCGATTTTTTACATGTCGCCTATATGTTTCATTTTTCTGCCTACATATAATATTACGTAATCGAATTTCGAGAAAGGTGTGTGAATTTCCGATAAAATAAAATACTCGAACCTGCTAGAACTTCATAGGAAAAACAATGTCTGAAAAAATTAATTTAAATCATACCTCTTTTTTCCATAGTGATATCATTGTATTCTTTCTAATAATGCACCTCTTTATAAACTGCCTGTTAGTGATGCATGTGGTATATTTTGTGAGTGCTGTTCTATTTGAAATAGCTTGTTCTGGGGCTGTGCATTTATGATTTCTTCCTGATGATTTGCGCTTTCACTCTCACTAGACAAATTATCATTTTTCGGAATTTTCATAAAATAATCACCTATATTAAGATTCAATGACCGCTTTCTTGAGGCTATAATATTTGCATTTACCGTAATTTCCGGCTTATAATCCGCAGGTGCTTTTTTTCAAGTAGAAGAAAAATATTTCTTTAGATAATCTGCAGCGGTAGATTATCCGCGGATAATATAGCGATGCTTTGGTCGAAATTGATGATTTTCTATGTATAGTAAAACCACAGTATTAATATTAGAACCAGCTTACTGTAAAACCTTTCCTACTGTTAAGAAAATCGCCAAGTGGGTGTATTTTGAGACAGTCCAATCGGCACAGTAAACAGAAATAACACTTTATTCACGGCTCGCAGCTCAATAGCTCACAAAATAATACAAGAAACTTTAAAATGCGCTAACAAAATTCATAAACAAGCAAAACAATAACACTATTCATTTCACAGAATCAACCGTGCGCTTCAAAGTCTATCACTCAACTGAACTCCCCGGACTGACTGACTGATGATATGTTCTTGTAGGAGTGCCCTGGGCACTAGGCCTTTAACTCCAGTATGTAAGATCGTTTCAGTCGGGTATTTTCATTCTTGTAATGAGTCCCCAAACAGGACGGGTTGAGATGAATATCAGTCAAGTACAGTAAGAAGTGATCTGCATGAACAGCCCGGCCAAAAGGATGTTAGTAGGGAAAGGGTTTTTTATTTTTTATTTAATATTTTTTTTTAATACCGCAGTGTGAAGTAAGTTATTGTGGAGGATCAAATATGTCAAGATATGGAGAGCATTTGGCGAGAACCGCCTTCGGTCTTTTGCTGTTAGATGGATCACGAAAGTCGTAATCCGGAAATTCGGCAAGAATGTCGTTATTGATACTGGATATATTATCGTAAAAGTTGACGGCAAGTCTGTGGATTGTGTGCTTACCCATTTATGCCTAGCGTCCCTTTTTGGGACAGCATTTTCGCTATTAGTCGAAACGTTATTTATTTTCCTAGCCTTTATTCATGAGTATTGAGCCTCACTCTACAAATATTTTACATGACCAAGTAGGATGTTGATATTTCATTTTATGCATATGATTTAAAAGAAATCATCCCTTGTTCAAGAAGTTGACATCAGAAATTTATCTATTATTTCTGTTATCAGTAAAATCGAAGAAGTCGCAAAATATCCAGGCACAAATGGGTTAATCGGCTCAACGGCCAGGTCATTTTGAATCGTAGTGTTTCTTAGGAAGTGGTTTCCTTTACGGATTTTTCTAAGTATTGCACTTTGTTTAGCTTGCAGGGATTTCTTGTGCGATTTAGCTGCAAAAGCCCATACGGGGGCTGCGTAAGTAGCGATAGGCCTGATCATTGTTTTGTAAATTAGCGTTTTGTTTTGCTTGCTGAGTTTTTTAGAATAAAGTATAGGAGCAATCTTTTTGGCGGCAGCCGCCATGCGGTTTCTAATTTTAGTTATGTGTGGTTTCCATGTGAGTGACCTGTCCAATGAAATTCCCAGATAAGTGGCAGTGTTACTCCATGGGACGACATTGTTGTTTACGTATATGCGGGGAGGGTTATGTTTTCTTGAGAAGTGAATTGCTTGGCATTTGTCGGAGTTTAGTTTAATTTTCCAGGTATCGAGCCAGGTTTCGAGAGCGTCAATATGTGCTTGAATGCATCTTGAGAGTACTGTGGGGTGGTGAGCTATGCAAATAATCGCCGTATCGTCGGCGAACAGAGCAAGTGTGGTGTACGGATTTCTAGGGATATCGTTGACGTACAAGTTAAACAGTGTAGGTCCAGGATTGATCCTTGGGGAACACCACTATTTATAGGAGTGCGGTTAGAATGAGTATTGTTTACACGAACCATAAATGTACTGTCAGAAAGGTAATTATGAATTAAATGAATTAGAGAGTCTGGCATGCCGATTTTTATGAGCTTGTACATGAGGCCTGTATGATACACTTTGTCAAACGCTTTTGATATGTCTAGGAGGAGAATACCGACTTCCTTTTTTTCTTTCATTGCTTCAGCGATATGTTCTGTGACTCTAAGGAGTTGGTGAGTCGTACTGTGTTGTTCTCTAAATCCAAATTGTTCGGGAATAATATTGTTGTTTCGAGTGAGGTGTTCTTGAATGCGGTGGAGTATGACTCTCTCCGCTAATTTACTTAAGGCGCTTAATAAACTAATCGGTCTGTACGAGCCAGGTGAGGTGTTGCTTTGATTTGGCTTGGGTATAGGACAGACGATTGATGTTTTCCAGGCTTTTGGGAAGTATTTTAATTTGAGTATGTGGTTAATCAACGAGGTCAGGAAAATGAGGGTACGTGCAGGCATATTTCTTAGCATGACGTTACTAATTTTGTCGCTTCCAGGACATTTTTTTAATTATCAGTTTTTTAATTATCATAACCAGCTCCGTCGGTTTTGTGGTGGAGATTTCAGTTGTACAAGGAGTGCGAAGGAAATTATCGACAATCTCCTTTATATGGTAATCCGTAGTTGGGTCCACTGCAATGTTTTCGTGGAGGCTAAATTGCTTTTCATATGTTCTAACCAGTGTATTTGCTTTATCGTAGTCGGTTAAGGCGTAACTGCTGCCTTCTTTGAGGGGAGGGATATGCGATTTTTGGTTTTTTAGTTTTTTCAGTGCCTTCCACACTGAACTGTCTTCAGGGTTAAGGCTAGTGATAAAATTTTCCCAGTTTTCATTTGAATGGGCTCGTAGTAGTACTCTAGTTTCAGCACTTATTTTGTGATAGTTTTGGCTGTCTATGGGACTACGAGTGCAAAATAATACAAGAAACTTTAAAATGCGCTAACAAAATTCATAAACAAGCAAAACAATAACACTATTTATTTCACAGAATCAACCGTGCGCTTCAAAGTCTATCACTCAACTGAACTCCCCGGAGAGAAATCCTAGCGCTTTTATAGAGATGATGACGTCACCGGAATTGCCGAGAACTTTCTGGAACAATCTTATCAAATTGAAATATGGTCTCGAGACATGAATTTTCTAGAAGCCACCATTTGTCGCCAAGGTCGCCAAATCCGTCGCCAAGTTTGTCGCCAAGACTACAGGGTTACCATTATCGGAGAACTCCGCTATTATGCCTGAAAAACTAATTTCACGGCGGCGCATGCAATACGGGAGCAAATTAAGTTATTATTTCGCAACACTGCTCCCCTCTTTAAAAAACTGACGACCCGGCAGTCTAATCACACAACATTATGATCAGTAGCACCATATGGAGCTAAACGATTAATGTGGATGACTTTCGGTTTTGAATTGGGCGACTTTTGGACTCTGTAGATAACATCGTTCAATTTCTTGACAACTGTATAAGGTCCTTCCCAGTTCTGTTGCAACTTAGGACTCAGACCTCTCCTTCGTTTTGGGTTATACAGCCAAACTTGATCACCTTCCTTGAATTGGTGATTCGTTGCTTTGGCGTCGTAACGAATCTTCATTCGGTCACTCGCCAAATTGATTCGCTCTCTGGCAAACGAATGAACTCTTTCTAATCGTGCTTCTAAATTACTCATGTAGTCATTCCGTGAGGAGGGCGTATCACATGGTCGTCCGAAAACAATATCACTGGGTAATCGAAGAGGACGGCCGAACAACATCTCTGATGGAGAATATCCGGTTGTCTCATGAACCGCACTTCTGTAAGCCAGGAGGAACAGTGGCAAATATGTATCCCAGTCGGTTTGATTCTTCGAAACAAATATTGAAAGATGATTCAAAATTGTTCGATTGTGCCTCTCGACCATGCCATCGGACTCGGGATGTAACGGTGTTGTTAGAGTCTTCGTGATTCCCAAATATTCGCAGAGTTCCGAAAATAGTGCTGAATTAAAATTTGTACCTTGATCCGAATGTAACATCATAGGCACTCCATAATAAGAGATCCAGTTTCTAACGAGTTCTTCAGCTACAGTTGAAGCTTCCTGATTCGGGATGGCAATCGCTTCTGGCCATTTGGTAAAGTAATCCATCAGGACTAAGACATATCGATTGCCTTTCGATGTTGTAGGCAGGGGTCCTAGGATATCTAAAGCCACTCTTTCGAAAGGTGCACCAACGTTATAGCGCTGCAAACGACCCTTGGTTTTTATTTTCGGTTCTTTCCGGGCACCGCAATCGTGGCATTCTCTACACCATTTTTTAACATCGGCGCGAAGTCGATCCCAATAAAATCGCTCCCTGGTTTTATTTAACGTCTTCATCACTCCAAAATGTCCTCCACTTGCACTATCATGAATCTCCCGCAGAACCTCTGGAATTCTGCTACGTGGGAGAATTAATTGCAATCGGCTTGATCTTCCGTCATCGCTCTCCCATTTCCGATATAAAACACCGTCCTTAAGATGTAAAGAATCCCAAAGAGCCCAGTATCGCTTTGTAGCGGGACTCTCTGGCGCAATCTCTTGCCAAGACGGTCGATCCGCGGAATTTAGTTTCTTCTCCAAAATTGGCCTAATATTGGAATCTTGTAACTGTGCTCTCTGGACTTCACTCGAAGCCCACCGATCCACAGTCGTTGCAGTCAAAACCTTCACGAAAGTATCCGTCTCCGTCCCGTACTTTTTCTCGGCGTTCACGCAGTGTTTACAGTCCTCTTTACAAGGTCGTCTTGAGAGAGCGTCTGTATTTCCGTGCGAAGTTCCTTTGCGATGTTCGATTTCAAACTCATACTCCTATAGCCTTTGGATCCAGCGAGCTATCTGACCCTCAGGTTCTTTAAAATTCAAAAGCCATCTCAAGGAAGCATGATCAGTCCGGAGAAGAAATTTCCGTCCATAGAGGTAGTGATGGAAATGCTCAATAGATTTAACAATAGCCAGTAATTCCTTACGAGTGACAAAATAATTCCTCTCTGGCTTACCCAAGCTCTTGCTGAAGTAAGCTATGACACTTTCACCGTTTTCTGTTCTCTGCGAAAGCACGGCTCCTATCCCTTCATTACTGGCATCTGTATCCAAGATAAAGTCTTTGTCAGTCCGGGGATATGTCAAAATAGGAGACGTCGTTAACGCCTGCTATAAACTAATGAACGATTTCTCGCATTCCTCTGTCCAATTAAAACTTGCTTGGGCTTCAGTCAATTTATGTAAAGGTCTCGCTATTGTTGAGAAATTCCTTACAAAACGGCGATAATAGGTGCACAGTCCGAGAAAACTTCGCAGTTCATGTACCGTTTCCGGACGAGGCCAATCGACAACTGCTTTAACTTTTTGTGGATCAGTCTTAACTCCGTCTGCAGAAATAACGTGACCAAGATAAGTAACTTCCTTACGTAAAAATTTGCATTTCTTCGGGTTTAGTTTAAGGTTAGCATTTTGTAATTTAAGAAACATTTTACGAATATTATTTAAATGTTCTTCAAACGTTTTTCCCACTATAATAATGTCATCTAAATATACTAAGCAGGCTTCAGACGAAAGTCCACGTAATACAGTTTCCATTAGTCTTTCAAAAGTAGCGGGGGCATTGCAAAGACCGAAAGGCATTACTTTAAAGTGCCAGAGTCCTCGTCCGGTGATAAAAGCTGTCTTTTCTTTATCTTCAGGTTGGATTTCGACTTGCCAATGCCCGCTCTTTAAGTCCAACGTAGAGAACCACTGGCTTCCATTCAAAGCATCTAAAGTGTCATCTATTCGCGGGAGGCGATAGCAGTCTTTCCTCGTAATATCGTTCAGTTTCCGATAGTCGACACAGAAACGCGTCGATCCGTCCTTCTTTTTAACAAGAACGATAGGTGAGGCCCAAGGCCCCGACGATTCCTCTATTATGCCACCGTCCATCATTTCTTTAATCAGTCGTTCAGCTTCCTCTTTCTTTGCGAGAGGCAAACGGCTTGGATACTGCTTGATTGGTGGATGATCACCTGTATTAATTTTATGTTGTGTCACATTACAGTGGCCCACATCAGCGTCACCGGTAGAGAATAAGTTTTGGAATTCCGGGAGTAATTTTTGCACTGCTATTCGCTGCTCCTTACTAAGTCCTTCAAGATCCTCCAGCATTAGTTGAAAATTATGACTATTAGAATATCCTTGAGGACGGGCGACGATATCCACCACTGGTTCACACGTCGCAATAACGGCCTCTTTTTCTACAGTCTTGGGTTTATCGTCCAAATTCAACACTCGAATAGGTATAGCTTCCCCTCTTAAATCCACGAGTGCGGCGGCTACCAAGACCTCTTTTAAGGAGAACTGGCTAGGAAAGTTCGTTACGACATGCCGGAAATGTCCAGAGGCTTCAGGAACCCCTTGGATAAGAAATTCAGATCTTGCTGGTATAGTCGTCTTCTCTTTCGCGAATATAGAACATGATTTTGAACACTGCTCGCTTCTTGAAAACAAGGGAATCTCCTCCCCTCCTGTCCGTATCTCGTTCTTCTCTAAGTCTACGGTAAAGTTAAATTTTTGAAGGAAATCCAGTCCAAGGATACAAGGGTCAGTGATGTTAGCCACGTAGACCCTGTGCCGGAATTTCTTGGATCCACATTCAATGGATACATCCAGTTTTCCGTGTATCTCTGTCTTTTCACCGGTAGCGGTCTTAATAGAGACGTTTGGAGACGTGTAGAGCAATTGTTCCTTCAGTTTCATGGCGAAGTCCGATTTTAGAAGAGTGACATTCGCACCCGTATCCACTAGCATCAAACAAGGGATACCACAAATAGTTCCTTCAACATAAAGTCCAGTTTCTCCTCCGCTAAGTGCGGAAACTTCAAATTTCTCTTCAGGGGCTTTATTCAGAAAAGGCAGCCTCCGCCCCGCAAGACGCCTAAGACCTAGTTTTCCTGTTTGGAGGGAAGTCACGTCGCATTCTCTTTGCACGTGTCCCCTTTTGTGACATCTCCAACAGGTCACGTTCGGATTCCTTCGGGGAGAGCCCCTTTTCCCAACAGTGAGACTATCCGATAATTCCTGGAGTGCCTTGAGTACAGAATCCAGTTTATCTTCCTTTTCCTTGGCGGCGCTTTCCTCTATTTCCACAGACCTTACATGCCTGGGTGTTTTCGAAACAGTTCTCGCAGCTTCATATTTCATGCTATACGCCAGAGCTGCCTTCAAATCTTTCGGATCTACCAGTCTCGTAGAATGTTGTGTATCTTCGTCCCTGATAGCGTCGATGAAGTACTGGGCTGCTAAACTTTCTCGAACATCTAGGGGACATTCCGCGTAAGCTAGGCTCATCAATCGCTCAACATCGGCGGCTAATACCTGTAGACTTTCTCCAGGCCTTTGTCGCCTTGCTTTCAATTCAGTCCTATAAAACTGGGTAAGATGGCTGTTTCCAAATCGAGATTCGAGAGCCTTTTCGACGGTCGGTAGGTCGTTCAACTTGTCATTCGGTATTCCTAGAAGAATCTCCGCAGCTGATCCTTGAAGAGAGGCCACAAGTTGACTAGCCTTGAAGCTATCCGTCCATCCGTTTGTAGAGCTCACGACGTCAAACTGAGTCTTAAAAACAGTCCAAGATGTTTGGCCGTCAAATGTTAAATGCTTTACAGTCGGTCTAGAATTAATTATTTCTCCACTTGCCAAAATATTACTTGGCTTCCTCTCAAGATCAGAAAGTCTCTTTTCAAAATCGCTGATTTTTCTTGCACATCGCTTCGTACTCTCTCGATTTTTTCTTGTACGTCGCCGATCTGTCCTTGCACTTCGCTTCGTACTCCCTCGACTCTTTCATGCACAGATTGTATTTCAGTCTTCATTTCTTCTTGTCCTGAACGCATTTTCTCTCGTAGACTCTCTAGTCCCGAACAGATCTTCTCTTCCAGACTCTCCTGTCTGAAAGACATCTTTGACATATCTTCTTTCAGACCCAAAGACATGCTTGACATATCTTCTTTCAGACCCAACGACATCCTTTCTTGGTCGGAACGCATATCTAACATCATAGCAAACAGTTTTTCCATTTTATCTTCCATGGCTGCTCTGGTTATTGGCATTCAAACAGATCCAGACCCCACTCCTGACACCAATGTTAAGAAAATCGCCAAGTGGGTGTATTTTGAGACAGTCCAATCGGCACAGTAAACAAAAATAACACTTTATTCACGGCTCGCAGCTCAATAGCTCAAAATAATACAAGAAACTTTAAAATGCGCTAACAAAATTCATAAACAAGCAAAACAATAACACTATTCATTTCACAGAATCAACCGTGCGCTTCAAAGTCTATCACTCAACTGAACTCCCCGGAGAGAAATCCTAGCGCTTTTATAGAGATGATGACGTCACCGGAATTGCCGAGAACTTTCTGGAACAATCCTATCAAATTGAAATATGGTCTCGAGACATGAATTTTCTAGAAGCCACCATTTGTCGCCAAGGTCGCCAAATCCGTCGCCAAGTTTGTCGCCAAGACTACAGGGTTACCATTATCGGAGAACTCCGCTATTATGCCTGAAAAACTAATTTCACGGCGGCGCATGCAATACGGGAGCAAATTAAGTTATTATTTCGCAACACTACTAAAAATCTATTGTTATGAATGAGAATTATCAAACATACTTTGACGGTATTTTTTCAATTTAAATCACAATTGATACACAATTTTTAAGCTAGGAATTCTACCTGTAAGCACTAAGAATATTATAGAAGTATTATGAAATTAATCAAAATAAAAAGCGAACATTTTTTCGGAACAAACAAAATAAAATGTATGGTAGCATGCAGAATACTTATCGCACATTTTGTAGCATCGTAATTATTTATTCAAGTGACATTATTATAAGAAAACAAAATTGAAATGAGGCCTACATTTTTATTGGTATAATATATATCCATATATTGATTGCAAATATTGAATAAGTAATAAAGACAGCCAATACTCAGCAAAATTTATGTTTAATATTTACAAGTAATTAATAAAAAAAAAGAAACTAAAAATTAGAATCATCCTAATCTAGAAAATCCAAAAGTAAATCATCATTCAATTCCAAGTAATTATCAGAATCGTCTTTCAATTGGGTTTGGGACAATTCCCCGACAACAACTACACAGACAGGATATTTCACCGACACCGTTTCACCGACATGGATTTTTCACCGACTGGACATTTCACCGACACGAATTTTTCACCGACTGGACACTTCACCGACACGGCTTTTTCACCGACACGGATTTTTCACCGACTGGACATTTCACCGACTAGACATTTTAACGACACCGATTTTTCACCGACAGGGCAATTCACTGACATGAATTTTTCACCGTCTGGACATTTTCATGAACATTTCAGGCACTTTAATATGGACTAAATTTTCAATATTACGACGACAGGCCAATTTCTACACAGTTTTAATAATACATTTAACAAAAAATCTCCCATAAAGAGAGTAGCTAATTATGATTCTTTTTTCTCAAAAAATTATCAATATGTCTAAAAAAGATTTCTTTAGTACAAAACTAGAGCATTAAAGTTTAGGCATTTAAAGCAGGGCCGTGACTATATTTATTTATTTTTGTTGGGGTGGGAGGTAGGGGATTGCCAAAAACACTCATATGAACCATAATTAATTATACGTGCGTTATTAAAAATCATACGTATTATTATGCATACGTAATTAATTAACATTAATCAAATTATATAATATATAAAAAATAATTAACTTAAGTACATATTTATTAACTTCATTGTGTAATTAAATTAATTACGTAATTAAAACTCATTTATATAATTAATTTGTGTATTGCAGTAAAAGAAGATTTGAGAAAAAGAATCGTACTGAAAGTGTATTTTTTTATAACAATATACGTCAAATTTTCGAGGGGGGGGTGAAGGGGGAGTGAAGGGGGGAGTACATCCATTCCATAGCACTGTTTTTCTCAAAATATAAAAAAACACTGTACAATACCATAAAGGGTTGGTTGTGTGTGATTAAGGCAAACCTGCGCGAGGGGTATCTGCCTAAGATGAGGGATGCCTTGGCAGGAGGACTTTCAAAGGGGTTCTAACGCGTATTCACGTTACATCTGGAGAAAACCTACCAAAACTCAGACCGTTAGATCGACGACCGCGCGATGGGACCCGAACCTGCGACCTTCACACTTCGGCCACAGTACCATAAATAAGCATATATGTCGTTTAATACGGCCTTGTCGGTAACTAAGTTCAGGTAAACATGGAAAAATGGGAAGTTGATTATATGGCTTTTAAACTTTCAGAAAAAACATTAATTGGGGATTTTAGTTGTATGAAACAGAAAAGTTCCTTATGCGGGAAAAAATTTATAAAGTTTTGAAACTCCAAGAAAACACTAATTGGTGATCGGACATTTTGCCGACACCGTCTCACTCTAGGAGTGGAGGCTCGAGCTCCTGAAGCCTCCCCCATGGATCCGCCACTGATATGATATCAACAATTTCAGGAGACAATACGCATGTCTGTGAAAATCCACGTCCGTAAAATGTCCTGTTGGTGAAAAATTCGTGTCGGTGAAATGTCTACTTGGTGAAAAATCCGTGTCGGTGAAATGTCACTCGGTGAAAAATCCGTGTCGGTGAAATGTCCAGTCGGTGAAAAATCCATGTCGGTGAACTCTCCAGTCGGTGCAAAGTCCATGTCGGTGAAATGTCCAGTCGGTGAAAAATCCATATCGGTGAAATGTCCAGTCGGTGAAACGGTGTCGGTGAAATGTCTTGTCGGTGTAAAGGGTGTCGGTGAAATGTCCCGGACCGCTTTCAATTCAGTGGTTGATTCAAATTTTTCTTCTAACAGTCCACATTTTTCAAATGCATTTTTTATAGTACAAACAGAGATTTCATCCCATGCAGTTTTTACCCAGTGAGTTACGTCTGCATACGATGCACGTCGCATTTTTCCACTCTTTGTACACTCATGAACGACTTGTTGATGCCAACATCCAGGGGTTGCAATATTTTTGTTAGTCATGCCGGTAGCATATTAACTACCTTTACTCTCTGTTGGAAACGGGGGATCTTGAAGCCTTCTGATTGGCTGCTATCTCAGATTGATGCATGACGTCATGATGCCTTACCGCTCCTTCTTTATTTTAACCTTGTTCTTAGCCCAGCGCTTGATATAATCTTATTAGCTTATATTAGCTTAGCTCTTATTAGCTATGTAGTTTATCAGTTGTTTCAATGTCTGTTTTTCCAGAAAAAAAACTTCCCAGCAAAAAAAGGAAACATTCACTTTCTGTAAATATAAAAAGGAATCAACCAAATGCAAAACTGCATTAAATTGTAATTTTTTGTACAATACATATATATTAAAGATATAATTTTACTTATTTTCCATATTTCTTGCATTTCTTATTATTCAATTGTAACCTCAAAAATTTAATTTATAATTTTTGGATATTAAAGGAAAAGAATACATATGAAAAATTATTCGAATACTACCATCCCCAAATAATTCTTTCTATCTTAACGTGTCTGAATCTGAAAATAAAATTAAAAGAATTTCTGTGTTATTTACTTTCTCTTTCTAAGTTCTGGGGTTTATATTCAACAATTATAAGAAAGTTGGGAGCATTTGAAACGCAAACAAAAAAAAAAAAAAAAAGGACGCTTTGTGAAAGAGGAAAATTAAGAACTTTTATTAAGTACTAATAGTTTTGTTGAAAAAGTTACATAATGAAATAATTCTTGGAATTGAAAAATATTTTTATCTATTAAAATTTTTTGTTTCATCAGTGAAAAAGATTCAATTCATAAAAGTGACCGTACATGTAAAACTAGCAAGAAATAAATGAAAGTTTATAAGCTAATAAAGTTTTATTCTATAATATGTCTCTCTCTATATATGGGAATAATTTTAAGAAATGCCTTATAGAGAATTAACTGAGAATTGTGTATACTCAAAAACTACAGCAATAAATATTGAATGAGAAATTTATTGTTTATATTAGAGTATTCTAAATACATAGGTAAGTGTCTTTACCAGTTCAAGGAAATTTTTCGTTTCGCATATTTTTCTATGAATATAGTAGCATTAAAAAAATACTTTTCTAATTTCTAAAAACATTTAAATTTCTAAATATTTTTTAAAGAAAAGTATATTATAAATGCATTTGTATCAATTTATAATATACTTTTCTAATATTTGAGGTTTTAAAATATTATCACTTAACAAAATCTTTAATCAAACAAACAAATTTAAAATTTAACAAAATCCTCTTATATATCCTATTATGTTGAATTTATCATTCAGAATACTCTTTTGATAAAAATATTGTCATTCTAAAAGGTAACTGTATCTTTCTTACAATGAAAAATGAATTTCATTTTATAGTAATACCTAGTACTTTTCTTTGCTATAATTAAAAAAAAAAAAAAAAAAAAAAAAGATGCTCTATCCTTAGAATATTCTTGTCACACATATGTAGGCATTGTTAAACTTTATTTCCTTTGAAAAACAGGGTTCAATTTTTGTCATTTAAAATTAGTAGTATTTAATATTCATAACATTTGAGTATCTGATTAAGAGAGAGAACAAATTAACTAAAGAAAAATATGTTTAAAGGAATGCTGTTAAATGGGAGGAATTTTTTTTTAAATTAAATATACACCAAAACAAATCATTCTGATGTTTTTTATGCTGTTAATTTAATTAAGGCGAGGCAGTCATGAGTTTAACAATAAAAATATAGATGGCACCACCACATATATTGAAATTTTAAGTTGCTCTGAGAAAGCAGCCAATAAGAAGGCTTCAAGTTCCCCCGTTCCCAACAGAGAGTAAAGGTAGTTATTATGCCTCCCGGTATCACTGAAAGGATTGCATCTGATGTTCTGCTGGCCACTTTAATGTCGTCTTTCAAATGAGCCTTCATCGAATCCAAAATCAAAAGCGCACGAGGTTTAAATACAGAAAACTTCCTTTTTTTCAAACCAAATCGAGCCATGAGATCATGTCCTGGTTAATCCAACCTTTCTCATTGTATCTTATTTTTATCTAGGAAAAATTTCAGTAGATAGTACGCAGCAATGGATAATACGCACTGGATAAATTTTCATCTTTTTTAGTAGATAATCCGCGGATTATAACCCGGAAATTACGGTAAATTAAATTTTACCAGTGGCGGCTCGTGGGATACAGCAAGTACTGCCGGGCTGCACTTGAAATTATCAGCACATACTTTGAAATAATTTATTCTACTAATTTTCTTAAATTCAGATTAGAATTATGGCAGGCGCGCACACAGGATTTTTGGCTGGGGGGGGGGTCCAACTTTTACAGTTTGGGGGGCATTTGGTGGGGGGGTCCAACTTTTAGGGATGTTCCAGATTGACAAAAATCAGTGATGAAATAGCTCGTTTTCATTAGATGGAATTCATCACAACTCGTCCCATCCAGTTCCCTAAGAATACACTAGACAGTACAATAGGAAGCAAAGTAATAGTTGTACAGTTTTGAGAACGAGATGGTGTTTTATGTTCGCTTTCAGTTCGTTTTTGAAAAGTTGAGGAAAACGAGAAAAAAATTTCTTTTTTTATTTATTAGAACTGAAACCATTGCTACCTTTTTTTGGAATTATTTTATTTACTATAGATATAGGATAATAATCAATAAAAAAAAAATCAAAGCCGATGGGGGGTTCCGGACCCCCTAGACCCCCCCCCTTGTGTGCGCCACTGAATTATGGAATTTCTATGGTAAATTTAAAAGAAATCTAAAAAAAAAAACGTATTGTAGTAACTGCCGGATCGCTCATTCAGAAAAGAAAGCCCTTTAATCTTCCCGCAATTCAACTGTGAGTCTTAATACAGTCCTCATAGCTGATAACGAAATTGGCTGCACCGTTGCCATGGCAACGACTATGTAAGCAGTGTCTCCGGCATAGGGAGTATGTAACTAAGATACAGCTGATGAAAGATTTTCTAACGACGGCTGCACTTGTCAATTCGACTAACTGACTGGCTGGAGAAGTGAGGGGGGGGGGAGGTTAAGGAGAATATATGTTCGGAAAACTCTAGACTTTATATAGCTGAATTTAACAAGAAGGTAAGCCTGAATAGACGCTTATGAATGGACAATTACCCATCAAAGCAGTATTGTTTTTAAGTAAGCAAGAACTGCAATTTACAGGACATGGCGAGCGAGAAAATTCTTTAAACGTGAAATTTTAAAGAGCTCTTAAAATTATTGATATCTGAATTAAAACAACGCCTTTTTATGAGGACATCACTGACCGATTCGCAAGTTTAAAAGAAAGGAGGATTGATTTGACTTATAAAAAAAAAGTAAGTTTTCTTTCTTTTTTCTTCTCAAGTTATCATTACAAAAGAAAATTCTAAGGAAACTTCGAATCAGACACGGATTAATGCAATTTTGAGGATAAGAGCGGCTGGTTGAAATTTATGTCCATTTTATGGAAGTAAAATAGGATCTCTTACATTTTTATGTAATTTCTTTTCTTTTTTTTTTCCTCGGTGAGGGCTTAATCCGCCAGCTTTCGAATTCAGTAACAAAGATTTTCCATTCCTGTCCGGAGGAAGGGGGGGGGGGCTCATATGCTTCCGGCTGCACTAACAGTTTTGACCACGGGCCGCCACTGAATTCTACACACGAACGGGGCTAAATAGAGAACAAATGAATCACACTAGCGCTTCACCCGAAAAGAATGACCAAGCGGCGAAAGCAATTTCAATGGGCTAAGATTTTGAAGCCTGCTTAGAAAGGACTACAGTACTTCCAGGAAATTCTTCCACCATTCCTAAATATTCAAAACGGGTGTACTTTTGTATAAACAGTAAATGTCCGAAAACCAGGTAAGGAAAACTAGTTATAGTAATAATATTCTTTCAAAATACCCCTGAAAATCCCAATGGCGGAACAAAAGAACCTTTCAAAATGATACAGGAGATAGCCACTTGGGATTCCTAGTCACTTGATGTCTATGTTACACTCCCCCATCCCCTCACTATGCAAATCCACAGACATCAAAATACACATAGACCAGACAACCCTTACGCTTTCGCTGTGACTAAAATCATCGGGAGCTGTAGGAGGAGCGGTCAGCTGCCAAGGGGGTCCCAAAGATGACGATTGGCGAATTCACCCCTTTTCCTTCGGGGGGGTCGCTGCGCATTACCCTTTCTCCAACGCGAAAGAGTACCGATCTTTTGTTCATGAACTTGTAAACCATCTTCGGGACCATCTGGTAGCTCTCAGCCCCTCCCACTGCCTCCGATCACTTTAGTCACACAGAGAAATCATAGGGGTGTCTGGTCTATGTGTATATTTTGAGGTCTGTGTGTACATGTATCATAAGGTATCTCACATCAGTACAGAATCCGAGACGCGCACCACACAAGGCGCGCGCAAAGACTGTTTATGTTTAACAGTGAATTATATGTATTTTTAGCTCCCCTTTTTAATGACTTTGCAGGGGGTGAATGGACATCATCGCTCAAACACTGTTCTCTGCATTTGCCATAACCCGTTCAAACAATTGGCTGTTCTGCGCTACTCACGTATATATAGTAAAACTAGGTTACTGATCATCCTTAAAAGAAACCGAAATGTTTCAAGGAGGAGACGAAATTTCGGGCGAGTCCTTGGGACTCAAGTTTTGAAAATACCTGTAGCCTGGGGACGAAAGGGTTAAAAACCATTGATTGAGGTCAAGTCTAAAAATCAAAGTAATAAATCAAAAAAGTAAATTAGAATTTCAAAATAACATTTTAGACACACAGTTTTTAACTAAGCATCAAAACTCTATTCTATCTAGTCAAAATTCAGTTTCAATGGGGGGGGGGCTATAGCCCCTATAGCCCCCCCCCGTAGATCCGCCTCTGGGGAAACTCATGAAAAGAAACTTTTA